>CM068958.1:104325128-104329106 GCA_035128595.1 Eptatretus atami | reverse complement strand
GTCTGTCAGCACACAAAATTTCAGCTTTCTATGTTACCCGGAAGGTACCGAACTTTAATATCAGTCAATCAGCGAGTCAGTGGTCAGAGGAGGAGAGGAGATTGGGACCATACTCTGTGCAGAGCGTTGGTGCTGCTTAATGCTAGGTTCCCACTATCATGATGCGCGGCACGATTGAAATCGTGGTCTTAATCGTGGACTAATCGTGGTGATCCTATCAGATCTTATCTGATCTTGAGGTCAGTCGTGGCAATCGTGTAAATCGTAGAAAATTTTTGAACCGTTCAACACGATCAATTGTCAATCGGGATCATCGTATCAGATCGTATTGCATCGTAACAAAGCGCGACAGAATTCGGCATCTAATCGTGCTTCCTATCATGGTGATCGGGATCGATCTTAGACAAGACAAACACCACGCTCTGTGAGACCACGATTTCAATCGTGCCGCGCATCGTGATAGTGGAACAGCTTCGAGAAATTCCATGATCAGCTACGAATGGCCAATTCGTGGCGTTCATAACGGATCACACGACAGTGGGAACCTAGCATAAGCAGTCTCCTTGGCTCTTGGGCACAATCCTGGACGGGTCGCCACTCCGACACAGTATACCAGCATGCTGGCACTCATTTTGCCGACCTCGGAAGGATGACAGGCCGAGTTAACCCCACCTGTATTAATTCAACAGCTGAGCAGGATTTGAACTCAGGACCCGAGGATCCAAAGCCCGCCACCCTAACCATTAAGCCACACCAGGCATAGTGGTTAGAAAGAGCTTAATAATATTAGATGAGGCCGAGTTTACCGGAGGCAGATTCTCCGCGAGTGCCTCAAATTTGGCGAGACTTGGCCGTGGTTTGGGTGCCATGATGGATTGAACATTCACAGGTTTGGCCCGTTTTGTTTCTGAAAACCCACAGACCCGTGTTCTTATCATAAAAACAGGTTGTAGATGGAAAGTATGATAAATTTTTAAAACGCAATGTTTTGGCACAAGTATAATGGGCCAAATGGCCTCTTCCTGCGGCGAGTTTCATGTTATTCCTCAGTAACATTTTTCTTCCATTCTACTTGCGAGGACTGACACACAGACTGACAGATCTGTAGCGACCTGAAGCCAATATGAAAGGTATCACCCTAATCAATTGGTTGCATCACGTTATGAGATTTCCCTCACCAAAGGATTCCACGTGCAGTATCACTTCACTTCACTTCACTTCACTTCCGAGTTCCCACATTCAATAAAAATCCACGTTCAATTCCTACCGAACTGTTTTTCATCACCTCCAATTTGCCACGTACTATAGTGATGTTTACCGGTTGATTGACGTTTGCAAGATTCTGTGAAGTTTTGGCAATTTGTCTGAATTCTGCATAGATTTCCTTGACAATGACCAAGTTTCACCTCCTAAGAGTTTTTCTGTTTTCCCAATTTTCCCTTCTGTATCCAGCTTGTCCACTCCATGCATCCTCTCCTGCCCCTCATTCCTCCCCACACACATTGTTTGTCCAAGTCTGCCTCTATCTTATCCTTCAACTCTGCTGTTGGTGTTTCTCCCCTCTCTTAACTGTTACTTTTGTCCTGTGTGTCCTGATCCGCTCAGTATACTAACACCAGCTCTTTCACAAGCCTTGACGATGCATACATTTATTTATTTATTTATTTATTTATTTTCAGTGTTCGAGGAGAGTAATCCGTCGCGTACCCAAACTCAAAATAAGAAGCGCAATCGTGGTCAAAAATGATGGTCTGATTTATCTGGCCCTACATCTACCTCCTAACGATCACATAGGTGTGTCTCATCCCGACACCCATTCAGCATTATTTTCAGCGAGTTATTTCTGTTGCTTTTGCACAGAAATGGCTGCCCTATTATTATTATCAAAACGATTTGATCACAACCAATATCATCACACATTGTCACAAGGAGGGACATGAAATGGTCGTCATTAACAGCTGAGAGTCTACATTACCTGTCTGCACAAGTGTAGGGCATTCACCTTCAGGAGCATTGTCTACAAGAGCAAGATTTCCAGTATTATCATTTTCTTCAACAGGAGCGAGTGATGAAGGCTCGTTTTCAACTAATGTACATAATCACTTTGCTCAACTTGTGAAAGACCATCCAGATGATTTGAAGTGCGATCTGTCTGCACAACTAACACCTTAGTCCTTTATCAATGTCTTTGGCGCATAAAAAAATATGTTCCAGATTATTTTTAGAGACCGTACGCACAACCTGTTCTTTATCACAAGCTATTCCTTCCGGAGAATGCGGCCTCTCCCATGTTGTCTGATTCAGCAAGTACAGGGTCCGAGGCTGCACGAACATCATCAACACACATTACTAATCACTAGCAGTGTACCCGCCCGATGGGTGATCGTGTTCCAAGCATGCAACACATTCTTCTGACGCATACCTTTTGTTTGGGTGGTGTGTAGGCAAAAAATAAATAAATAAATAAAAAAAAGGTTACGTGCATGAACAAAAAAACATATCTACTGCTTATAATTCAAAATACCACTGGAAAACGTGGCGACAGGAATACTGTACTGTAAATGGTGGAAACTTGTAATCCCCACCTGGAGGCGGTGCTACTCGAGACACATTTACATAGAGAATTTGCATCTTCCCCCACTCTCCTTCCCCAAGACCCCCAGAAAAGATAAAAACACCTCTACACATTAATTGTAGTTCTGCTGATCTTATGTAGCAAATCTGGATGTAATCAGCCCAGAACTGGAGGAGGAGTAGTGTGACAAACAAACACACAAACACCGGTCAGTGAATTATAGTAAGGATACCGTGGTGTTCCAGTCTAAACCTTTGCGTGGAAAGAGACCCACACAAATAGTCTTCCAGGACAGACACAAGGGAAGCCTATTCCACTGCTGCAGCATATCTTCTTAACATCAGGACAAACCCGCCTAGTCGGGACGCTCTACACCCATAACAAACAAAGGTTTCAGTGGCAGCAACGATCTTGTACTCATGATCAGTCAGATTCAAATTGAGGGAAACAACGAGTTGGGTAGCACAGTATTTTTACACGATATAGTAAACCCTCCAATATCGAAGGGGGTTATGTTCCTGGAAAATGCTGCGATAGTTAAAACCACAATCATGGAAACCAAGGGACAATGGGAAGAGGGGGGATCGGTTCCTAGACTTCGAGAAATTATCAAGGAAGGTGGACGACAGCCATAAACACATTACAAATGAAATAAACATGTAAATAAATATAATGCATGTTCACATTGAAATAAACATGTAAATACAATAAAAAACGGGGTAAGTTAAACAAAACCACAAAACTTTTACCGTTTAAATTTATCCCAAAACAGTGAGATGGGTGAGGGTAAACATGTTACGTACTCATTCAAACTGTTCTCTGCCGAAATTATAAAACACAAGTGTTCGCTCAGAGATGATGATGTTGCTGTTATATGCGGGAGGGTGGAATTTAGAAAGACGTGGATGTAGAACTTGCGATGGATGGAGAATGTCTCCAATTCCTGTTGGATCATCGGGAGCACGTCGAAGTCTCCTGCTGCATTGCCACATAAAAGAAGGGTAAAAAGATCGTTAGCCACCTTGATCCAGAGCAGATCTTCCTTACTTGGACAGGAAGGTATGAGATGGCATCCTCTTCCAAAATAATCCTGTCTCTTCACCATTAAAAACCTGCTCCACCATAAATCCCTTCACCTCGACTCGTTCCATGAGCCATGGTTGAACTGGAGCCTTCGGCCCCGGGTGCCTTGTGGAATTGTTGGTAAATCTGCAATGGTTTCTCCCATATCACCGGTCCACTCAAAGGCATTTTTTGACTGTTTGGACCTCGATCCGAACATTAAACACTTTTTCCATCCTTTCAATACGATGATCACGGGACTGGAATGAGAGGTTCACGCTATGCGGAGTGGGAACACTTGAATTGATATTTGACTCATGGTGACACACTGTTGATTCATT
>CM068958.1:104300128-104322628 GCA_035128595.1 Eptatretus atami | reverse complement strand
CACAGAGACAGAGACAGAACCTAACAGGCTGCAGTATAGACTGCTGCACGTGCTCATAATATGAAATTGCGAAAGTTTAAATCAACAGTGGTCTTTCACTTAATGTTCTTCCAGCAGCACAAATCCATAATGCTGCAAGACAACTGCAAACAAACCATTCGCCAGCTTCGAGAAACAAACTGGCATAGAGACAGGGAGGTGAAATACAGCACGTTTCAGGTCACGCCGTCCCTGGTTGCTAATCAAGCGAGCAAAGGCCTGAGGGCAGGAGGATGGTAGTGAAGACACGGCACGATGGAGACAGATAAGTGGCAATGGAGCAAAAGAAAAGGAGGTGGATTGAAGGATGGCAAAAGGCAAACAGAAAGGCTTCTCACACACGTTAGAGCCATTGTGAGCCATGCAGCTAGTCAACATCCGGATGTACGTGTGGTCTCGCTGAGAAAGAAAATGTTTAGAAAATAACGATATGTGACCATCAGAGCCGCGTGGCTCACAGAGTTCAGGATAAGAGATGCACAAACATGGCAAGTTTTTGTTTTGATTGACTCTGGGCTATGTGGAAGCTAACATGGCTGTAGATCATAAAATCATAAAACTATAAGGTGGAATTAAAAAAAAACAAGAAAAAAATTTGTTTGCAACTGCCCTGAGCTTGCACTATTTTTTTATTGATACATTTGAGAATTTTACTTGTGGTGTTGTAGATGACTGTGAGTCAGGTTATGACAAAATGATGAATGGTGTAGATTACATCAAATCCTTTAAATGTAACGTGAACACTGTGCAGAGGGTTGCGAATAATATAATGTTTAAGAAAGTAAACCTCCACACAATGAACAATAATATTATTACCGGCCTGAAGTGTGGAAATCTCAGTAACACCGCACGGATCACGTGCACCGCAGCCAACCACAACACAAGAAGTTCTCAAATGCATCAATTAAAAAAAAAAAAATAGTGCAAGCTCAGGGCAGCTAAAGTGGACTACGAGGTTTGGAAGAAAAAAACCATAAAAGCAAATGCTTTACACAAACACACACTCCACCCCTGTCAACGTTAATATCAGCATGCATCTTTCGAAAATGGTCTGCCACGGCTTTCTGTCAGAGGATGGCCAAATCAAGATTAAAGTGCAATGTCCAAAAAGCTAGCTGTGGCAGGAAACAAACCACAGTCAGTACAACGCTAATAACATCTTAGAGCTGACTTGTATTTGCGAGGTCGATAAATGAGCCCGAGATGTGCAGGCCTGCACATAGAAAATGTTCCGCGGTACAATGACAATTTCAGATTCCTATCTTAATCCGTTTGGCTTGTACGTTATCCCAGCAAGATCCATTATAATCCCAGAGCATCCTTGCCAGTCATAATTTGCCAAGTCCTACCTGTTTATCAATCCAGTGTGGAAATCAATGTCATATCATTCCCATCTGGAAATTAACAATAATTTCAGAAACTGTGTCACACCTTTTTCACCATAGTTTTGAATCTCTATATTTTGTGTGTCCAAGTATAGCTTATCTGGGATGGCAGAGTGGCCTAGAGGCATGCACACTCATATCTGAGCTGTCTAACCTGGGTTTGAATCTCAACCCAGCTATAAACTGTCATCCTGGCTTTGGCAGGCAAGATGTTGGATCAATATGTGTGCAGTTCCTCAGATGGATGTTAAACTGGGCATCCCGTCTGCCAGCATTAGTTGGTTGATGCGAAAGATGCCACGGAGTCTTTCGCAAGGAGTTGGCGAGATTACCACTGGCGTCCTCAAAAAAATTCACACTCCTGCCCTAATTGACTGACTGACTGAAGGCCCAAGCAAACCCTAGCCCTCCCCAACCCCCAGGACAACCCTCACCCAGGAACTGCTCCAACAGCAACGAAGCTCTGTAAAGGGTATGGTATATTGATAATAATGATGACAGCTTATCAGGTGCTGGCAGGGTAGCCTAAAGGTAAGTGCACTTGCCTTGGTGCTGCCTGGCCTGCATTCAAATCTTAAACCAGCTATAAACCGTTGCACTGGTGATTCAACATGAAGGGCGATGTGCACCAGCCAGATTCAATATGTGCACCAGCCATCGGAAGGATAAGCCAGAGAACCCATCTGCCAGCATGATGAGTCAATAATAGATGTTAAACCTTGATATCTTTCACAAAGAATAGACGAGTTGTCACCGGCACCCTAAACAAATTCCACAATTGTACTTTAATTCTGTGCTTTGGTGGGGGGGGAGGGGGAGGGGGCTGCAAGTCACATGGTTTAACCCCTCTAAACCCCTCGGCAGCAGTGACAATGCAAAGAGTGATGGGATGATGATGATGGACAGCTTATCTAACAAATTCAGTTTCAATAATTGACTGAAAAGGGAGTGGGAAGGGGGAAGAGTGGGTTGAGGGTTGTCTGAGTCCCTCCATATTTTTGGGAATGGAGGAGCCATGCATTATAATGAAGGACAAAGAGTACAAGGACACAAAAATTGATGAAGAATGTGAGATTTCAACGTGGGGTTTTTTCATCACGGGATGAGCACTTACGCTGCGACACCAAAAAAAGCCTCCCAGGAAGGCAACAAATTGCAAGTACAAGAAAAACCTTCTGAAATGTCCTTCATAAAAACCAAGTTCAATGCTTCCATTTTCAACGTGTTCATGACCATAGAAAATTAGTGTGTGAAATAATCGAGTTGGGGAAAGACTTTAAAGCTCATAATCTGCATCTGAAGAAGAACAATGACACTTACTGTAATAAAGGATCGGAATGGGTTAGAGTTATTGCACTAATAAGACCACTTTGCGAATTTTTGAATGTTGTCCACAAATAACAAAACAAAACGAACTAGAAGGGCACTCGGTGGAGCGCATACCTCCGCCACGCAATGCCTGATCCACGAGAACATATCGGGTCCAATACATTTTTTAAATATCATGCTATACAGTACTATATCGTTTTTGGCCCCATCTCTCAATGGTGAAGAATCACTTTAAAAGTTAAATAATTCTCGTATCCAGATCCGGATCTTCACCAAAATCGAATCAATTAGTCCATGTCACACACCCAACCTGTCCACCAAGTTTCATCTGAATCCGTCTCCAATTTTTTGAGATATCGTGCTCGATATCGTTTTTGGCCCTATCTCTCAATGGTGAAGATTCACTTTAAAATTCTGGTAGTCGGATCTGGATCTTCACCAAAATCTAATCAGTTCGTCCGTGTCACACACCGAACCTGTCCACCAAGTTTCACCTGAATCCGTCCACAACTTTTTGAGATATCGTGCACACAAACAAACAGACAGAAAGGGGTGAAAACATAACCACCTTCACCTTCGGTGGTGGAAGTAATTAATCAGAGAAATATGACAAACACAACAAACCAAACAATATTTTATAGAACTGATCCAGGCCATTCGTTGGCCATCAGCCAATAATTCTCAACGTTCAACTTTTGCTTTTGTTGCATTTTACGAGCAGCATCACCACAATGGTACATAATTGCCAGCTTGAGAGAACGGATCCATCCCAGGCACCTTTTAATTACCGCATACAACATGCAGATTTTTTCTCCAAAGCCGCAACGGAGCCTTTGAGAGGTCCAAACAAAGCATCTGCTGCACACAGCGCACAGCACACAGCACTCTCTCTCTCTCTCTCTCAGCCACGACCGCGTCTACGGAGTCGTTGTATACGTCGGTGAGGGTATTCAACAGGCACTCGCTCTGCACCCTAAGCGAGTAGAGAGACTGACACGTCCACTGCGCCCTGCTTCAATGCCTCACAATTATCTGAAAAGCTCTGCACACCACACCCTGGGAGAGCAAGTTAAGCCACAGACAGGCATCACTATGCAAGCAGCGAAGATGACACATTCTCACTGGCTTTTAAAATAATCAACGTCACTGTCATCTGTCATCGCATCATCAATGAGAAAACCCCTCATCCTTATTCGAAATAAATCTCTCAACCAACCCCCTTTGATTTTTTTCCTCGAATGAGTCCATTACTTTATCCTCACCCCTCCTCCCACTCCACCCAGAAAAAACTCCAACCCTCGCCTCCAGCCAGACGAGGCATGTGTGCACTCACCCACAGATTGGTTTACCCACAGGACAGACTGGGGAGAAAGATGTGGACGCTGCAAACCGATTGCAGTCTGGAGCCTGGCCTCAAGCAATCAATTGTTGGGTAGATGAATTATGCAAGCTTTTAACATGCGTCTGCTGCAGCTGAGCACGACATTTAAATCGCTTCCCAAAAACACCAGTTAAATGGCACAAAAACCTTACAGACTCCCAAAGCAAACAGCATGCTTTGAAATGGTACAGTTAGAGCCATCTGTTTGCATAATTGTTGTTATGGAAATACCAGCTACAGGTTTAAAGAAAAAAAACAAAAAAAAATCCAAATCATCAAGGGACAAAAAAAATCCTGCTTTCATTGTGGCGTTGGGAGGTCATTACCAGGCCGAGCTTCGAAACTGCAGATAGATGGTCTGAGCAGGTAAAAAGGCATTACTTTCAATCACTGGGCTAAAACCTTGTACGCGTCCCATTGTTGGAATCATTTTTCCAGGAGCTATGAGAATGAAAGAATTGGCAACGTTGGTAAATGGCAGCTCTCTGGGCTAACAGGATGGTCTAAAGGGTGTCACGCACATTCGCGTCTGGAATGCCTAGCCCAGGTTTGAATCCCGACCCAGCGGTAAACTGTCGTCCCGGTGTTCCACAGGAAGGTCGATTCATCAATGTGTGTGCCGTCCCTTGGACGTTAAACTGGGTGCGTCGTGTCTTCCGGCATTAGTTGGTGGACGGTAAAGATCCCACGGTGTCCCTCGCGAAGAGGAGGCGAGCTATGGCCGGCACCATGACAAAATTCCAAATTCCCGTCCGAACTACGAGTGGGAAGGCAATGGTAAACCATCCAGTGTAACCCTTGTTCAGGAAGCTGCTTTGGTGGCACCGACTTTCTGTGAAGAGTATGGCACATCAGAGAGAGAGAGAGAGAGAGAGAAAATGACAGCCCAATAAATGTTTGTCTCTAAACTACAGACCATTTAGTCATAGATCTACAGAAGGCATCTGCACCTGGATTGTTTTGAGAGAACCGTATATTCAATGAAAGCGTGATTGGTGCACAAGATAGAGACTTTGGCTCACACCCTTCAAACGAGTTATAATCTTGGACGATGACGGCCACTTCAATTCTTCAACATCTTGTGGTGTCGGCCGGTCCAAAAGTTTTGCCCATCTTTGCCAAACTCTGGCTGGCCAGGCCCAACGGACTACTGATGGTGGCTGGAATTTGGCATTTAGTCAGGGCATAACTGGCAGACTCAGCAAAAGACACCATGGGATTTCTGACGTCCACCAAAAACCGGTGCTGGAAGACGGGTCCATCTGCTGAACACACATTCAGGCATCTCCATGCAGGCGAACCACCAGAGACGGCTTCAAGCTCGGACGACATTCAAATCCAGGTGAGACCGTCATCGTTGCAGTGACAATGTAGAGGTAATACTTTTTGAAAACGAGCATTGGATGATGATCCTACAAAAATAGCACACCATTTCTTGCTGCTCCATATTCAGCACGGTGTGTTTCCAGCAGTTGGCTGGAAAAATTCACTCTCGAGAAAAGTGTATTTCACCAAAATGAGAATTAGATGCTGCACAACAACAATAAAATAATACCGTTCTCCCTTCCATATATAATTCGCTGGAAAGAAAAGTTGGTGTTCCAGTAAAAACGACGTTCAGGAGATGGAAAGCTACCGGGTCGAGGCAAGTATAAAAGTGAGAACAATGAACTATAGTGAACAGACTCCTCAATGAACAATATAACCCGATGGTTTGGGAAAACAAAGCGCAAAGTTAAAATGAAAAGTCAAAACTCATGAACGGGTTTCGATGCGACCAAGTCACAGAAATCCATGAAATCGAGGAAATCGAGGACGGGGAGAAGGAAGGGTTAAAACGAGGCAAAAGGCGAGAATGATGGAAGGACATTCACACAGAGCACCGTGGACATCGGTAACAAAGCGAGGAGGAGCGCGTGTTGAACCCCATCGATCCGCAACGTCCGCAGCACCCCACGCTCAAGAAAAACTACTACAACTACAACTACAACTACAACAACAACAAAGGCAACATTGTTCAATCGAACTGTACAAAGAGAAACAGAGAAAATAAAAAGGAAACCGACAGTTAAACTGTTTTATGGATACCGGTTGTGTACGCACGAAGTGTGTACGCTCGAACACCGTGAGTATCGACGGGCGCCGCACGAGTCGTACAGCACGAATTAAATAAATTAACGTACGTGCAAACGTACACAACACACTCAAGCCAACACTGGCAAACGCACGAAATCCACTCAGGGTTACACACGAACGTGCAAGTAGTACCTGCTGCACACGCTGCGCTCATAAGAGCGGAGAGACCGTCCAGGCATGGTAGAGGTGCCGGCGAGAGGGCGAGAAAAAGCACCCGCAGCACAGCGTCCCGCACAGCGTCCCGCACTTCTCTCCAGGCTCAGAATCAGGTGAGCCTGCCGGCCCCAGGAGGCGTCCGACGGGAAAAGGACGTGCGGGACATGGCGAAGGCCGCCGATCTGCTCGTGATCGGACAGGCATTCGCTAAAGGGCACCGATCGGGACCGTTTGTCGCGTGTCTGACAGTGACCGACTGGCCGTATCCCTCTCTCCCTCTCGCTCTCCGATGTCCCTCTTCGGTCCGCTCTTGTCCTTTCTTTCTCCTTCTCCTTCCCCCCCTCCCCCCCAACCCCACAGCCCGCCTGCACTGCCCTCTTTCTCGGCCCCGGAGATGTTTCCCACCGGCTCTCCCGCTCACTGGCTCACCGACAGCCTCTCCGCCTCATTCTCCTATTCTTCCTTTACTAACTCACTCTTCTTCTTCTTCTTCTTCCTCCTCCTCCCTACCCACTTTCTCTTTATCCACCACCTTGTCCTTCTGCTCCTCCCTCCCGTTTCGCCTGGCAGCCCCAAATAGCCAAACGACGAAAACTCGATTTCAGCGACACCCTCATTTCCCTGTTGGAGTCTCCCTCTGCCGGTAACATTTGGCAGCAACGACGTCTCCACCAGGGCACAACCCCGACCTCGTGCTCATTAGGCTTCCCCATCAGTCAGGCTGCATCCGGAGGTACGGCTGTGTGTGCGTGTGTGCGTGTGCGTGTGTGTGTGTGTGCGTGTAGTGCGTGTGTGTGTTGCGTGTGTGCGGTGTGTGTGTGCGTGTGTGTGCTTGTGTGTGCGGGTGTGTGGTGTGGTGTGCGTGTGTTGCGTGTGTGTGTGTGTGCGTGTGTGTGTGCGTGTGTTGTGCTGTGTGTGCGTGTGTGCGTGTGTGGTGGTCGTGTGTGTGCGTGTGTGTGCGTGTGTGGCGTGTGCGCGTGTGTGTGTGGCGTGTTGTGGTGTGTGCGTGTGTGCGTTGTGTGTGTGTGTGCGCGTGTGTTTGTGTGTGTGATCGCGTGTGTGCGTGCTGTGCGTGCTGTGCGTGTGTGCGTGCGTGCGTGCGTGTGTGTGCGTGTGCTGGTTGGTGTGGCGTGTGTGTGTGTGTGTGTGCTGTGTGTGCGTGTGTGTGTGCTGTGTGCGTTGCGTGTGTGCGTGTGTGTGTGCGCGTGTGTGTGCTGTGTGTGTGTGTGTGTGCGTGTGTGCCTGTGCGCGTGGTGGGTGTGTGCGTTGTGTGTGTGCGTGTGTGTGTGTGTGCGTGTGTGTGTGCGTGTGTGTGTGTGCGTGTTGTGTGTGCGTGGTGTGTGCGGTGTGTGTGTCGTGGCGCGGTGGTGTGTGTGTGTGTGGAGTTGTGTGAGTGTGCGTGTGCGTGTGCGTGTGTGTGGTGGCGTGTGTGGTGTGTGCGTGTGTGTGTGCGTCGTGTGTGGTGCGTGTGTTGTGCGTGTTGTTGGTGCTGTGTGTGTGGCGCGCGTGCGTGTGTGTGCGTGTGTGTGTGTGTGCGCGTGTGTGTGTTGCGTGTGTGTGTTGTCGTGTGTGTGCGTGGTGTGTGTGTTGCGTGTGCGTGGTGTGTTGCGTGTGTGAGTGTGCTGTGTGTGTGTGTGTGTGTTGTGTGTGCGTGCTGTGTTTATGTGCGTGTGGTGTGTGTGCGTGTTGATGTGTGCGTGTGCGTGCGCGTGTGTGTGTGTGTGCGCTGGTGTGTGTGCGTGTGTGGTGCTGTGCGCGCGTGTGTGTGTGTGCGCGTGTGTGGTGCGTGTGTGTGTGCGTATGCGTGTGTATGTGTATGTGTGTGTATTGTGAGGCATCCTGGCCGATAGATCGAGAGGAAGACAATAAGTGAGCACCTGTACCTGTACATTTTCAGGTGGTGCGCTCTCGATGACGTCAGAAGTGTCGTTTCATTATAAGGAAACGCGACGGAACAACAAGAGATATAATTAATATAATTAAATAACTCCTTCAACTTGCACTACACTTGACAACAGGTTGAGACAGACAAACAGTCAAGCAACCACTCAACACTGCTGTTCCACACGACCGCGGGTCATGCATCCCATCCAGAGACTACTCGTGATCTCCTCTCCCCCCCCCCCCCAAAAAGACCTCATTACCGACTATTGTGATTTTTCCCTCTCTCCCTCAAACACCTTCAGCTATCTTCGTCAAACTTAACCAGATCATTCCGAAGGACTAAAGTGAGGCTGTCAATGTGTTTTTTGACTTTACATGTCAAAGGTCAAGGTGACTGACGTTATTTGCATAAAACAGATACGAGCAAAAGTGTGTGCGCTTCGTGACGTCAAACTTGACACAAATTAGTTGGGAAAACATCACCTACAAATTCCGAGCAGATTTGATAATCCGATCGTTGGTAAAACGTAAGATTTCTGTCAGGACTCGGGGACAGATGACGCATTTCCAAAATGGCTGCAATCCGTTGATGTGTAGCGTTGTTTCCATGGCAACGAGGTCAAACATGTTTAATGCATAGGGGGTTTATTTTAGGGACAAAAAAGGACGATAACTCGGACACGCTTCAACATGCAAGTATCAAATTGCAGCCATGTTCAAAGGTCAAGGTGTCAGTGACGTCATTTGCATGATTTTCGTCACACCTGTCATGCAACAAACACCTTGTTGGTGGTGTGGATCGTTTGTTCCTTTTCTGGGTCATCACCACCTTCCTCTTATTGCTGTGTTTCATTCCGCTTGCGGCACGTTCTTACCTACAAATTATACTACTATTATGATTAGCTTCTATATTTATATATATTAATATATACTAAAATATATATATATATATATATTATATATATATATACACGTATATATCTCAAGCCTCGATCATGTATCAAGAAAACTATACAAACTCTGCTATCAACTCGTACACCCCTTGCAGCGTTTGGTCCCCCCCCCCCCCCGCAATCTTGAACTGCATTCTAGACGAGCGTAAACAAGCACGTGGGCGGGTGTACAAGCGGAAAATTTGATTGGTCGTGATGACGGAAATTCCGTAATATTTTTTGTCCAGTACTGCGAAACAGAAGTTTTGAAAGTGATAAAAAGTGGGGTATTTCTCCAGTGTTATGTAGTTATAGCATTAATAAACAAACCATCGTGGACCTATCAATTAGGAAAATTCAAAAGGCACCAGTTCACACATTGTTGATATGTGTACAAAATTCGTAAATATATCTTGAGGGGATTTGTAGTTAAGCTCCGGAAACGAAATGTGACGGACGGACAGACGGACGACGGAACCCATTTCTATATCCCCCGCCAACTTCGTTGGTTGGCGGGGGATAAAAACAGATTTTACAGGTGGGGGGAAAGAAAAAAAAAAGAATATTGGAAGCCTCCTTCTTGGAGTATTTTAGATACAATAAACTGGCGACGAGGATGGGATTGAACTTGAATCCACCGATACCCTTTCTGGAAAACCCAGGTGAGCCTTCAATGCCTTTTACGGCCTGGACTCGTGTCTTGAAAACTACGTGCTGGCAATACAGGAGAATGCACTCGCTGATCCCCGAAAGCACACACTTTTGATACATTGCTTCGGCACAGAAGGTCAGAGACTCTTCTACACACTAACGGTAGCTGATAATAGCTACGAGACCGCACTTATGGCCTTGAGGAATTTTTTTGTTCCAAGAATGAACGTGGTGGCAGAACGATATAAATTTAATCAACGTGGTCAGAAAAATGGCGAGTCCACGGAACAATATATTGCTTTATTAAGGGAGATGGTCGTCACATGTGAGTTTGGAGAGCTTGGCAGACGAGATGACCCGAGACCAGCTCGTCGAGAAAACAAACTCGCCTCGCATTAGAGAACACTAACTGTTCAAAATGGAACTGACGTTACAGAAAGTTAGAACCATGGCTAGACAGATTGAGTCGGCAATGGCGGAGTCTCAGATCATCGGCCAAGGCACTGGTAGCGACATACAGGCCATACACCCTGTTCAGACACAGGATTCGCAGAGTAGCAAGAAACCCTTTAGGCTCGCTGTGAGAGGGACTTCAGATGAGTGATCTCAACCGGCTCAAAGGAAAATGTGTTATAGATGCGGATCTGTAAATCACACGGCCAACTACTATGGATGCCCAGCAAAGGACGCCCAGTGAAACAGCTGCAAAAAGAGAGGACACTTTGCTAAAGTATTCCGGGGCTCACAAGTTTACGGAGTGACTGTCGCTGATGTGAATGTGTTGAGTGTAGACAATAGGGCTCGAGGTGCTGATAAGATAATGTGCACTGTACACGTTACTGCTGCCGGGGGAGAGCCGATGGACATTGAATTACTGTTAGATACAGGTTCGGCAGTGTCAATACTTCCCAAATCCGTCTACCTGCAATGTTTCAATAATGTGTCACTGACTGAGCCAAAACTACACCTGGTTAGCTACCTGAGAAATCCGATACTTGTGCGTGGTTGCCTGCATGCGGATGTGACTTTCGAGAATTACTGTGCGCCCGCTGAATTTTACATAGTGTGGAGCGGCACTGCCATTCTGGGCAGATACCTGGTTGCTGCACTTGACATGCAACTACTGAATGGTCGCATCACTTCTACCACCCAAAGCACTGCAAATCAAACCCCAGTCACAAATGTTGCAGGTGACAGCATGGAGGGCACCCTGGGTTGTGCAAAGCGGTTTATTCATCTCGTTAAAATGTGACCCAATGTGACTCCAGTCCAGCAAAAGCTGCGCCATTTACCTTTGTCTGTGAGAGATGCTGTTTTACAGGAACTGAAAAAGCTCGTTAAACTGGATGTAATTGAGCCAATCATATCATCAGAGTGGGGTTCTCCAATTGTCGTGACGATGAAGAAAAACGGAGGGATTCGTCTGTGTGTGGAGTTAAGAGAACCAAATAAAGCGGTGGTGATTGATGGATATCCTCTTCCGCATATGGAGGAAATGTTTGTGGAGCTGCGAGGCGGCACACTTTTCTCCACCTTGGATCTGCAAAGTGCGGACAACCAGGTTGTACTGCATGAGAACAGCAAGGACCTTACTGCCTTCATTACACATGAGGGACTGTTTTGCGACAAACTAATCCCTTACGGGTTTGCTTCAGCACCAAGCTGTTTTCAGAGGATGATGTCTGCCATTTAAAAAAAATCAACCCAGAGTTTGGTGTTACCTTGACGATGTAACTGTTTTTGGAGAGACTCCCGAAGCACATGACAAACACCTTAGAGCGGTGCTACAACGCATCGTGCAGAGCTTGCGCTCTTTTCTCGGGCTCACGTCATGGTATGCGAAGTTCATCCCTAACTATGTATCGGTCGTTGAACCCCTGAGAGAATTACTGCGGGGACCATCCCCCTTCTCCTGGTCAGTCACAGTCACAGCAAAATTTCGAATTGGTTCAAGAACTGATTGTCAGTAGTCCAGCTCTCGCTCTCTTTGATCCAGAGCTACACACAATAGTGACAACTGACGCCTCCGATTATGGCCTTGGAGAGGTCCTGACACAAATTCATGCTGACAAAAGGGAGAAAACGATCGCATTTGCATCCCGAACGCTGACTGAATCGGAAAGAAAATATTCCACGGGAGAAAAGGGAAGCACGTGGATGCGTGTGGGCGACAGAGAAGTGGAGGACTATCTCTGGGGTAGACATTTCACTTTACGCACTAACAACAGTCCTCTCATTACACTGCTTTCCACGGAAGGATTGGGAAGAGCTGGAATACGCATGGCCAGATGGTCCGCACGGCTTCGGTCATTTAATTATGACATTCAGTACTAGTCTAGCTCTGAAAAGAGCTGATTGCTTGTCTCGCCTTCCACTACCTGCTTCAGAGCCCAGTCTGGAGGATGATGTTGAGGTTGTCACGCTCACATCGACCCTCACTGCGGTGACAGCGAGAATTCAAAACTGCCTGTATTTCCTGCCCCATTCAAACAAAATGGTGTGAATTGCTTACAAGCGCTGCCGAAAACGTCAAAAGGCCAGGATCCTGATCTCCTTCCTTACTTCAAATTGCAAACTGAACTGTCACTACAAGAGGACTGCGTGATGAAAGAAGTACTCACCGCTTCTTGTCCTGGAGGCGTTACAGCCGCATTTCATCAAATTAGCACATGATACACCCCAGGGCATAGTGAGGAACAAGCAGCGGTTAGAGATCTGTATTAGTGACCGGGAATGGACGCGCACGTCGAGTCCGCAATCAAGGCTTGCATTACTTGCCAGCAGCATGACAAGACAGCTGTGAACACGCATCACCACTATAGCCGGTTCCTTAACCCGATGCAGCTTGGGAGAAATTGGCAATCGACATAGTGGGGCCTCAACTCTGCGCCACTGGATTGTCATTTCGCTATCACTCTCATTGATTACTTTAGCAAATGGCCAGAAATTGCCTTCACCTCCCAGGTCACTTCCACTACAGTGATCAAGTTCCTGTCAACTGTCTTCAGCAGGGAAGGTAACCCAAAGGAGTTGATATCTGACAATGGTTCACAATTCCTCTCAGGAAGTTGACACCTTTCTGAAAGACAGACATTTCCACAGAAGTGAGCAGTGTACTACCCACGAGCGAATGGGGAAATTGAGGAATTCAATAGAAGCTTAAAGGAAAGCGTGCTCACTGCTAACATTGAAGGGAAAGACTAGAAAACATTTACAACGGACTTTCTTCAAACATACCGGGTAACCCGACATGCCACAACACATCGATCACCTGCTGAACCGCTTCATGGGAGAGAGATGCACACCAAGCTACATGTATCTGTTTGCAGTGCCAAAGCCCAACACACCGTCACACAAAGACACGGCGCTCAGAGTACAAGAGAAGCAGAACAAGCAAAAGGTGTACACCGACAAACGCCGTGGAGCAAAGGATGTGAACTTTGAATGTGGTTCCTTTGTCCGAGTGAGAAAACCTGGTGTCCTCCGAAAAGGAAACCCAAATTTTCAGCACCTCTGCAAGTTATGGAGCAAAGAGGATCTCACACGTACAAACTGTCCGATGACGGATCTGGAATGCGTCTCATTTAGAATCTGTCTGCCAAGGAATGCAAGAGATGATGCCGAGCTACCACTCCTTCCTGACATCACCGCACCACCAGTGTAAAACACATCAGAACCTGTGCCGGTCGGCCGGGATGCCAGAATTCGCAGACCTCCGGCCTGGACTCAAGATGATGGATGAAGTAATGTAAAGTCCTTTGAGAATAAGAAAAGGAAGCTAATTTAAACGTTTTCCATGGTTATTACTACTTGTTTTATGGTTAATCCATGCTGTGGCATTTACTACATTTCAACTTCTAGTTAATTGATATTGTTGTTGTGCACTGCGATACGGTTTGGGTGTGGTTAACGAAAGGGGGATATGTGGTGTGCATCGACTGGATGTTCGAGGGTGCCATGGGGAAGAAGGAGTTCAGGGTGAGAGGTCAGGAGGTGTCCAGTGCAAACCTTGTTACGTTCCGATGTTCGGTTGAATAAAACCGTTGGAGAATATTGGATCCCTCATTCTTGGAGTATTTTACGATACAACACATGGCTGCATTGGATGGTGTCAGTGAAATGATGAGGCCTCTCCACCAAATTGTCCTGTAGGCTATACCTGCCACCCCTCCCCGTTATATACACAAGTTACCTTGTTTCCATTATACATAACTAGAAGCACCCACTTCTTAACGAAGTGGCCGGGGGGGTGGGGGGGTGTTTTCCTTATTCAAACGTGTATTTCAAAACACATCACTGACTGCACTGGAAACCGAGGGACAGGAATACTGTGCTCGACTGGAAAGGGTGGGTGTTGATGGTGTTGCTGTGACACAGGCATGATGGGCCGAATGACCTCCTGTATCTAATTCCCTTGTATATCCTTGTGTACCGACCCTCCATTTATGCCCCCTTAAAAAAATTGTGATTGTGCCCCATC
Organism: Eptatretus atami; assembly: GCA_035128595.1. NCBI lineage: Eukaryota > Metazoa > Chordata > Myxini > Myxiniformes > Myxinidae > Eptatretus > Eptatretus atami. The sequence goes on along the minus strand of CM068958.1, from coordinate 104,308,255 downwards.
CCCTGTTCTGAAAAAAAAATATATATATATATATTGTTTGTGGCATCCCCACCATCTTTAGAAATTGGCATTGTGCACCCCACCACCTCCCAACTTTCTAAAAAATTAGGTTGCGCTCCCCCTTCCCCATTATAAAAATTTGTTTGCACACCCCATTAGCCCCTTATAAAAATCGTGCACCTCCCCCTTTAATCATTATCAGGACACAGTTCAAAGGACTTGAAGTGTCGTTCCACCCCAACCTCGAGAATGGGTATGGGGCAAATCACAATTGTGCCATGACTGGCCCATGGTTACCCCCCCCCCCCCAAGACGGATGCATAATTTGGTGATCGGCCAGCCGGTTTTGATTCGATAATGTCCATGCATTAACATACACACGTACAGTCGTGGCCAAAAATATTGGCACCCTTGCACTTTTTTCAAATAATGCACCATTTTTCGGGAAAATTGTTGAAATAAAAAAATCTTTTTGTATCCACGTTTGTATTTCTTGGTTTGCAGTGGAACAAACCCCCAAAAAGCTGAAAAAGTTACTAAACCTCAGCTTGTTTCGCACAGAAATCCTAAAATGGGCCCGGACAATATTATTGCACCTTTAAGAAGTTGTGAGAAAATGATTACATTTCAAGCTGGTGATTCTCCTTTACTTTAGAATTGAACTCACCTGTGGTGAGTTGCTGGTGCCTGCAATGTATAAATCACTCATTCAACCAGTTTGAATGGAGAAAATGAGTCATTCTGCTGTTTTGTGTCACTGTGTGTACCGCAAAGAGCATGGAGAAAAGAAAGAAAGCCAGAGAATTGTATGAGGAGGTCAGAACAAGATTGTAGCCAAGCATGTACAATCTCAAGACCACAAGTCCATCTCCAGAGACCTTGAATAGCCTGTGTCCACCGTACACAATGTTTTCAGGAAGTTTAAGGCCCATGGCACTGTAGCCAACTCCCTGGACGTGGCCGCAAAAGAAAACCTGTTTGAATGGTGGAGAAAGCACCTCGATCAACTGCCAAACAGATTCAAGCTGACCTTCAGACACAAGATACGACAGTTTCAACTCGCACCATCCGTCGTCAACTCAATAAAAGGGGGTGAAGACCCAAGAGGACCCTACTGCTGAGAGAGAGACAAAAGAAAGCCTGACTGGAGTTTGCCAAAACACACCTGAACAAGCCAAAATCCTTCTGGGAGAATGTCCTGTGGACAGTTGAGACCAAATTAGAGCTTTCAGGAAGCGCATCGTCTCTATGTTTACAGAAAACAAAATGAAGCCTTCAAAGAAAAGAACACTTCCCTACAGTCAAACATGGAGGAGTTCAGTGATGTTTTGGGATTGATGTGCACCTCTGGCACTGGGTGCCTTGAATGTGTGCATGGCATCATGAAATCAGGAGATTACCAAGGAATTTTGGAGCGCAACGTTCAACCCAGTGTATGAAAGCTGGGTCTCCGTCGAAGGTCATGGGTCTTGCAGCAGGACAATGACCCCAAACACACTTCAAAAAGCTCCCAGGAATGGTTCAAGACAAAACGCTGGACTGTTTTGAATTGGCCGCAATGAGTCCACGTCTCAGTCCACTTGAACACCTCTGGGAGATCTGAAAACAGCAGTTGGGAGAAGGCACCCTTCAAATCTTGGAGAAATGGAGCAGTTTTCACAAGAAGAGTGCTTGGCCAAACAACCAGTAGAGAGATGTAAGAAGCTCATTCCGGCTATAGGAAGCGCTTGACTGCAGTCATTTTGTCCAATGTTGTGCTACCAAATATTAAGTCGAGGGTTTCATACTTTTGTCATGCCATTTATTTTTATTTTCTGATTTAAAAGGACATATTAAGTTTTGAATCAAAACCAAAGGTTCTGTAATATTAAAGTGAAATAAAGAATTGTGGAGACCAATCCATTCAATAGCGCTTCAATTGAAACTGCACCCTCTTTAGCACCAGCGAATTCAGGCATGGCTCGGCATTCCCGTGAATGATGCATTGCCCGGTCCTTTCCTCTTGCCGTGTCCTTTACACTGCCTCGAGACATCAGAGGCATACCCCGCGTTCCTGCAGCCATTTGCAGTGGCTGAGTCACAGCCCAACAGCCAATTGGAATGGCTGGATCACGGAAGGTGGACGTGAAAGATGACAGGAGCCATGGCGATAAAATGCCTAGCAGAGAAGAAGTGTGCAGTTGAGTCAGAGTCGTGTTTGAGTTCAGAGAAGAGGTCAAAATCAAGTTGTTGGTCGATTGAGCTGAGATGGTGATCAAATGGAGAGTTCAAGGTGAACCACACCAAGCACCTGTGGAATGTGACTGAACAAGCACCGGGGAACGCAGCTGAACGAGCACTGAGAAGCACCAGGCGAACGAGAGCAGAGCTGTAGGCTTCCAGGCGTGGTTACCACCTCCTCACTGACAATACTTCCCATGCTGACTTCATTAAAAAAGCAACCACAAACTCTCAAGCATCAACAGTGATTCTCCTCAGAGCCAACTCATCTCCATACATGTCTTACACACGCACCTTACATTCTTGTACCTGTCACCACACGCACCTCATTGACTCACCCTGGTTTTGCGGAGTGTCAACAGAGTCCACAGCAGTCCTTTTCGGGACTGGCATTACACGCTACTGCACACACCGCACATCTCACCTGCACCTCACCCGCACCACACACCCTATCTGTTACCACGTGAGCCGTCTGGCTCACGTACGGGTGAGGCTGGGTCGACACCCCATACACCTATTTCACTCCTCTGTCTATCAATCTTCTCTCCTTCTCCTGGAATGATTGAGGCACCTGGTTTGTGTCAAGATGACTGACTAAGTGGGCTTACGTGTTAGGGGTAAGAGTTTTTCTCTGTGACACTGTGTTTACCTTGTAATTACGTGCTTTTTGCTAAATCTTAATAAACTGCTTTCCAAACTGTCTGATCGTCTTTCATTGGTTAGACCATAGTGTGTAACAGTGACAGGGAGTTTTGCCCACATTTTGTTATTGGTGGAGTTTAGCCAACATTCCACTAACGGCATCGCTCGCGCCATTTTTGATTGACAGTAGTGAAGCATTGGGAAGCACAGTCCTTATCTGGAGTGAGTATTTGCCGGGAAGGTAAAACAGGATTTGGATGCTGGACCCTACCTCAATTGAGCATCTCAGAGGCATCTGTGTTGCTTAGCAACCCATCATGCCATAGAGTATCCGAGGCTCGTCGGCTTCAGTCATCGGTCAGTTGTGGGTCTGAGAAACTCCCCTCATGACCCCGCACCTCCCGAACCCATAACAATACTTACCATAGTGCACTGTGACTTAGCTCACTGATCTCTTTTACTATGGGATGGGAAGGGAGGAGGGTCAATGGTTGGGTCACCACCCAGGTCCAACGATCCTTGCCTTCACCTCTTTTATTTTGTTAGTTGTGCGTTGGTTTGTTCTTACTTCTGTTTCATCCCCTGCTTTCCCCCTTCCTTCTCTTGTTGTGTTTCATCAGCTTGTGTGAAGCAGCTCAGACTGGGGTGTGTTCAGTTCCTAAATAGCTAGCTAGCGCTTGTCAAGCCATCCGTTCCTGATCAACGGTTTCAAATTGAGTGTCTGAAGCTCTTGGTGAGCGCTCTCCAAGAAAACTTGAGAACTGAACACACCCGGGTGTCTGGTTATTTACTCAAACCTCCCTTCCTGTTTCGTACCTTCCCGGGATGCCATTTGTCCCGTTTTATTTCAGTACTCCAAACAATATTTTAAAGGAAATGCGGCACGCAGCACAGGTGAGTACACCTCCATCATGGCAACAGCATCCCGTGAATAAGTCCCAACGACAGTCAGAAACCCTGCAATGGCGTCATGGAACTCATCGCACAGGAGTGATGTAAGCCTTACTAAATATGTTTAATTGCTTTCATTTTTTTATTATTTGAAACTAAGATTAAGTGTGTGTGTGTTTAAAAGTGATGATGGAATAGCATTTGTCAAAACTGCATGAACATTAGTTTTGTACTTTAGCAATTTCCATTTCACTTTAGAACAATTTTTCATACAGATTAGCGATATAAGACGTACGATAGCATACTTCCCACAGTAACATGTTGCTACATTCACAATGGGGCATTCAGCAGCCCTCTTGACCATGCCTGAGTGTCCTGTATTTTCCTTCATTACATCTGTCACTTGTTCACCCCTCCCTCCCTCCCCTTGATCTCACTCTCACTTCTATTCTGCTGTTGGTGTTTTCCCCTTTTCCATTCTGCTCCAACTCTTCTATGAGCCTCGACCATGTACACAAGAAAATGGCAAGCACGTGACCGACTGAGCTTGCCTAATGACTGTGAGTGCTCTGATCCTTCGGTTAAGATGACGAGGCAGTAATCGGTCTTGTGATGTTTTATGAGAACCTTTTATTGTTTTATATAAGAGCATAATTTCACTTCCTTTAAACCTATCAAAGTGTATTTTATTTCAGTTTTCAGGTCACACGTCTACATTGTTCCTTGGTCCAGCAGAGGAGTGCACACGTCATCAGCTGTTCTCACGTTCCATCGTATGAGAACGTTAAACCATCATTTTCCATCAACATTGGTTTGGTGTTTGGCATTGCTGCATTTTTGAAGAGGTGTGTGCAGTGTCATTGTCGCTGTCAGCCATTTCAGAGCTGGTTGAACTGACAAAATAATGCATGGCAAGACATCATATGAAATGTATTACCGTTTCCTTCTCTTCCGTGTCTTGTTTTGTGGAGGTTGCCACTCATTTGGTGCATTGAGGGCACCACAAAATGCTGAGAGCGGACTATGAACCCCATGCAGACTATGAATCTGGAATCCGAGCTGCCGGCAATAAACTCGCGAAAGACGGTGGGTTAATTGATGCTAGGAGACAACATACTCAACCAAGCCGCGTCGATATGAGAGGTGCCCACTACGTAATGCAACGCCCTACTTGGGAAACACCAATCCGATAGTTTTGTAGTGTGATCAGAATCAAACCAAGCTTGACAGCTCTGCGTCATCATCTCAGACCAAATTAAAACAACTCTTCTGTATATCTGCTTTGTGGATGAGTATTGATCACACTGTCTGAAGTTCCTTCAAAAGCAATTCGCAAACATAAAAAGGAATTTGGAGATGTTTGATAAGTTGGAGATGTTGTGTGGTGGGTAGTTGGCTTGTACGATGAAGACCAAGTTCTTGTTTTTGTGAAAACCCAACAGACTCGTATAACTTGTGATACGTCGTGTTGGCCAGTCTTCACAACTGGTACGCCTTGACAAAGTCCGAATTATCAAGCGGTACTTTCGTAATTGGAGGAAAATAAAGAACTTCACTGTGTTTTATTAATTACAAGTTGCTGTTGTATTCAAAATTAAATCTGGGTGTGCTTCACGACAAGTTTCAGCATCACTTCAAGTTGAGCAACATGGAGCAGTATGACTGGTCCTTGATCATTTCACTTTATCTGCAAAGGCGTCAAGAAAGGAGATATCTCGAAGGCACGAAAGGGAAGTTATAGATCTCAGGAGGGACCGCACTCTCAAATTTAAGTTCAGTGAGGTGTCTCTGAATGCATTTTGGCTTAGTTGAAAAAAGAGCACCAACCATTTCTGATCATGCCATTGATTGTATTGCTGCCTTTTTCAACAACATACCATTGTGAAGTGAGCTTCTCAGCATTGACACTTATCAAGAACAACAATAAGTCATGTCTAAAGAGCCTGGATCAGGAAGTTTGTGTAGTTCTTGCCAGCATAGAGGCATCGAGGCAGACATTAAGTGCCTCTGTTCCTCCTCAAGACAGGAGAAAGTTTCTCACGAGTGCCAAATGAAAGTTCGGGCTTCAATTTCTCACTTGATTGCTTCTGGGAACAGCTTTAAATAAATTATTTGACTGCCCTGTGATCTTAATAAACTTATTTGAGAGAATTGTTTTGAAAAAGATCAAGTTTATAATTCTTCATAGACTGAATGGTAAGGAGGATGTTCTTTCTCATAGTAAAAGTTTAAAATAATATCTATCATTGTTGAAATATTTCATAACAACTCGATGTATTTAAATATTTTTAAACTGCGCTACGTTAGTTATAATTTGCTCATCTCGGTGGATAAAAGTGATTTTTACTCTTTCTTCTCTATGATTACTGGTGATGACAATGTAATAGACATTGGTTTGGCTGTGCCACCCGAGGATCGAGCAACCGTGAAATAAACTTTTCAAATGATGTGAGAAGCTCTGCTGATGGAGACAAAGGGAGGATGAGTGCGAATTGCACGCAATAAAGTCCAGGCGAGGTCGATACACTCAGCGAGGAGATCAGCTGCTTTTGTCTGATGGAGAGGAGGAGACGGAACATGATGCCATGTCGAATGCGTCATGAGCTTCTGAGGTTATGACGGAACAGCTCATGGCAATTCCCTCTTAAAGGAAGTGATGACAGAGATTACACATCTCTCCATTCACCTTCAGCCAACACGTCACTGCCATCATCATCTGTTCCCTTTATAATCCCATTTTTCTCCAGCACTTTTCAGGCACTTCTTATGCTTTGTTTTGTATCCTGCCTTACCCAACCGGATCCCGGCCTGTCGTCTTTTTGTGTGTTTTATTTGTTTATATCCAAGGCAAACATTCCTTCTTTGTTTTACTCTCAGCACATCGTTTCACTCAGTAGTCTCTTTTCTTTCTTAATCTTACGTCTTTTATCGTCTGATAATAATTGGACAGTATTATTTTCCAAATGCTGAAATGCATTTCCCAGACCCACTTCTGCCTCGGGGGGCTCGTCCAGATCCTTTTTTCAGTCGGTATCGATCGTCTTCTTCAATTTCTCCTCTCACCCTTGATGCCCCCCACTAATAATAGAATCACACTCATCTTGAGAACCCCGTTTCACTTCACGATGTGGCACGTTGTATAGTTTCGTGGAAGAAGACAAACTGAATGAGAATATTATTATATATATAATATATATATATATATAAGGGGGCTGCAAAAGTAGGTATACAGTAAGGATTATACCAGTATTACAGTATATAATAGTGGTGCTAGGATTTCATTTAATACTAGAATTCATTTAATTCATTAAAATCATTAATTACATTTTTAATATTTTATTTTCGTAATTTTTTCTATAATACATCTTTATTTTTGCAGGTAAAGTGGAAATTTAACGATGGCTAGTATTTAACGGACGAGGAGCTATTACTGTAACTGTATACATGACTGTATACCTACTTTTGCAGCCCCCTGTATATACAGCTCTGGAAAAAAAAATAAGAGACCACTCCAAAAAATAAAAAATTTTAAATCAGCATCTCTACATGTATGGCAGCCATTCCATTCCAGTGTCTTTGAATTCCAACAGGCACACCTCATTCTACTTAGTGAGCTGATTAGGTGATCACCTGAACCGAATCTTATTTAACAAGGAAAGTATAAAAAAACCACTGCTGTGGTCATCACTATCCTCTTGCAATAGGACCAGCTGGATGGCAAAAATAGTGCTAGTAAGTACCTCAAAAGTAATTGGAATCAAAAAAATAACTTTGACCATGCAAAAGAGTTGAAAAGAAAAGGTTTTGAGTGAGGAAGAGAAGGGTTCAATTCTGGCTTTACTGGCAGAGGGATACAGTGAGCGTCACGTTGCTTCCATCCTTAACATTTCAAAGACGGCGGTTCATAAGAACAAGGTCAAGCAGCAGACATTGGGGACAACAAAGCTACAGAGGGGCAGAGGGGCAACGACTTTCCACTGACCGGGATGACCGCCAACTCATTCGAATGTCACTGAACAACCGTAGGATGACTTCAAGTGACCTACAAAAGAATGGCAAATGGCAGTTGGGGTGAAGTGCACGGCGAGGACGGTTCGAAACAGGCTTGAGGGGCAGGGCTGAAGTCGTGCAAAGCTAGAAAAAAGCCTTCATCAATGAGAAGCAAGAAGACCAGGCTGAGGTTTTGTAAAAGACCATAAGGTTGGACCGTAGAGGACTGGGTAAGGTCATCTTCTCTGATGAGTCCAATTTTCAGCTTTGCCCACACCTGGTTGTCTAATGGTTAGACAGAGACCTGAAGAGGCCTACAAGCCACAGTGTCTCACACCCCTGTGAAATTTGGTGGAGGATCGGTGATGATCTGGGGGTGTTCAG
>CM068958.1:104254798-104271775 GCA_035128595.1 Eptatretus atami | reverse complement strand
AAGCGCGTTTTGATCCGCGAATTTACATACACGCTCCTCCCCCGGTCTATAAAGACGTGAGCACAAGGCGCCTCGCGGCTGGCTGGTCGAGGGAAGACGGAGGTCGTCGTCGAGGTTGTCGTTGTGGGGTCGTGGTCGAAGTCGTGGAGTCTGAGTCGTGTGATGAGAAGCACCAGGCGGAACGAGAGCAGAGCTGTAGGCTTCCAGGGCGTTGCGTTACCCACCTCCTCACTGACAATACCTCCCATGCTGCTTTCATTAAAAAAGCAACACAAAACTCTCAAGCATCAAACAGTGATTCTCCTTCAGAGCCAACTCATCTTCCATACATGTCTTACACACGCACCTTACATTCTTGTACCTGTCACCAACACGCACCTCATTGACTTCACCCTGGTTTTGCGGAGTGTTTCAACAGAGTCCACAGCAGTCCTTTTCGGACTGGCATTACACGCTACTGCACACACCGCACATCTCACCTGCACCTCCACCCGCACCACACACCCTATCTGTTACCACGTGAGCCGGTTTTCTGGCTCACGTACGGGTTGAGCTGGGGTCGACACCCCATACACCTTTTCACTCCTCTGTCTATCAATTCTTTCTCTCCTTCTCCTGGAATGATTGAGGCACTGTTGTTGTTCAAGAATGACTGACTAGCTGGGCTTACGTGTTAGGGGTTAAGAGGTTTTCTCTTGTGACACTGTGTTACCTTGTAATACGTTGTTTTTGCCTAAATCTTAATAAACTGGCTTTTCCAAACTGTCTGATGTCTTTCAATTGGTTAGACCATTAGTGTGTTAACAGTGACAGGAGTTTGCCCACCATTTCGTTATTGGTGGAGTTTTAGCCAACATCCACTAAACGCATCGCTCGGCCATTTTTTGATGACAGTAGTGAAGCATTGGGAAGCACAGTCCTTTCTGGAGTGAGTAATTTGCGGGAAGGTAAGATGGATGCTGACGCCTACCTCAATTGAGCATCTCAGACGGCATCTGTGGTTGCTTAGCAAACCCATCATGCCATAGAGTTATCCGAGGCTCGTCGGCTATCAGTCATCGGTCGGTTGGTGGGTCTAGAAACTCCCTTCATGACCCCGCACCTCACCGAAACCCATAACAATTACTTACCATAGTGCACTGTGACCAGCTCACTGAATCTCTTTTACTATGGGATGGAAGGGAGGAGGGTCAATGGTGGGTCACCACCCAGGTGGTTCCAACGTCCTTGCCTTCACCTCTTTTATTTTTGTTAGTTGTCGGTGTTTGCTTCACTTACTGTTTACATCCCCTGCTTTCCCCCTTCCTTCTCTTGTTGTGTTTCATTCAGCTTGTTGTGAAAGGCAGCTCAGAACTGGGGTGTGTTCAGTTCCTAAATAGCTAGCTAGCGCTTGTCAAGCCATCCGTTCCTGATCAACGGTTTCAAATTGATGTCTGAAGCCTCTTGGTGAGCGCTCTCAAGAAACTGAGAACTGAACACACCCGGGTGTCTGGTTATTTACTCAAACGTCCCGCATTCCTGTTTCGTACCTTCCCGGGATGCCATTTGTCCCGTTTTATTTCAGTTACTCCAAACAATATTTTAAAAAGGAAATGCCGGCACGCAGCACAGGGTGAGTACACCCTCCATCATGGCAACAGGCATCCCGTTGAATAAGTCCAACGACAGTCAGAAACCCGCAATGGCGTCATGGAACTCATCGACAGGAGTGATGTCAGCCTTACTAATATGTTTATTGCTTTCATTTTTTTATTATTTGAAACTAGATTAAGTGTTGTGTGTGTTAAAAGTGATGCAGGAATTTAGCATTTGTCAAAACTGCATGAACATAGTTTTGTTACTTAGCAATTTTCATTCACTTAGAAAACCAATTTTCATACAGATCTTGGCGATATAAGACGTACGATAGCATACTTCCCACAGTAACATGTTGCGTACATTCACAATGGCGGCATTCAGCACCCTCTTACCCATTGCCTGAGTGTCCTGTATTTTCCTTCATTACATCTGGTCACTTGTTTCACCCCCTCCCTCCCCTCTGATCTCACTCTTCACTTCTACTCTGCTGTTGGTGTTTTCCCCTTTCCATTCTGCTCCAACTCTTCTTGAGCCTCGACCATGTACACAAGAAAATGGCAAGCACGTGACCGATGAGCGCCTAATGACTGTGAGTGCCTGATCCTTCGGTTAAGGAATGACGAGGGCAGTAATCGCGTCTTGTGATGTTTTATGAGAACCTTTTTTGTTTATATAAGAGCATATTTATTTCACTTCCTTTTAAACCTATCAAAAGTGTATTTATTTCAGTTTTCAGGTCACCACGTCTACATTGTTCCTTGGTCCCAGCAGAGGAGTGCACCACGTCACAGCTTTCTCACGTTCCTCGTATGAAACGTTAAACCATCAACTTTTCCAATCAACATTGGTTTGGTGTTTTGGCATTGCTGCATTATTGAAGAGGTGATTGTGTCAGTGTCATTGGTCGCTGTCATCATTTCAGAGCTGGTTGAACTGACCAAATAATGGTGGCAAGACATCATATGAATTATTTTACCGTTTCTTCTCTTCCGTGTGCTTGTTTGTGGGTTGCCACTCATTTTGGTGCATGAGGGCCACCACAAAATGCTGAGAGCGGACTATTGAACCCCCATGCAGACTATGAATCTGGAATCCGAGCTGCCGGCAATAAACTCGCGAAAGACGGGGGTTAATTGATGCTAGGAGAACAACATACTCACCAAGCCCGTCGATATGAGAGGGTGCCCACTAACGTAATGCAACGCCCTACTTTGGGAAACACCAATCCGATAGTTTTGGTAGTGTGATCAGAATCTAAACCCAGCTTTGACAAGCTCTGCGTCATCATCTCAGACCAAATTAAAAAACTTCTTCCTGTATATCTGCTTTGTGGAATGGAGTATTGATCACACTGTCTGAAGTTCCTCAAAAGCAATTCGCAACATAAAAAAGGAATTTGGAGATGTTTGATAAGTTGGAAGGATGTGTGTGTGTGGGGTAGTTGGCTTGATTACGATGAAGACCAAGTCTGTTTTTGTTGAAAACCCAACAGGACTGTATAACTTGTTGGATACGCGTGTTGGCCAGTTCTTCACAACTGGTACGCCTCTTGACAAAGTCCCGATTTATTCAAGCAGGTCTTTCTAATTGGAGGAAAATAAAGAACTTCACTTGTTGTTTATTTTAATTACAAGTTGCTGTTGTATTCAAATTTAAATCTGGGTGTGCTTCCAGACAAGTTTCAGCATCACTTCAAGTTGGCAACATGGAGCCAGTAGGAACTTGTGGTTCCTGATCATTTCACTTTATCTGCAAAGGCGTCAAGAAAGGAGATATCTCGAAGGCACGAAGGGAAGTTTTATAGATCTCAGGAGGGGACCGCACTCTCAAATTAAGTCAGTGAGGTGTCTCTGAATGCATTTGGCTTTAGTGAAAAAAAGGAGATCCAACCATTTCTGATCATGCCATTATTGTATTGCTGCCTTTTCGACAACATACCATTGTGAAGTGAGCTTCTCAGCATTGACACTTATCAAAGAACAACAATAATTCATGTCTAAAGAGCCTGGATCAGGAGTTGTGTAGTTCTTGCCAGCATAGAGGCATCGAGGCAGACATTAAGTGCCTCTGTTCCCCTCGAAGGACAGGAAGGAAAGTTTTCTCACGGAGTGCCAAATGAAAGTTCGGGCCTTCAATTTTCACTTGATTTGCTCGGAACAGCTTTTAAAATAAATATTGACTGCCCTGTGATCTTAATAACTTATTTGAGAGATTGTTGAAAGATCAGTTTATAATTCTTCATAGACTGAATGGTAAGGAGGATGTTCTTTCATAGTAAAAGTTTAAAATTAATATCTATCATTGTTTGAAAATATTTCATAACAACTCGATGTATTTAAATAATTTTTAACTGCGCTACGTTAGTTTATAATTTGCTTCATCTCGGTGGATAAAAGGTGATTTTTACTCTTTCTTCTCTTGATTACTGGGTGATGACAATGTAATAGACATTTGGTTTGGTTGTGCCACCGAGATCGAGCAAACCGTGAAATAAACTTTTCAAAATGATGTTGAGAAGCTCTGCTGATGGAGGGGGAACAAAGGGGATGAGTGCGAATTGCACGCAATAAAGGTCCATGCGAGGTCGATTACACTCAGAGAGGAGATCAGCTGCTTTTGTCTGATGGAGAGGAGGAAGACGGAACATTGATGCCATGTCGGAAATGCGTCATGAGCTTCTGAGGTTTATGACGCGAACAGGGCTCATGGCAATTCCCTCTTAAAGGAAGTTGATGACAGAAGATTACACATCTCTTCCATTCACCTTCAGCCAAAACGTCACTGCCATTCATCATCTGTTCCCTTTATTAATCCCATTTTTCTCCCAGCACTTTTCAGCACTTTCTTATGCTTTGTTTTGTATCCTGCCTTTACCCAACCGGATCCCGGGCCTGTTCGTTTCTTTTTGTATGTTGTTTTTATTTGTTTTATCCAAGGCAAACATTCCTTCTTTGTTTTACTCTCAGCACATCGTTTCACTCAGTAGTCTCTTTTCTTTCTTTAAGTCTTACGTCTTTTATCGTCTGATTAATAATTGGACAGTATTTATTTCCAAATGCTGAAATGCATTTCCCAGACCCACTCTGCCATCGGGGGTGCTCGTCCAGATCTCTTTCAGTCGGTTTATCGCATGTCTTCTTTCTATTTCTCCTTCCACCCTGTATGCCCCCCACTAATAATTAGAATCACACTCATCTTGAGGAACCCGTTTCACTTCCACGATATGTGGCACGTTGTATAGTTTCGTGGAAGAAGACAAATGAAATTGGAGAAATATATTATTAACATAACATTATATATATTACAGGGGGCTGCAAAAGTAGGTTATACAGTAAGGGATTATACCAGTATTATATAATAGTGGTGGGCTTAAGATTCATTTAATACTAGAATTCATTTAATTCATTAAAATAATTATTACCCATTTTTAATATTTATTTTCGTAATTTTTTCTATATATACATCTTATTTGCAGGTAAAGTGGAAATTTAACGATGGCTAGTAATTTAACGGACGAGGAGCATATTACTGTAACTGTATACATGGACTGTTATACCCTACTTTTGCAGCCCCTATATACAGCTTGGGAAAAAAATAAGAGACCACTCCAAAAAAAATTTAAAATCAGATCTCTACATTATGAGCAGCCCATTCCATTCCAGTTGTCTGTTGAATTCCAACCAGCAACCTAATTTCACTTAGTGAGGTCCTGATTAGGTGATCACCTGAACGAATCTTATTAACAAGGAAAAGTATAAAAAAACCAGTGCTGTGGTCATCACTTATCCTCTTGCATAGGACCAGCTAGGATGGCCAAAAACAGTGCTTAGAAGTAGTACCTCAAAAGTAATTGGAAATCAAAAAAATAACTATTGACCATGCCAAAGAGTTGAAAAGAAAAGTTTTTGAGTGATGGAAAAGAAGGTTCATTCTGCTTTACTGGCCAGAGGGTACAGTGACGTCACGTGCGTGCTTCCATCCTTAACATTTCAAAGACGGCGGTTCATTAAGACAGGTTCAGAGCAGCAGACATTGGGACAACAAAGCTACAGACGGGCAGAGGGCGGAAAACGACTTTCACTGACCGGGATGACCGCCAACTCATTCGAAGTCACTCAACACCATAGGATGACATCAAAGTGACCCTACAAAAAGAATGGCAAATGGCAGTTTGGGGTAAGTGCACGGCGAGACAACGGTTCGAAACAGGCTCTTGAGGGGGCAGGGCTGAGTCGTGCAAAGCTAGAAAAAAAGCCCTTCCATCATGAGAAGCAAAGAAGAGCCAGGCTGAGGTTTGTAAAGACCATAAGGAAATGGACCTTAGAGGACTGGTAGTTAAGGTTCATCTTCTCTGATGAGTCCAATTTTCAGCTTTGCCCAACACCTGGTTGTCTAATGTTTAGACAGACCTGAAGAGGGCCTTACCAAGCCACGTGTCTCCACACCCACTGTGAAATTTGGTTGAGGTCGGGTTGATGATCTTGGGGTGGTGCTCAGCATAGGCTGGAATCGGGCAGATTTCTTTGTGAAGGACTATGAATCAAGCCACGTACAAGGTTGGCCTGGAAGAACACTTGCTTCCTTCTGGCTCTGACAATTTCCCCCAACTCTGAGGATTGGTTTTTCCAGCAGGACAATGCTCCATGCCACACAGCCAGGTAATCAAGGTTGGATGTAGGACCATCAGTCAAGACCCTGTCATGGCCAGCCCAATCTCCAGACCTTGAACCCCATTGAAAAACCTTCTGGAATGTGATCAAGAGAAGATGGATGGTCAAACCCAACCATCAAACCAAGCTGAGCTGCTTGAATTTTTGCCGCCAGGAGTGCATAAAGTCACCCCAAACAGCAATGTTGAAGCTGGTTGGAGAAGCATGCCAAGACGCATTGAAAGCGTGATGAAAAATTCAGGGGTTATTCCACAAATATTGATTTCTTGAACTCTTCCTAAGTTAAAACATTAGGATTGTGCTGTTTAAAAAATGAATATAAACTTTGTTTTGTTGTATTATTTGAGGTTCTCAAAACACTGAATTTTGTTGTTTATTTTGCCAGTTTGTCATTTTTCTGCAAATTAAATGCTCGAAATGTCAATATTTTTATTCGGAATTTGGGAGAAATGTTTGTCAGAAGTTTACAGAATAAAAAAAATGTTCATTTTACACAAAAAACAATCTATCATAATTCCAGCAATGTGTGCGTGGTGTGTGTGTGTGTGTGTGTGTGTGTGTGTGGTGTGTGTGTGTGTGTGTGTGTGTGTGTGTGTGTGTGTCTGATCTGCGACCGCCGTTTCTCGGGGGACAACCACCGGTCCGAACTATTGAAAACTTTGCCAGGAATATTTGCCGGGGCCCCCCCGGATGTGCCTTTTCGAGGTTTTGCATGTCAATCGACGAGCGGTCCCAAGTTACGGGCCATTTTTACTGCTTTTACAGTGTTTGAAAAGCGTTGTATAATATGGCAGCTGAAGGTGTCGCTTCCACCTTCTTCACCTATCATGCCAATTTTTTCCCAAATTATTAATAACTGACGATTCACCGGTCCGATCGGAGTGAAAACTTGCCAGGAATATTGCCGGGGAACCCGCGGATGGCCTTTTCTAGGTTTGATATCGATCAACGAGCGGTTCCCAAGTTACGGCATGTATCTGTGAACACCAATGACAGGACACGGTGCTATGACATCACAATGACTCACAATTAATGTTTATTTAATTAATTATTATTATTTTTTTTGAAGGATTTACGTCACAATTCTTCTTCTTCGTTTGGTATGACGTCGTTCACAATCGACACTGGGGACTGGGTATGTGCCTTTCCTCTGGTATGTGCCATACCTGGGGTATGTGCCCAAACTCCCAAGCGTGATTATTATTTTCAAATATTAATTAATCCCAAAGGTTTGATTTTTTCCGAGGAAACAGCTGGTTTCCCAAGGGTTTGAAAGCTTGTTTTTTCCCCAAGGTTGAATTAATCGCTTGTGCTTGGGTGACATTTGCTGAATACATTTACAGAGAGAGGATGAGAGAGGAGGGGGAGAGATGGAGGGGAGAGAGGGGCGAGAGAGGGGGTGAGGGGGGGCAAGAGAGGGGAGGGAGAGAGGAGGGGGGAGAGTGGGGCGAGACAGATGAGGGGACGAGAGAGGAAGGGGTGAGAGGGGGTTGGCAAGAGAGGGGAGGAGAAGAGGAGGGAGAGAGAAGGGCGAGAGGAGAAGGGGAGAGAGAAGGGAGAGAGGAGGGGGAGAGAGAAGGGCGAGAGAAGGGGGGTGAAAGGGTGGGGGGCAAGAGAGGGAGAGAGGAGGGGGAGAGGAAGGGCGAGAGAGGGGGGGCAAGAGAAGGAGAGAGGAGGGGGAGAGAGAAGGGCGAGAGAGGCGGGAAAGAGAGGGGAAGGGAGAGAGGAGGGGGAGAAGAAGGGCAAGAGTCAGGGGTGAGAGGGGGCAGAGAAGGGTGACGAGGTGGGGGCAAGAGAAGGGAAGAGAGGAGGGGAGAGAGGGGGAAGAGAGGGGAGGGAAGAGGGGGCGTGAGAGGCAGGGGGGACAATGAGGGCGGGGAGAGAGGGGGACAGAGAGAGAGGGGCGTTCACAATGCTCTTACTTCCGTTTGATATGACGTCACAATGATGCTGGGACCTGATACTACAGGGCACGAAGCTGCACATTTTACTGCACGCACCTACTAGGCCCACACTATCTATCTATAATTCCAGCCAATCTCTGTGTGGTCTGTTCTTTCTTGTTTGTTTGTTTCTGCGACGCCGTTTTCTGACGACCGCCGTCCGATCGGATTGAAAACTTGCCAGAATATTGCCGGGGACCCGCAGATGGCCTTTTCGAGGTTTGATGTCAATCGGACGAGCGGTTCAAGTTACGGCCATTTTACTGCTTTTTCAGTGTTGAAAAGGTGTATATATGCAGCCTGAAGGTGTCGTTCACCTTCTCACCTTATCAGGCCAATTTTTTTCCCAAATTATTAATAACCGGATGACCACCGGTTCCCGATCGATGAAACTTGCAGAATATGCCGGGGACCCGCGGATGTGCCTTTTCGAGGTTTGATATCGATCGGACGAGCGGTCCCAAGTTTACGGCCATGTATTGCTGAACCAATGACAGGACACGGTTGCTATGACATCACGAATGACGTACAATTAATGTTTATTTTAATTAATTAAAAAATTTGAAGGATGATGTCACCAATTTCTTCTTTCTTGTTTGGTATGACGTCACAATCGACACTGGGGACATGGGTATGTGCCTTTTCTTCTGGGATGTGCCATACCTGGGTATGTGCCAAACTCCCAAAGGTTTGATTATTATTTCAAATTATTAATTAATCCCAAGCGTTGAATTTTCCGAGGGAAAACAGCTGTTTCCAAGGTTTGAAAGCTTGTTTTTTTTCCAAGTTGGAATTTAATCGTTGTGCTTGGTAGACATTTGTGAATAACATTACAGAGAGAGGGACGATAGAGGAGGGGGGAGAGAGGGCGGGCGAGAGAGGGCCCGTAGAGGGGGGCAGAGAGGGAGGGATTTAGAGGAGGGGACAAGGAGGGGGGAGAGAGGGAGAGGAGAGTGGCGCGGGGTGAGGAGGATGAGGCAGGGGGACAGAGGAGGGGGGAGAGAAGGAGGGGTAGAGAGGGAGTTGGCAATCGAGAGGGGAGGAGAGGGGAGGGGGGAGAGAGAAGGCCGAGAGGAGGGGGGTGAGAGAGGAGGGGAGAGAGAAGGGCGAGGATGAGGGGGGGAGAAGGGGGGCAAGGAGAGGGAGAGAGGAGCGGGGGAGAAGATAGCAGAAGGGCGGTGAGAGGGGTCAAAGAGGGGAGACGAGAGGCCGAGGGGGCAAGAGAGGGGAGGGAGAGAGGAGGGGGGAGAGAGAAGGGCGAGAGGGGGTGAAGATGGGGGCAAAGAAGGAGAGCAGGAGGGGAGAGAAAGGGCGAAGAGGGGGCGGCAAGAGAGGGGAGGACAGAGGAGGCCGACAGAGGAGGGGGAGGACAGCGAGGGGGAGAGAGTGGGAAGAGGGGGGGCAAGAAGAGTGGGCGAGAGCAGGTGGGTGGGACCGAGAGAGGAGTGGGGGAGAAGGGGGAGGAAGAGGATGGCACACGTCACAATTCTTCTTCTTTCGTTTGATATGACGTCACCAATTTGATGCTGGGGACCTGATACTGCAGGCACGAGCTGCACATTACTGCACGCACTACGGGCCCGCCCCTTTACCGGCCCGCCCCTACGGGCCGCACTAGGAAAAAATCCCCAATCCAGCGTGTTTCGGAGTCGAAGGAACGAAGCTGCACATACCGCCCGCAGGCCCGCACTTTAATAAATCCCCAACAGTCGCTCGTTTACGAGAGCGAAGGACGAAGCTGCACATACTGGCACCGCCCCTACGGGTGCCCGGCACTAGTACCTATAAATAGTTTAAACCAGAAAAACTGATAATTTTGCAGTGTCTCTTAATTTTTTCCAAGCGTATATATATATATTACAGGGTGAGTCAAAGTAGCGCCCGATTTTCTGTTTTTTCGGGCTGTAGATTCTTTCTGGGAAGTCACGTTTGTTAATAATTGTCTTGCAGATTGTAATTAATTTTTTCGTAATTATTTATTTTTGATTTTTTGCAGGTTATCGCTGCGAGTTTGGAAAGTTACTGAATTTGCACCAAATTGAACCATGAATTACCTTTCAATGAATCAACGCATTGCGGCCGTGAAACATTACTACAAATGTAAATGAACAACCAACGATGGCGGCCACGCCGTTTGGCACAGGAATTCGATATTAACCCACCTCAGGAAGAAGCATACGTTGATTGTCGAGAAATATTGAAGCAACAGGGTCGGTTAGCCACTGCGAAGAAGTCCGGTCGTCCGAAAACGGCAACAAATGTACTAAGGCTGAAAAATCCATCAGAAGACTGGAACAAAGTCCGCAAAAGTCAACTCGCCGTTTTATCTGCAGAGTTGGAAGTGGCAATCAAAGTGTTATTCGTATCCTTCACCAGAAAAAATGGAAACCTCACATTCCACCTTACTGCATGCCCTTCATTATGGAGGATGACGACCACCATCTTCAAATTTGCGAAGAAGTTCTTAGCTAAACTTCACAAGAGGACACAATGCTAGAACAACATCTGTGGTCACATGAGGCATGTTTAAGCTTAAGGCACAATTAACAGACACAATTGTGTCTACTGGGCAGCTGAATAACCAGAGTGAGAGTTGAGAAGGAGGTTAAATTTATCTGGAGTGACAGTTTGGTCAGCCATATCTCCATTTAGGATAATTGGACCCTTTTTCTTTGAGGGATCTGTCACTGCAGAAATTTAACCTGGATATGCTTGCCAACCTTTTTTGGCCCAGGGTACAAGTCAGACTGTTATTTCCAGCATGACGGAGCTCCACCTCATTATGGACTTATGTCATCAGTGATGGATGAAAACTTTCCAGAGAAGGGATCAGCGCCGCGTGTCCGATCGAGTGGCGGCACGCTCTCCAGACCTTACACTCCAGATTTCTTTCTTTGGGGCTCATTGAAGACCTTGTTATCGTGAAAAGTCTCTGTACCATTCAGGAACTGAAGGGCTCAAATTCACTACAAAGTTTGAGGAAATTGATATCGAACTCTGCGGCGATGTGTGTGCCACTCTGTGCCTGCTCGGCTGCAATTGTGCATCGATCATGAGGAGGGCACTTTGAAAATTGCAAGTAAAACAGCTTGGTACCAGCTCCTAATAATTTTTTCTTAATAAATGTTAGATAACATGTCATTCATTATTTCTACCTCTTGTACACTGTTAATACCAATAGCAAACAAACAATCAACTGACAGAAATCGGGCGCTACTTCTGACTCACCTGTATATATGTTATATATATATATATATATATTATATACATATATTATATATAATATATATATATTGTTACGGTGCCGGGGGTCGACCAGTGACACGACCGCCAGATGGAGCCAGCAGGCTCGACGATCGCACGGAATGTAAAGGTCGTCGCCCCGATAAGTCCGAACGGACGGGTCCTGACTGGACCGAAGTTTGCCAAATAGATAGACCACGTGGATAGGGTCGATTGCCAACTTTCAATTTACCTAAGTACCCACGTGTCTGAGACTACCGGGGAAGTTCACCCTCGGCCGACTGTTGTCCGAATCGAGTCGCTATCGCCGACTCGGATCCGGGCGTATCCGAGCGGGAATTACCAAAGTCGGGCTGCCGCAAATAACAAGTTACGAACACTAATCCTCAAACACGCGTCATGTCGAGCCAATTGAAAGAGACACAAAACGAGCTGATACATTTAAACAATTGGGGTTTATTTATACAGTAATAATGGGGAGTTAGGGAACACAGAAGAGCAGACTATACCGAATATCAGAAATGCAAGTACAGTATATACAGCAACAAAGCACTTTAACAGTTTTTCTACTTGTTAGACGGGCCCACGGACACACAATACGTACAGCACACACCCCACTAAATGGGGATGGCTGATGCCTTTAATGCGGACTTCAGCTCGGAGGAACAGATGAGCTGAAGCCCAGGGTCTGCCTCGGACCTTTCCACCTCGTGTGGTCTTCAAGCTGTTCAGACGGGCACCAGCTGGGCGACCTGGATCCAATCACCGCGAGCCGCGATTCCTTTCCGAGCTCGCGTGGACCCCTCACGTTCCGGACCACGTGCTGGTGAGACGAGGCGGCTTCCTTCCCGACCCAATGCGTCCACTTCGCCGAAGAACCACCGACCAAGATAGGCCAAGAAGTCGCACCAAACCGGAACCAAGCAGAGGACCGCGAAGAGCTCCACGCACCAAGAAGAGCCAGCCGAGCCAAGATGAGGCCACAAAGCAGGACAAAAGCCACCCGAAGATCGAACTACACCAGCCGAGCTGAACCAGCACCAGAACAACAACCATCAAGCCAAGCAGAGGTCTCCCTTCTTATCTCTCTCAGACCCCGCCTCGCTACCGGCGTGACTCATTCACCCTCGTGCGCCCCCCCCCCCCGCGTAACCAAGGATGGGGCTGTTTACGTTGCTTTCTGCCGGACCCACTCCAACAGTCATTCCTGTTTACGCCGTTGATCACGGGACGGGGATGGTTCTTCTTCTTCTTAGTTGTGGAGAGGCGGTCGTCTTGATTGAACCCTAACTATTAAAATGAATCACAGCGCATTTACATAGATTTACCATTAAACAATGGAAAGCAAGCTATTCTATAGAACATGTACTTTTCTGAGATAACTGAGCTAAAGGACCTGAATAATGAGTGCGATAATGGTTTCCAGATTCGCAACAATATAATTACACTGGGTGGTTCACCATGTGCCTTCCTAACAGTAGTTAGGGCATGAATTGGAATTTGCCATGGAGTCGTGGACAACTCTCTTACTCTTCATGAAGGACATCATGGCATGTTTAGCATCTACCAACTAATACCAGCAGATGGATGCCAGTTCACTCCTCTCCCCTGTATCCTGGGCCCCTCTTTTCTCCTCTGCCTTCTAAGCCTCTCTTCGCCCACTGCTTTCCAGCGCCTCACTTCTCCCCCTGTTGCCGGAACCATCTGTTCGTTCTCCTGTGGCCCAGCCCTCTCCTCCCCCTTGTGTCCCCCCTCCATCTCTGCTTTCCTAGCATCCTGCCTCCTTCCCACTTCCACAGCACCCCATCCCTTTCTGCTTCCCCAGCATCCCAATCCACATCCTCCACCTTTCCCTCTTTCCCCCCTCCCTGCCAACAGCACCTCCTACCCCATCCCTAACTCTATGGACTCCAACATCTGAGGTCTTCATTCCAACTTGACAGGTCTTCTCAATACAAGCTGCCATTGGTAAACCTGACTATCTGCCTAACAGAATCCTTCCTCCCACAGGATGTCCCTGATTCCTCAATGTCTCTCCGTGGGTATTGTATTTTCTGGTTTGACAGGCTGTGAACCCCATTCTGGTGGTAGAGTTGCAGTTTAAGGCCCTTCACACCTTGACGATTAGCCAGCGCATGCCAACGTATGAAAAATTTGTCTAAAACGCTGGCACACGTCGAATACGTTATGGGTAAGTTTTGTATACGTTAAGAGCACGCTGGCATATGTCATAGTACGCTGGCATACGTTGTAGTATGCTGGTATACGTCATAGTACGCTGGCATGTCGTAGTACGCTGGCATACGTCATAGTACGCTGGCATACGTCGAATACGTTATGGGTAAGTTTTGTATACGTTAAAGCACGCTGGCATATGTCATAGTACGCTGGCATACGTCGTAGTACGCTGGTATACGTCATAGTACGTGGCATACGTCGTAGTACGCTGGCACACGTCGAATACGTTATGGGTAAGTTTTGTATACGTTAAGAGCACGCTGGCATATGTCATAGTACGCTGGTTATAGTCATAGTACGCTGGCATACGTCGTAGTATGCTGGCATACGTCGTAGTACGCTGGCATACGTCGTAGTACGCCCAGCTCGTCGACAAATTTTAACATGCTTTGAAATTTTTCGATGTATGCCAGCGTATGACTCACACGTTCGCATACGCTGGCCATAAGTTGTAGGACGTTATGCGATCGTTGACACACGTCGACACACGTTACTTGTAAGTTACTCATAAGTCGAAACACGTCGAGGTAATGTTTAGCGTACGGAAACTCATTTCTAACCTATGGATAACGTGTTTAGGCACGTTACGCGATCGTTGACACACGTCGACACACGTTACTTGTAAGTTACTCATAAGTCGAAACACGTCGAGGTAATGTTTAGCGTCAGTGTTCCAGACTCCATGGTTTTTTTTTCTTCTTCTTCGCATGACGGTGATGTTGACACTTCGATTTCTAGTGCGGTTATAATATAATGTAATTAATAGGCTGCCGCTCAACGATTTAAATCATAACCGCACTAGAAATCGAAGTGTCAACATCACCGCCATGCCGAAGAAAAAACAAAAACAAAACAAAACCATGGAGTCTGGAACACTGACGGGTTCCTCCTGTGTGAACCCCATTTTTATATACTGTTACGGCTGTGGAAATTTGCAATACACCAGAAAGGTCCTCATGTTAGATATATCGATAAATTCATGTGTAGTTAGTCCACACCCGTTGTTTAGAGGGAATATGTGTGATTCATCCAGGCTGCGACACTTTGAGTTAGCCATTTTCTTTATCTATCATTATTTTGGACTAATCGCCCGCCAACAACCAAACCACCACATCAAACCCCCCACCACCTTCGCCTTTTCTCCTTCCACAACCATCAACCACACCACCTGTCAACACCGAACGTCGTGCTGTCCAGGGCCCGTTCGGTGATTGTTGCCGAACGCGTCGAGCCGCGAGTACAAATGGATGCCTTTACGGGAGAGGAATCGGATCAGGGAGGTTCACGCCCCCTTTTCCTCTGTCCAATGGCGCAGCGTCGGGCGGGTGGCCCCGCCCCAAGCGCGTTTTGATCCGCGAATTTACATACACCTCCTCCCCCGGTCTATAAAGACGTGAGCACAAGGCGCCTCGCGGCTGGCTGGTCGAGGGAAGACGGAGGTCGTCGTCGAGGTTGTCGTTGTGGGGTCGTGGTCGAAGTCGTGGAGTCTGAGTCGTGTGGTTTGCGGGGATCGGACGGCGAAGGGGACGGAGCTCGGAGTTGAGGTCGAGGACGAGCGCGGAGTGAAGCAGGACGCGGAAGAGGGCTCAGGGGCGAGAGTTCGCCGGAGTCGGTGCGGTCCCAAGGCCCGCTAGCGGACGGAGCGTCCGCCATTCCCCTCTCTGCACCCCGAGCATCAACAATTCCCCCATCCGCGCTGAGATAGCGCCGGTAACCCCGTCCGTTCCCGCACCCAACCTGGTGTCGACCGACCAACACCGTGCCTGCGCAACGCACGCCTCAAGGAGCTCACCGACCATGCCAGGGGCACGGAGTCAGGCACGTTACGCTGACATTGCAGCTAGCCCGCCATGAGGGCACGGGTAAGACCCCTTCGGTCTCGTGGGACCTGGCCGCTCACCAGGTCCCACGTACATTTGGTCCACGGACCTGTCTGCCCCCTGCCTGATGAGGTGGCTTTATTTGCTTTGTGTAAATGTGTGTGTGGCGCCAGTCTTTTAAGTAAACCTAAATAAGTGCTTGTACATTGCTTTATTCGGTTGTAGCTTTGCGTTGCTTTCATTGCTTTGACTGTTATAGTGTGCATTTTACTGTATGGCTGTGAATTCGTGCTTGCCTTGTGTGTGTGTGAAATAAAAGTGCTTGGTAAATTGTGACCCGTTTCGTTGCGTCCTTTCCTTCGTTTGAAAGTGCCATCTTGCATCAACGGAAGGGATTGGTAATGGGTTTAGACACCCAGCAAGTAATCTGAACCGTCGAGGTCGGCGATAACTCTGCTCGGTTATCCCCTTAGCACGGACGAGCCGCTTAAGCGGTTCGTGTCCGGAGCCGACCTGCGGCGTGGTACAACTCCTCGGTACGCTACCCGCGCGGGTACTTAGGTATATCGACATTCGGCGATTCACCCTATTCGCGGCGGTAGAAATGCGGACTGGGTTGTGGTGAGGTTAAACCCCCACCCGTGACTGGCTCCTGGCGGTAGTTCCAGGAGGGTCACGACTGAATTGTCTGTCCAGTGGGCGACGCGGCTGCTATTAGAGTTACGCGGCCGATCGCACGCCGGCGGCGCGAATGCGCAACAATACCAATTCCCCTAAACGCTGCCAATACGCCTTATACGGTAGCTGTAATTAGTAACACGTTCAGTAAGTTCTGTGGTCGGCCGGAAGACGTCAAATACGTTTACATACGTCAATATGCGTTGGAGATACGTTACACATAGGTTCAAAGCACGTTACTCATAGGTTAGAAATAAGTTTCGGGTAAGTCGTAGCAGAGGATGTAGGATGTAAGGATGCAAGTCCGATCTCTTGGCTAGTTTTCGGCCCGATCTCTCAATGGTGAAAAATCACTTTAAAATTCTAGTAGTCGGATCCGGATCAGATCTTCACCAAAATCTAATCAGTTCGTCCTCCTTGCTCCCCCACCCCTCCTCGCTCCCCCAGCCCACCTCACTCCCCCCTTCTCCTCTCCCCTTCTCACTCCCCCACCTCTCCTCACTCCCCCCCACCTCCCCTCCTCGCTCCTCCTCCCCTCCTCGCTCCCTCCTCCTCTCCTCCTCCCCCTCCCCTCATCGCTCCATCCTCCTCTCCTCGCTCCAGCCTCCTCTCCTCGCTCCCTCCTCCCTACCTCACACCTCCCTCGCTTCTGCCCTCTCCTCTCTCCCCCTCCCCTCCTTGCTGCCCTCCCTCCTCTCTTTGTCCTCCCCTCCCTCACTCTCCCCCCTCCCTCTCTCCCTCCTCCCCCTCCCTCTCTCTCCTCACCCTCCCCCTCTCTCCCTTCTCTCTCCTCTTTCTCTCTCTCCC
>CM068958.1:104228941-104253859 GCA_035128595.1 Eptatretus atami | reverse complement strand
GAACACGATCTCCACACGTGCGGCTGTGGCCAGAGCAACGTGGCTATTGTCGGGTGCCGCACCACGGAGCATCCCTCCTCCGAAACACCCAGGTACCGAGAACTATAACCTCAACCCCCTCCCTCCCTGGCTGCAAAAGTCCCTTTCTTTCATTGGGGTTTATTTTCCTGTGTGTGTGTCTGAGTGTGCTGGCGCCTGTCCGTTAAGTAAGCCTGTAGAAGATCTTTTATTGTTGTTACTGTGAATAATCTCACGTCAGGTCTGCACTGTCTGCTTTGGAAAGTTGCTTGTATTATTGTCGCACCCCCCACACCCCTCTCCTCTTTCCCTGCGTTACATACCCAATAAACCTTAGTTGTGCCACATGCTTTTCCTCGCTTGCTGTAAATAAATAATTGTTGTAGAAATGTTCCCAGCTCGCTTTTGTCTTTTCTCTCATTGGTCCAGCATGGTTTGGATCTAAGTTTAGCCGGGTCTTTATTCCCAACGGTCTGTTCCTTTTAGCCGGTACATCCTTGGCATTGCCGCTCGGCTGCATCCGATCCAAAAAGGAGATCCGATCCGGTAGAGTGATCCGGTTCGGACAAGGCGTACCGAGGGCGTGGTTCCCCGGTGGTTAAACCGGTTGGTTAATTAGGTAACCCGATTCACCCATAGCGGGAGGACCCTGGGTCACGCGGTTGAGTTATTGGCGTCCACGGTCGGTTAAGCGACCCGCCGCGTCACGGAATTATCCGTGAGCGACGGCCTACAATTCCAGGGAGTCTGGTGGGAATCGACGTAGCTTCCCACCACCTAGTGGTCTTCTCACCCGACCCCGCCAGCCCGCAACAATATAAAAGCAGGAGTGTCTGTCTGTCCATCCAACCCTGAACTACTCCCTCAGTTTTGTGGCTAGCCCCGCCAAACCTTCTGTGGAAAGTTTTGGGTTCCCAGCCCGTGTCCCATGGTGGGTGGCAGGTTTCATAAATACCTCAATACAATGATGATTTTGAGTTTCGATCCGTACGAAGCTGCTCCCAATACGGATATAACGTCAGAATGGTATTTATATTCGTTTACCTCATGAGTGTTTGTGACATTGTATTTTATTATATCAATGGTATAGTATTAATTAACCTCCGCCATCGAAGATGGATGGAGGTTACTGTTTTCACCCCTTTCTGTTTGTTTGTTTGTTTGTTTGTTTGTTTGTGAACAGTATTACGGAAAAACTCCTCGACGGATTTCGACGAAACTTGGTGGGGGGGTTAGGTCTGGTCCAAGGATCATGCCATTAGATTTTGGACTTGGTCCAAAGTCCAATATGGCCGCTATGGCGGCCAATTAGAAAAAATATTTGAATTTTTTTTTTTTTGCATTTCTACATGTTTTAAGTGATTTCCAACAAAAAAAAATGCCAAAATTATAATTGCGGCTGATTTTGGAACTTCAGGTGGATATAATCAATTTCTGTCTCAAGGAATCTAGTTATGACGAATGAATTGAGTATGTAAAGTTAAAAGTAAAAGGGAAAGTTGCAAACTATAACTCTGTGAGCACTGTTGACGTCAAATTGAATGAATAGGATATCAGGTTCACTTGAGTGACCTAGCAGTATTGGCGGCGGAGGTTTTGCACTCTACCGAGTGCTCCCCCTCTAGTTTGTGATTGGAATGATTCGGTTTGGAATGAAAATATAGAGAGATTGAGTTTAAAGCAGAATGAGGAAATAATGTGAGGGTTTTCACACGTGACATTTACCTTAACCCTAACCCCAGAGGACCTAGGTTAAATTCCTGGTCTCTGAGCATGTAGTTTTCCTACATCTAATATATCAAGCTCTTTCTAACCCCTGACTCACTCACTGACTGGTATTAAAGATCAGTACCTTCCGGATGACGTAGAAAGCAAAAAATTTGCCTACCGGTGGACATCGAAGCCGGTGCACCGGAAAAATCATCGAATCGTTGGACATCATCCACAAATGAAAATAGATAGAAAAGAAAAAAAGATGCAGGTGAGTGACCTAAGACATTGGATAAGCACATTCGTATGCTTACACAATGTGTAAGCACACCCCACTAGTATCCATATGCTTGTTTCCTGTTCATGTATAGTTGCCTGTAAAGCAGAGTACCCGCCCAATGGGTGATCTTGTTCCAACCATGCAACACATTCTTCTGATGCATTCCTTAATTTGGGCGGTGTACATAGACAACTGACAGCACTGTGTAGGCAAAAGAAACATGAAGTTACGTGCATGAAGCAAAAACATGCCTACTGCTAATAATTCAGAACACCTCACCACACTGGAAAACGTGGGGACAGGAATACTGACTGTACTGTAAATGATGGAGACTTGTAATATGCTCCCCCACCTGAAGGCAGCACAACATGATACACATTTACACAGAGAATTTGCGTCGTTCCCCTCCCTCCTCAAGACCACCTGCAAAGATAAAAACAATAATTGGGGTCATGCTGATCCTATGTAGTAAGTCTGGATGGAATCGGGATAGTGCGACAAACCAACAAACACAGAAACACCAGTCTGTGAATTATATTCAGGATAAGGGAAGAAAGGGGGGAAGTGATTGTGAATTTAACATTCCACCTTTATTTACTTTTAACATTGTTCTTAACAAACGGGAACAGGAACAACGCAGGCATGATAGGCCGAATGGCCTTCTTCATGTGCCAAAGTTCCCTGTGATATTTGTGCAACGTTGTTAAGAATGGAAGAAATGGGGAGGGGAGGACAGAGAGTTGGGGGTGAGGGTACATGGAGTTGGAAGAGGGAGGTTGAGATGGTGGGAAGGGAGGGGGTTGGACTTGGGTTGGAAGGGGGATTGAGTACTTGGGGTTTGGAGCAGATTGAGGCTTGAAGAAGAAAGGGGGATGGGATAACAGAGTTTGGGTTGGTGGAGAGTGATTAAGGGCATGGGATTGTGTGTGTGTGTGTGTGTGTGTGTGTGTGTGTGTGTGTGTGTGTGTGTGTGTGTGTGTGTGTTGTGTGTGTGTGTGTGTGTGTGTGTGTGTGTGTTTAGGGAAACTGAAGTCACATTTTACATAATGCAGAATTTCCATGGGTTCGTGATTGTCCTGTTCTGTCTTTTGGGTCCTCGTGGTCTTTTAGGTCGTCAGGATCTTTGAGATGCCCTGGTTATTTTGGGTCTTCGGGGTCTTTTGGGTCCTCTGGGTCTTTTGGGTCTTACACATTTACATGTATAGCTGATCCTATGTTTCAGCTACACATGTATCAGCTACACATTTGCATGTGTAGTCTCGTGGGTCCTCTGGATCTTTTGAGTCTTCAGGGTCTTTTGGGGTCATTTGGGTCCTCATGGGTGAGGGGGTCTTTTGGAGCCTCTTGGCACTTTAGGTTAATTATTTCAGGTTACAATTGTGGGTGATTTCAGGTCAGCTGTCCAAGCTATGCCCAACCTATGGGCGAAGAGCATACATACATACATACATACATACATACACACATACATACATACATTTTCTCCATTATATATAGATACCCGCAAATACAACCCGTCGCTTCGCTGACGGGTCAATAAAGTGGGGGGAGGGGGGAGAAAGATGGAGGGAGAGAGAGAGGGGAGGCAGGTGTCGGGTGAAAGGGGGAAGGGGAGGCAGAGAGGATGAAGAAAGGGGAGTTAGGACCGAGGTGGGGAGAGCAACACCTCACCAAATGTTGCTATTTACTGCGGGAAGGAGGGGTGTGAGAGAGAGAGAGAGAAGGGGGAAGAGAGAGAAAGAGACACACACACAAACACACACACTCAAACACAGTGAGAGAGCAACAGAGGTGTGCGAGGAAAGTGCTGCATTTTATGAGGAGGGGTTGAGTGAGGAGGGGACAGAGTGAGAGTAATGGGTTGGCGAGAGGAGGAAAACAGACAGGTGAGGAGTGGAGGTGGGGTTTGCAAAGAGAATGACATGTGACGCTCAATGACCGAACACGAAAAAATTAAAAAAAACAAAACATGTCAGAACAGCTGTACACAGAACGACACAACAGAGTTTGTAAAGTAATCTGTTGGCACATCTGCAAAACCTTTGATATTCCAGTTCCAGAAAATTTGTGGGAAAGTGAACCAAAAGCAATCACTGAAAACATGATCCCATTAGTGTGAACATCGAAAACAAAGCATTGCAGCCATTACAGTGGGGAGAACAAGTATTTGATACACTGCCAATTTGTAGGTTTTCCACTTACAAAGCACGTAGAGGTCTGTAATTTTTTATCATAGGTACACTTCAACTGTGAAAGACGGAATCCAAAACAAAAATCCTGAAATCACATTGTACGATTTTTAAATAATTAATTGCATTTAATTGCATGAAATAAGTATTTGATCACTACCAACCAGTAAGATTCCGGCTCTCACAGACCTGTTAGTTTTGTCTTTAAGAAGCCCTCCTTCTCCACTCATTACCTGTATTAACTGCACCTGTTTGAACTCGTTATCTGCATAAAAGACAGCTGTCCACACTCAATCAATCAGACTCCAACTCTCCACAATGGGCAAGACCAGAGAGCTGTCTAAGGACATCAGGGACAAAATTGTAGACTTGCACAAGGCTGGGATGGGCTACAGGACAATAGGCAAGCAGCTTGGTGAGAAGGCAACAACTGTTGGCGCAATTATTAGAAAATGGAAGAAGTTCAAGATAACAGTTAATCTCCCTCGGTCTGGGGCTCCATGCAAGATCTCACTCGTGGAGCCTCAATGATCTGAGAAATGTGAGGGATCAGCCCAGAACTACACGGCAGGACCTGGTCAATGACCCGAGAGAGCTGGGACCACAGTATCAAAGAAACCATAAGTAACACACTACGCCGTCATGGATTAAAATCCTGCAGCGCACGCAAGGTCCCTCTGCTCAAGCCAGCGCATGTCCAGGCCCGTCTGAAGTTTGCCAATGACCATCTGGATGATCCAGCGGAGGAATGGGAGAAGGTCTGTGGTCTGATGAGACCAATAGAGCTTTTTGGTTAAACTCCACTCGCCGTGTTTGGAGAAGAGAAGGAATGAGTTCAACCCCAGAACACCATCCCAACCGTGAAGCATGAGGTGGAAACATCATTCTTTAGGGATGCTTTTCTGCAAAGGGGACAGGACGACTGCACCGTATTGAGGGGAGGATGGATGGGGCCATGTATCGCGAGATCTTGGCCAACAACCTCTTCCTCAACAAGAGCATTGAAGATGGGGCGTGGCTGGGTCTTCCAGCATGACAACGACCCGAAACACACAGCCAGGGCAACTAAGGAGTGGCTCCGTAAGAAGCATCTCAAGGTCCTGGAGTGGCCTAGCAGTCTCCAGACCTGAACCCATAGAAAATCTTTGGAGGGAGCTGAAAGTCTGTGTTGCCAGCGACAGCCCCGAAACCTGAAGGATCTGGAGAAGATCTGTATGGAGAGTGGGCCAAATCCTGCTGCAGTCTGTGCAAACCTGGTTAAGAACTACAGGAAACGCCTGATCTCTGTAATTGCAACAAAGGTTTCTGTACCAAATATAAGTTCTGTTTTTCTGATGTATCAAATCTTATTTCATGCAATAAATGCAAATATAATTATTTAAAGATCATACAATGAGATTTTCAGGATTTTGTTTGATTCATCTTTCACAGTTGAAGTGTACCTATGATAAAAATTACAGACCTCTACGTGCTTTGTAGTGGGAAAACCTGCAAAATCGGCAGTGTAATCAAATACTTGTTCTCCCCACTGTACGAGGTGTGTTCAAAAAGTATCCAACCTTCATTTTTCGTGCGTAACAAATTAAGCTAGGGAGGCGTGGTTTGGTGCACGTATGTAGGCGATCCTAATCCGTATGTGTGAATATTTTCCGCCTGCAGAAGCTGTCAGTCGCCGACAGACCGCCGATGAGTGAGGAAGTGTAAGTGATCGCCGTCGGATTTTCGTTTTTGACAAAATGACGGAAAAACTTGACAGCGCTACTGCATCAATTTGTGTAAAGCTTGGCGATTCCCAAGTGGAAACGATCCGCAAGATTCAACAGGCCTTCGGGAACGAAGCAATGGGACCACCACAGATAAAAGAGCGGTACAACCGCTTCAAAGATGGTCGCACATCAGTGGAAAGTGAAGCACGTTCTGGTAGGCCTCAACATCCCGAAATGAGATCATCATTGACCAAGTGAGGACCCTGCTGATGCAGGATCGTCGAATCACGATCAGAGAACTTGCAGACAGGCGGGCGTCAGCATTGGATCCGTTCATTCCATTGTGACTGAGGATTTGGGCTTAAGGAGAATCTCAGCGAAGTTCATGCCAAAGCTGCTAAGATCGAGCAGAAGCAACTCCGTTTGGAGATCGCACAGGACATGCTGGAGACTGTGAACAGCGATCCCAACTTCTTCAACACAGTGTCACTGGCGTGAGACCACAGTGATCCGTCATTTTGTCAAAACGAAAATCGACGGCGCTCACTTACACTTCCTCACTCATCGGCGGTCTGTCGGCGACTGACAGCTTCTGCAGGCGGGAAAATATTCACACATACGGATTAGGATCGCCTACATACGTGCACCAAACCACGCCTCCCTAGCTTCATTTGTTTACGCACGAAAATTAAGGTTGGATACTTTTTGAACACACCTCATATCATGCTTAGGTACAAAAAAAAGAGAAGAAGGCATTTCTCTGTGAGGTGTTAATACCAGTGATTTTGGACTAACGATGCAGAAATCAAGAAAATGACCAAATACCAAGACCTCAACCATGAAGTGAAAAGATCCTGGAAGCTGAAAAATGCCAAAGTTGTTCCAGTGATGATGAAGAACCTCATGGGAATGATGAAGAAGAACTCACAGAGATATTAAAAACCATCCCAGGGGATATCACTGCAATGGAACGACAGTTGGAAGCCTCCTGGACAGAGTAACGATCCTGAAGAGTGTCGTCGGCACAAAACTTTAAAAACAGAAAACTTCACCTCTTGGTCCATGAATCGTGACCCCTTACCGAAATGAAGGAGGATACTTTCAGCCACCATTGAAGGACTCCCTTACATTCTGAAACCCACATATGTAGAACACACACACCACACCACACACTAAGACATGGGAGGGCTCCATTCCACTTCTGGAACCCATACATGGAGATACCACACACACACACACACACACACGCACACCTTCTGAAAACCTCGAGTTAAACGGCAAATTGGACGGTGGATACTGGAACTCATGGTTAACTGATTGGCGTTCGTGGTTGGAAAGAAACCACCGTACCACGAAGTTAATTTGTGAGCGGTGGCCCCAGGTCCAGCTCTTCCGAGGAGAAACGGGGATTAAACCCCTCATAATGCACTCGGTACCCGTGGCCGTAACAATATATATATATATATGCGTAGTCAGTCAGTGAAGACTATACACCTATCCATCACGTCCTGTTTGAACGTTAATTCCCAATGATGCAGACCACCCAAAAGTCCCCAAAGAACTCTAAGACCCAAAAGTCACTTTAAACCTTCACACCATTTAGACCCCTTACACCCTCCAGACAGATGAGACACCTTAAACCCTGGACCATTGAGATCACTTGGACCTTCTTATATGACAAATAAATTTCAAATCGATATAATATCATCAATCTTCCAAATGAATTTGTGGAAAGAAATATTTGTGTTATGATTGGTGTAAATCATGCCGACACAGCAAATGTATGACATCAATGTCTTCAACCACGTGTGGAGAGGCGATCATTGCGAGCCGATCCATGCTTATAAATTATATCTATATATAATATATATATATATATATATATATATATATATATATATATATAATGTGTGAGACTTGCCTTGCATTAAACTTTCACTGTTTTTGCTTCACGTCTCCAACGAACCAGCTGGTGAAGCATGATGTTCCACTAAAAGAGGCAGGAATTTGGAATTTGGTGAGATCGCTTTGATACTCTTTGTGAAAGACACGGTGGGATCTTAAACTTGTACCTACTCTAGCTAGCAGATGCGACACAAAGCTCGACATCCATCTGAGTGAGGCCACACTTTCTGATACCACATCTGTCCTCGAAACACCAATCCAACCGTTTATAATCGGGTCGGGATTCGTACCTCGTGTGGACAGCTGAAACACATCTGCACCAACCTGTCGGAAGCTGAATTTACAATCCTTTCAAGAAAACACCTCTTATGTTTTATGGTCATTAAAATTTTTTTTCGAATTTCGAAAGGAAGTTTTCATTTCGCACACACTCCCTCCCACAGTTTACGATGGATTTGGACACACATCGGAGAATATTACCGCGAAGACCTTTTTTCTGGTGAAAAATAACCCCGTGGGGGTCACCTGCCTCCGCTGCTTCCATATCCCCCCCTTTCTTTTTACCCCAATTATCATATTGACGTTGAACATGTTTTGCTGTTGAAACATGTTAAAATCTGCTTACAGATACTTGGTCCACAACCATAATCATCGTGATAACTGATACAGATATTGTTGAGGGAGCCTGCCCTGGTTTTCGAGAACGTTCTAAATTATAGCCATTTTGAAAAAGTAATATTTTCCTCCAGGAGAATGGAGACAACAGTTGCACCTCGCTGAGTTGCAGGATTATATTGCGGAGCTTCATTTCGTCGTTTGACTGCTGCTGCGTGCATTTTCCTGTTGATGTTTTGCTCTTTCCATGGAAGGCATTTTTATGGCATGCTGTGAGGGTCAGGGCCACACGTCCTCCATGCTCATGGTACCCTGCAGGTTTTGCTCGTAAAGCCAAACCTATTATGCGTGCTCGTGCATGAATACAAAAGAAACAAAGCTTGCCGTTTTACTCTTTCGTAAAGAATCTGATGTGTGTTTATGTTCACTACACGCCGCTTCCATCGGTAGAGATATCATTGCGATCAGCGAAGATCAAAAGGCAATTTCATCATTACTCTTTCTTTCTTTCTCGCCAACTTTCAGAACCCAACTATTCCAGATTCTAACCGTGCCTTGCCAAGGGTGGTGGTGTGTTTTGTTGTCTGCGTTGTGAGCCAGAGGTTCAGATCAGAATGCTAAACAAGCTAACCTGTGCTGTGTGCATCAGCAAAAAGGGGTTGGGATGGTCATGGAGGGAGGTCCATGAGCTTCGCTTCAAATGATGTCCCAAATTCCGAGTCACATGGAGGAAGAAATTTTCGTCGACCTTCTCAGCCCTCAATTGTTTCCTGAGGTTCTGAGGATCCTTTGTCCTGTTCCACCACAAGGAAAAGGCCGAGCGATTTAACCTTCTCCAAGGTGGCTCACACTAATTTTACTTTACCTTTCAATCTCTCACACAATGAACGTGTACGGTTCATCAGGCAATGGAATTGTCGGATTGCAAGTAAAAACCTATTTGTCATAAACTCATCTTCATCTTCATCTTCATCATCATCCATGCCCTGTGCAGAGCATTAATGCTGCCGAAGCAGTTACCACTCCAACACAGGTAGCCTCAAAAGGTTACGGACAAATTTGGACAAAACTTGGTGGACAGGTTGGGTGTGTGACGAGGACCAATTAATTAGGTTTTGAAGATTCGGATCTGAATACGAGAATTTTTTTAATATAAAGTGATTATTGACCATTGAGAGATGGGGACAAAAACGATATAAAGCACAATACTTAAAAAAGTTGTGGACGACTTTTGACAAAACTTCGTGGATGAGTTGGGTAGGTGACAAGAACAAGCCGATTCGATGTTGGTTCAAGTACGGATCCAGATCTGGCCCATTACTGGGATACAAAACGTAAACTGTTCAGCCTGGCGAAGGCACGCGCTCCTCCGAGTGCAGTTCGAGTTTGTATTCCACCCTCACTCTTTCACATTTGATCCCTTTTAAATTCGTTTTCTCCTCAAACGCTTGATTGATTGACATTAAACTTTCATCAGAAGGCCTTCCCATGGAGAGTTTTTGTTTTTAAGGTACATGATGATTGGATTGAAAAACGTGGCTAACATTCCAAAACAAATTATGTGATTCCAGAGAAAACATTATTTAATATTTTTCTTGAATCCAACATGGCTGCCAAACCATGTGACCTATCAATTAGAAAATATCAAAAGGCACCAGTTCACCACTTGCTTGATATGTGTACCAAATTTCGTAAATATATCTTGAGGGGATTTGTAGTTAAGCTCCGGAAACGAAATGTGACGGACGGATGGACGGACGGACGGACGGACGGACGGAACCCATTTCTATATCCCCCGCCAACTTCTTTGGTTGGCGGGGGATAAAAATCAGTTTTCTGCAGGCATGGGTTGCAGGGTGTTTCACATATTAGTAAGAAACGGCCTGGACATCTCTTCACTCGGCTTTGGCTGAATAAAATCCTGCATAACAATCTTCCTGAATCTGTTTCCTCAAGCTTTACCTTACAGACCTTCAAGTATCTCAGCTATTACCTACCACATCCAGGAATTACAAGGAATTTTTATGCACAGGAGGAGGCCATTTGGGCCAATCCTGCCTGCACCACACCAATACCGGATTTAATTAATCCATCAATACTCCTTCCCTTCTTGTGCAGCCTTCTGGCTGCTACACTGGAACTCATTTTGCTGACCTCGGAAGGATGACAGGCTGAGTCAACCCCCTGGTGTATATATTAATTCAGCGGCCAACGGGGATTGAACTCAGGACTCTATGACCCCCTAGCCACCACCCTAATCGCTAACCCAACACCAGGCATGAATACCTCATAGTATTTACCATTTATACTTCTGAGTTTTTCCACACAACCTGAGATCCTGCTTTCTTATAACCTGCAAATCCTCTTCTAATGTTGCGATGCACACCAGTTTGAAATAGTGATGAGTAAGACTTGAAAAAGATACTTATGAGATGTTTTCCCACCCCTCACACACCGACCCCAAGGACTCTTCACTTTGGCCCCAATAATAATAATAATGTGTATTTTGTCTCTTGCTGATGTGAAGCCACAGATAGACAGTCAACTATTTCTGAAACCAAAAAGTCGGATGCTAAATTTAGATTGCCTTTCAAGTAGGAAATTCGTTTTTACTTTCTTGCCTTGTTGATTATAAATAGACCATTGACACTTAGAAACAGCTTATGAGCATTAATCAAGAATCTTAAAGCTCTCAATGAAATGCTGACTCTTTCATGAATGCCATATCCATAAAATCTAGATCAGCAGACGCTTCACAGATGCTGCCACCGGGATATCAAAAATCCCTTCCAATTCCACCATTCAGTTTTACTGCACATCACGTCCCTGAACCCTCATCTTAACAAACAAAAAACATCCCCCCGTCCCCTTTCAAAAAGAGCAGGCTGTTGTCACCATGCCCTGGTCAAATTCCTGCGCTGACGGTTCGGAAAAGCAATAACATACCATCGACTTTATGTTTGCTTGAGAAATATTATGATCATGAATGGATAGACAGATGAATCTGACAACTGAGGAAGGAGAAGCTTACTCTTCTCATTATATCTGTAAAACACATCAGTTATTGACTGATTATTTTGCAGCCACTTTCAGAAATAAAGATCCAGACCGTTGTCTTTGAAGACCACATGACACAACGTTCAACTCGAACGGCACTCGGAAGAGTGCGTATCTCCGCCAGGCTGAAGAGTTTACGTTTTGTATCTCACTGATCGTCTGGATCTGCAGCCGAACCTTTTCCAAAATCTTAAACAGATTGGTTCTTGCACCTATCCAACTCACCCACCCAGTTTTGTCATAATCAATCCATAACTTTTTGAGATATTGTGCTATATATTGTTTTTGGCCCCATCTCTTAATCGTGAAGAATCACTTCAAAAAACGAAATAAATTCTCGGATGCAGATCCTGATGTTCATCAAAATCGCAATCGTTCTTCCTTGTCAGACGTCCAACCTGTCCACCAAGTTTCGGCCGAATCCATCCATAACTTTTTGAGATATCCTGCTCACAGACAAACAGACAGACAGGGGGGGGGGGGGGGGGGGTGTGTGAAAGCATTACCTTTGGCTCCGTCCACCTTCGGTGCCAGAGGTAATTATTATTTATTAATAATGGAACAAGTGGCAAAGGCATAACCACATAGGATGCTTCTCTTGATCTCGTTCAATCAACTGAAGTGCTGATATTTTGTGCACATTGAATCTAATATGAAACACAAGCTTCCAGTTTTATCACAAGATGGCTTTCTGTGAAATATGCACTTTAGTCTGTTAATTTTCCAATTTGAATCTTGCACGAGGTTCTCATGCGGTTTGAGCCGCATCTCACTTTCGAGAGCTCTTCGTCGAGCTGCACCTTGGGCAGCTTGCAAAAAGAGACAACATAGTATTTAGCTAGCATGTTCTAGGTATGCCTAGAGGGAAGGCATAACACTCATTAGCAATATCCTGAGTCTGCGGCTTGGCTTAAAAGAAGCTGCTGGTGCACAGGAACCCACTCAAGCCTTTCAAATGGCATGTAGGCACGAATCCTCCGCTTAACCGCAATTCCTTTGCTCACTAACATCCATTAGGGCGTGAATCCCTCGCAAGCACTGAACATTGCAGGAACACAATCTCTCGCATGGCATGAGACTAAAAACTCTGTCGCAGGTATCTGACGTCCACTTCCCTGCTACCAGTGCCCATGCACGAGTACTCCATGGACCAATGGACGAGGAAACTGGAGTGACGAACACACGTGAAAAGCAACACAGAGGTGGTGGTGGGGAGCAGCCTAAAACGACCATCATGGCTGCACAACAATGTAAGGGTTCAATGAGTTCAGGGTTGCTTTGCTAAAATCATTTATATTTGGTATTTCATTTCTTGGGAATCAAAACTGAGAATGGGGATGGTGTGACATAAAGTCTTTGATTCTTCCTGCTCCATTCACTCCCCCAGAATGCACAGCATTGTTGTAATAATTTTCCTTTTCACCCTCAGCGCACGCACACACACACTCACACACACACTTATTAGCAGGAATAAAGGTGTTCTACAAGGTTCTACAACGTGTACTGGCACGTTCTACAAGGAACTTTAACCCAGGAGGAGGTCAATAGGTGCACCAAGCCTGTACAATCATATGCCATCTTAATACACCCCCACCTCCCCTACTTCCAGATACCTAACCAATGAATTTTTTTTATAATATTCCCTAAATTTATTGTCAGGACCCTTGCAGGCAGACCATTCCATTCATTCACCACTCTGAATGAAAGGCCCAAGATGTACTACCTACCTTCCTTACTCTCCTCCTCTTCACCTTTAAAAGGTGATCCTTCATCCTGTCAATGTCCATTCTGATGAAAAATCCCTTCTGAACTTATTTTGTCCACACCCTTCATTAATAATTGTCGGAAAAAGGGTGACAACTTTGGGTTACAGTGTGCATAGTGAAGCTCGGTGGTGTGAAAAGCTTTGTTGGGAATATTTTCTTTGGAAGAATTGTGTGTGTGTGTTTTTCTTGTTTATTTGGTACTTTTTTCAGAGCAGAATTGGTCCTGAGTTTGAACTACCAATCGAGGTTCCCTTCACATGTCATATTTTGGATTTTGGTTGAAATTTACATGTTGACAATAACATGGACTTTTGCCCATTGTTTCGCTCGTATCCTCTGTTACAGAAATAACCATAATCCATCCATGCATCCATCCATCCATTGGGACCATACTCTGTGCAGAGCGTTGGTGCTGCCGAAGCAGTCTCCTTGGATATTGGGCACAATCCTGGACGGGTCTCCACTCCGACACAGTATACCAGCAAGCTGGCACTCATTTTGCAAACCACGGAAGGATAACAGGCAGAGTCAACCACACCTGGTATTAATTCAACAGCCAAGTGGGATTTGAACTCAGTATCCTAAGATCCCAAGCCCACCACCCTAACCATTAAGCCAACACCAGTCATATAATGGCATTCACCATGGATTAATCATGTATAAACTTACACCATGTACTTTGGCACATGGATAGGTGTCTCAGATATAAGGTGAAGCAAGCAATAATCCCTCTGTATCTTTCCTACGAAAATGACTGCAACACTAATTGTACTATTTACGATAAATGTAGCTGCTACTAGCAATCCTTGTTGCTGTCGTGAATAATTAATGGGCAAGTTTTTGACAATTTCTGCATATATTCTCTGTCACGCAATTGCACAACTCTGAGTACACCTGGTTAAACTTTAGGCAGCAGCAACGAGCTGTTTCACACTGACTATTGCAACAGTTGCACCATACTCATTTAACTACAGCCATTTGAGACCAACACACATTTGTGACGACTGCAGAATTTGCCCCTGTTTTAAGTCATCCATACCGAATCGGAGTCGCAAAATTAGCCTTGTGGGTGTCAGCTATCCTCCATACTATTCTATACTTAATGCCCATTATGCGTCTCATAAGGCAGCTGTGTCCAATTACTTCTACTGGTTAGCCACAACTGTTTTGTGATTGGGAACATAAATATAAAACATTCCTTGGCAGTTTATAACAGGCCAAGACTTGTCTTTTCGACTGAACAGCAGCCTCTTAGCTCTACTACCAGGGGAAGTTTTAACAGTGAAAAGAAATCCACCAAAGCATCAAAACAAATTCAGTGACCCAACAAGTATCCCAAGCTGACTGCCTTGTTAGTTTTAACCTGCGGCATCAACAGGACTTGACAGCTCTACCCAGCTCTGAAGGAGTTTATGAATTCATAAATGGTACACACCAGACTTGCTCGGAATTATTTTTTGGTTTCTGGATCTTTGAAAGTATTTTATCACTAGATGAAATTATTTTTTGGTTTCTGTATCTTTGAAAGTATTTTATCACTAGATGAAAGTTTGTTTTTTTGAAACAATCGTTGCTGTTATAGATCATTGACATTTACATATTTGTTGTCGGTCCTGTGATTTTTCTATTCCTCTTTATAAAATAAGAATCCTCATGTTTCTCGTATTGCTCCAAAGAACCTTCTCTTGGATGGACAGCTGCTGCAATATGCATCCCTGATTTCATGGAATCCTTACAGGATGGTTGTAGGAATGACTTGGTGCTGGAAGTTTGGCATTTGGTTAATATCGCGAAGTGGAGGGGTCTGGTGGTCGACCTGTGCTGGATCCCT
The DNA here is from genome assembly GCA_035128595.1 of Eptatretus atami. NCBI lineage: Eukaryota > Metazoa > Chordata > Myxini > Myxiniformes > Myxinidae > Eptatretus > Eptatretus atami. Next base: position 104,238,782 of record CM068958.1, on the reverse strand, counting down.
GCTCATGTCGGCGTTGGTGGAAATGAGGCCTGTGATCTGGTGGCTAAGCATGCCCTTAAACTGGAAAATGTCACCCAAACCCCCCTGAGACCATCGGAAATTATTAGTCTGGCCTAGGACCAGATCGAGAAAAAAAAAATGGCAATGTCAGTGGGACTCCGGCACGAAGGGAAGATTCTGTCACACGGTGCATCCGGATGTGGCACCTCTAGTTAAACTTCCCATGCTTTCCCAGAGAGACCAGGTAGCTATTGGTAGGCTAAGAGGACTGCAGCACGAAGGGAAGATTCTGTCACACGGTGCATGTGGATGTGGTACCTCTAGTTAAACTTCCCATGCTTTCCTTGAGGCCCCAGGTAGCTCTTGGTAGGCTAAGACTCGGGCACTGCCATCTAAATGCATACCTGTATAAAATTGGGTGCCACCCTACGGGTTTTTGTGAGATGTGCAGGAACCCTGAAGATCTGAATCATTTATTCCTAAATTGCCCTCTTTATGAGGGTTCCAGGCGGCGTCTTGTGCAGAATGTAGGAGTAATGGGGATCAAGGTGTTGGATCTACCGGGAGTGGTGAGGCTGATGAACCAGAAGCACCCTCAACTCTGTAAGAGAGGAATATTTAACACGCTGTTTGGCCGCGAGCGATTTCCAAATGCGTGTTCATCGACACTTAGCAAAAATGATGGGTTTTTGGTTTGGTCATTTTTGTTTTTCTCCTACTCATGGGTTCGGCCATTTCTTCGATGGATCAAGAAAACTTATTTGAGACAAGCACTCATCTGCATTGATTGCCCCACTTGCACAGCAAATGGCCCATCCCGATGTTTGGAGGAAATAAAAATGGAGGCAAGTCCTTCCCTAATTTCCTTCATGCTCCAAGGATTGAAGGTGGATTCTGGGTTTCAGCAGGAGATTGTACGTTGTTGTTGTTGTTGTTGTTGTTGTTGTTTCATATGCAGCCTGTGGCTGCTGGTTGCATCATTTCTGGAAGTGTGGCTGTGCCGCTGATGCAATGCCGCTGTTACCAGTAAACTGGTGCTCATTTTGCCAACCTCGGAAGGTTGACAGGCTGAGTCAACCCACCTGGTGTTATTTCAATGAAACGACAGGGGCTCAAACTGAACACCCGAAGATCTCAATTCAGCCACCTTAACCATTAAGCCAACACCAGGCTTTGGAGATTGTATGAACAGTTGCCAGAACAACAATGCAATACCTGTACCATAATAATTCAACTATGAACTACATCTTCAGACAAACCTTGGTTGTCTTTCAATGCTGAGAGATCCGACACAATATCTGTCTCTCCGAAAGGACCGTTCTACAAACCCTCCCATCTACTTTCTCAACAACTGTCTCAAAGAGGTTCAGTCACTCAAACTCTTGGGTGTCATTCTCAGACTTGATATATCTTGGGCAAGCCACATTTGAAAATTAGTCTCTAAAGCTAAACACCGACTGGGCATCCTCCGTCGTGCAAAGTCCTTCCTTGGCACACCTGAGCTTTTGTCCACCTACAAGGTCCTATCCACCTACGGCCTGATGGAGTACTGCTCTCTCCTCTGGGCTGGGTCCCCTGCCTCACATCTTGCTCAGCTTGATGCAGTGGAAACCAAGGGTTTCAATATCATTGGAATATCTCACGATAAAGTTGAGTCTATGGGCCTATCACTTCATCATTGCTGACAGGTCAGTGATCTCTCAGTCATCTTCCACCTTATTTCTGGTCTTGCACCCTCTCCATGCTTTGTCCCCTCCACCCTCCCCCAAGTATCTGCAGGACACACGTGGTCCACCAGCAACCCACTCCTAGTGAAACTGCCTCAAACCAGAATCACTGCTCACCTCCACTCATTTATGCTCTCTTTTCCCACCTGTGGAACTGCTTCCACACTCGTTTCAATCTCATTCTTCCCTCCCAGTCTTCAAGACAGCTGTTCACCACATCTCAAGGACATCCCCCATCCAAAGCCTTCATCTTTTCTACACCTGTTAAACCACCCCCACCCCTCCCAAAATTTTGCTTATGTATCCATCTTGTCCACCCTTTGCGTTCTCCCCTAACCCTCATTGTTACCTGAATCGCTCGTTCGTCCGTCTCCATCTACCTTCTCCCTCCACCCTACTATTGGTGTTTCCCCTTTTCCTGCTGTTCCCTTTGTTATGTTGTGTCCTAGTCCGTTCTCTGTTCTTGCTCTTCCACGAGCCGAGGCCATGTATATAAATAAATAAAAATAAAAGAAAATCTACAAACTGGCCTCCAGGGCTGCTCGATGCCTTGGTGGTCTCCGCAGCGCAACGTCCATTCTCAACTGCTCAGAGCTCATTACACTGTGCAAGACCTTAATCCGAAGTATGGGCCCCCACTCTCACAAGGTGCAGCTGCTTCCCATCTTGCATCCATGAGGGCAATTGACTCCAAGACTCTCCGTGTTATTTACATCTCTCAGCAGGCTCAGCAGCTGAGTCCCAAGGTTTGCATTTTGCACGCCACAGGCAAGTTTGTCGACTCAGCTTTCTGTCGCCTTCATTCTGTCAGTCCTTTAAGCCCATTGTCACTCATTATTTCTACCATATGCACCCATGCTCACTTCCTACCCATTTATATCCTAACTCCTCTCTTCCTGTACCTATATTACACCCACTCACTGAAACATCTGACAGCATGTGACCTTTTCTCCTGCCAAGGTTTCTCCCATCGCCATCTCTCCTGCAGCTTATTATCATTTACACCAGCAGGTAACCATGGAAATTCTGCGAACGTAAAATGTGACATCAACAATGTTCTGTAAAGAACAGTAAAATATCAGTTGAACATAATATCATCTCACCATGTGCTCCCTAAACATGTTGCTTAATTAAAACAACCCCCTTCCCCAACCCTAAGTACTCAATGCCCCCCATCCCAAATCCTCAACCCTCCCCCATACAAATTCCACAACCCCCTTCCCCCACGTCAATTCCTCAACCTCTCCCACCACCAACCAACTACCTGTCTCTCCCTCCCACAAGAGGGCATTCTTACATAATTACCTCGCCCACCGAAGGTGAACGGAGTTATGTTTAACCCCGTCCAGTTTTTTTTGTCTGTCTGTGTCTAGAATATCTCAAAAATGTTATAGACGGGTTCGGATGAAATTTTGTGGACAGGTTGGGGGTGTAACAAGGACGAACTGATTAGATTTTGGTGAAGATCCGGATCAGGATACTATCATTTTTAAAGTGATTCTTCACCATTGAGAGAAAGTGCCAACAACGATATATAGCACGATATCTCAAAAAGTTGTGGACGGATACGGATGAAACTTGGTGGACACGTTGAGTGTGTGACAAGGAAGAACTGATTCCATTTTGGTGAAGATCTAAATCTGGATCTGAGAGTTTTTTTTCGTGATTTTTGACGATTGAGTGATGATAGGGCAAAAACTGATATGTAGCATGATATATCAAAAAATTATGGACGGATTCAGACGAAACTTGGTGGACAGGTTGGGTGTGCGACAAGGGCGAATCGCTTCGATTTGGGTGAAGATGTGGATCCGACAAATTTTAAATACCATTGCCAACGAAGGAGGTTATGTTTCACCCCTCTCTGACTGTTTGTTGGGTCGCCGAAATAGGTGACCCTTATTGTCAGTAATTCTGTCTGTTTGTTTGGATGTTTGTTCGTTTGTCATCAGCATAATTGGTAGTAAACGTGGGCGATTTTGACCAAACTCGGGTGGTAGGTACATCTTATGACCTCGTGCTTTGGAAATTGTGATGGTTGCTAGGGACACTTTGGTTCCCTAGCAACAACCGAAAAACCTTCAAAATCGGTACAGTCACGCGAAATCAATTCCGAAAGCCATTATCCCACGTAGGGTTATGAAATTTGGCATGCGTCATCTGCAGGTGATGCTCTACCAAATACATTCCGGTTTTTGTGATATATGGAATACTTTACCCGCAGTGCCCCCTACAAATGGGGTATGCCCGAAAATTGGCGAAAATTGAAGGCCCCCTAGCGACTATCAAGTACCCAACAAGTATCCCAAGCTGACTGCCTTGTTAGTTTTAACCTGCGGCATCAACAGGACTTGACAGCTCTACCCAGCTCTGAAGGAGTTTATGAATTCATAAATGGTACACACCAGACTTGCTCGGAATTATTTTTTGGTTTCTGGATCTTTGAAAGTATTTTATCACTAGATGAAATTATTTTTTGGTTTCTTGTATCTTTGAAAGTATTTATCACTAGATGAAAGTTTGTTTTTTTGAAACAATCGTTGCTGTTATAGATCATTGACATTTACATATTTGTTGTCGGTCCTGTGATTTTTCTATTCCTCTTTATAAAATAAGAATCCTCATGTTTCCCGTATTGCTCCAAAGAACCTTCTCTTGGATGTACAGCTGCTGCAATATGCATCCCTGATTTCATGGAATCCTTACAGGATGGTTGTAGGAATGACTTGGTGCTGGAAGTTTGGCATTTGGTTAATATCGCGAAGTGGAGGGGTCTGGTGGTCGACCTGTGCTGGATCCCTGCTCATGTCGGCGTTGGTGGAAATGAGGCCTGTGATCTGGTGGCTAAGCATGCCCTTAAACTGGAAAATGTCACCCAAACCCCCCTGAGACCATCGGAAATTATTAGTCTGGCCTAGGACCAGATCGAGAAAAAAAAAATGGCAATGTCAGTGGGACTCCGGCACGAAGGGAAGATTCTGTCACACGGTGCATCCGGATGTGGCACCTCTAGTTAAACTTCCCATGCTTTCCCAAGAGAGACCAGGTAGCTATTGGTAGGCTAAGAGGACTGCAGCACGAAGGGAAGATTCTGTCACACGGTGCATGTGGATGTGGTACCTCTAGTTAAACTTCCCATGCTTTCCTGAGCCCCAGGTAGCTCTTGGTAGGCTAAGACTCGGGCACTGCCATCTAAATGCATACCTGTATAAAATTGGGTGCCACCCTACGGGTTTTTGTGAGATGTGCAGGAACCCTGAAGATCTGAATCATTTATTCCTAAATTGCCCTCTTTATGAGGGTTCCAGGCGGCGTCTTGTGCAGAATGTAGGAGTAATGGGATCAAGGTGTTGGATCTACCGGGAGTGGTGAGGCTGATGAACCAGAAGCACCCTCAACTCTGTAAGAGAGGAATATTTAACCGCTGTTTGGCGCGAGCGATTTCCAAATGCGTGTTCATCGACACTTAGCAAAAATGATGGGTTTTTGGTTTGGTCATTTTTGTTTTTCTCCTACTCATGGGTTCGGCCATTTCTTCGATGGATCAAGAAAACTTATTTGAGACAAGCACTCATCTGCATTGATTGCCCCACTTGCACAGCAAATGGCCCATCCCGATGTTTGGAGGAAATAAAAATGGAGGCAAGTCCTTCCCTAATTTCCTTCATGCTCCAAGGATTGAAGGTGGATTCTGGTTTCAGCAGGAGATTGTACGTTGTTGTGTGTTGTTGTTGTTGTTTCATATGCAGCCTGTGGCTGCTGGTTGCATCATTTCTGGAAGTGTGGCTGTGCCGCTGATGCAATGCCGCTGTTACCAGTAAACTGGTGCTCATTTTGCCAACCTCGGAAGGTTGACAGGCTGAGTCAACCCACCTGGTGTTATTTCAATGAAACGACAGGGGCTCAAACTGAACACCCGAAGATCTCAATTCAGCCACCTTAACCATTAAGCCAACACCAGGCTTTGGAGATTGTATGAACAGTTGCCAGAAAACAATGCAATACCTGTACCATAATAATTCAACTATGAACTACATCTTCAGACAAACCTTGGTTGTCTTTCAATGCTGAGAGATCCGACACAATATCTGTCTCTCCGAAAGGACCGTTCTACAAACCCTCCCATCTACTTTCTCAACAACTGTCTCAAAGAGGTTCAGTCACTCAAACTCTTGGGTGTCATTCTCAGACTTGATATATCTTGGGCAAGCCACATTTGAAAATTAGTCTCTAAAGCTAAACACCGACTGGGCATCCTCCGTCGTGCAAAGTCCTTCCTTGGCACACTGAGCTTTTGTCCACCTACAAGGTCTATCCACCTACGGCCTGATGGAGTACTGCTCTCTCCTCTGGGCTGGGTCCCCTGCCTCACATCTTGCTCAGCTTGATGCAGTGGAAACCAAGGTTTCAATATCATTGGAATATCTCACGATAAAGTTGAGTCTATGGGCCTATCACTTCATCATTGCTGACAGGTCAGTGATCTCTCAGTCATCTTCCACCTTATTTCTGGTCTTGCACCCTCTCCATGCTTTGTCCCCCCCTCCCCCCCTCCCCCAAGTATCTGCAGGACACACGTGGTCCACCAGCAACCCACTCCTAGTGAAACTGCCTCAAACCAGAATCACTGCTCACCTCCACTCATTTATGCCTCTCTTTTCCCACCTGTGGAACTGCCTTCCACACTCGTTTCAATCTCATTCTTCCCTCCCAGTCTTCAAGACAGCTGTTCACCACCATCTCAAGGACATCCCCCATCCAAAGCCTTCATCTTTTCTACACCTGTTAAACCACCCCCCCCTCCAAAATTTTGCTTATGTATCCATCTTGTCACCCTTTGCGTTCTCCCCTAACCTCATTGTTACCTGAATCGCTCGTTCGTCCGTCTCCATCTACCTTCTCCCTCCACCCTACTATTGGTGTTTCCCTTTTCCTGCTGTTCCCTTTGTTATGTTGTGTCCTAGTCCGTTCTCTGTTCTTGCTCTTCCACGAGCCGAGGCCATGTATATAAATAAATAAAAATAAAGAAAATCTACAAACTGGCCTCCAGGGCTGCTCGATGCCTTGGTGGTCTCCGCAGCGCAACGTCCATTCTCAACTGCTCAGAGCTCATTACACTGTGCAAGACCTTAATCCGAAGTATGGGCCCCCACTCTCACAAGTGCAGCTGCTTCCCATCTTGCATCCATGAGGCAATTGACTCCAAGACTCTCCGTGTTATTTACATCTCTCAGCAGGCTCAGCAGCTGAGTCCCAAGGTTTGCATTTTGCACGCCACAGGCAAGTTTGTCGACTCAGCTTTCTGTCGCCTTCATTCTGTCAGTCCTTTAAGCCCATTGTCACTCATTATTTCTACCATATGCACCCATGCTCACTTCCTACCCATTTATATCCTAACTCCTCTCTTCCTGTACCTATATTACACCCACTCACTGAAACATCTGACAGCATGTGACCTTTTTCTCTGCCAAGGTTTCTCCCATCGCCATCTCTCCTGCAGCTTATTATCATTTACACCAGCAGGTAACCATGGAAATTCTGCGAACGTAAAATGTGACATCAACAATGTTCTGTAAAGAACAGTAAAATATCAGTTGAACATAATATCATCTCACCATGTGCTCCCTAAACATGTTGCTTAATTAAAACAACCCCTTCCCCAACCCTAAGTACTCAATGCCCCCATCCCAAATCCTCAACCCTCCCCCATACAAATTCCACAACCCCCTTCCCCCACGTCAATTCCTCAACCTCTCCCCACCACCAACCAACTACCTGTCCTCCCCTCCCACAAGAGGGCATTCTTACATAATTACCTCCGCCCACCGAAGGTGAACGGAGGTTATGGTTTAACCCGTCCATTTTTTTTGTCTGTCTGTGTCTAGAATATCTCAAAAATGTTATAGACGGGTTCGGATGAAATTTGTGGACAGGTTGGGGTGTACAGGACGAACTGATTAGATTTTGGTGAAGATCCGGATCAGGATACTATCATTTTTAAAGTGATTCTTCACCATTGAGAGAAAGTGCCAACAACGATATATAGCACGATATCTCAAAAAGTTGTGGACGGATACGGATGAAACTTGGTGGACACGTTGAGTGTGTGACAAGGAAGAACTGATTCCATTTTGTGGAAGATCTAAATCTGGATCTGAGAGTTTTTTTTCGTGATTTTTGACGATTGAGTGATGATAGGGCAAAAACTGATATGTAGCATGATATATCAAAAAATTATGGACGGATTCAGACGAAACTTGGTGGACAGGTTGGGTGTGCGACAAGGGCGAATCGCTTCGATTTGGGTGAAGATGTGGATCCGACAAATTTTTTAAATACCATTGCCAACGAAGGAGGTTATGTTTTCACCCCTCTCTGACTGTTTGTTGGGTCGCCGAAATAGGTGACCCTTATTGTCAGTAATTCTGTCTGTTTGTTTGGATGTTTGTTCGTTTGTCATCAGCATAATTGGTAGTAAACGTGGGCGGATTTTGACCAAACTCGGGTGGTAGGTACATCTTATGACCTCGTGCTTTGGAATTGTGATGGTTGCTAGGACACTTTGGTTCCCTAGCAAAAACCGAAAAACCTTCAAAATCGGTACAGTTCACGCGAAATCAATTCCGAAAGCCATTATCCCACGTAGGGTTATGAAATTTGGCATGCGTCATCTGCAGGTGATGCTCTACCAAATACATTCCGGTTTTTGTGATATATGGAATACTTTACCCGCAGTGCCCCCTACAAATGGGGTATGCCGAAAATTGGCGAAAATTGAAGGCCCCTAGCGACCAGGTGAGTGCATCGATACGAATGAAATTTTGCAGGTTCATAGCACGCAATGAGTACTACAACTTTGCCTCAGGACATATTGACCGATATTGCTTAGGTCAGTGGTCAAAGGGCAAAAATCGATAATATGCGAGAGCTGGAGGTGCCTTCGCGCCAAATGCTACTCCTCCTAGGGTTATGGTCGGATGGTCATGAAAATTCACACTAATCGTCAGGGAATACATTGTGCACAAACGATCGAGCCGGATTTTCGATTTAGATCTTTGTTCACCCACAACACCCCCTCGAACTTTGGGATTTCCGATATCAAACCGCATTTTCGGCACTTTTCATTCAAATGGATACCGAGTAGTTATCAGTAGATGGAACTCGATGAGATTTGATATGCATAATCTTAAGGTGATTCTCTATCCGCTATATGACATCCATTTTGCTCTATATCTTATAGTTTCCAAATGGTAAACTCTCAACTTGGGTGTCCGAGGGCCATTGAGCAATCCCGCTGAAAATTCAAAGTACACTAGCTCCAAGACGGTTGAACCGAATCGAATGAATCTTTACAAGCTTATAGACCGTAATGAGTACTACAACTTTGCTCATTTGCATAATGACCTATCTCGAGTAGGTCAGGGGTCAAAGGTCAATAAGTGCATTTTTCCGGCGAAATTACCATTCAAGGCACCCTTGCTCATACAAGGGTTAACCGATACGAATGAAAGTTTATAGGTACAGAGTACTCAATGGGTACTACAACTTTGCTTCAGGACATATTGACCTATCTCGGCTAGGTCAGGGTCAAAGGTCAATGAGTGCATTGTTCGGGCAAAATGACCATTCAAAGCCCCCTTGTCCTACACGGGTTAACCGATTCGATTGCAATTTCGTAAGTACTTAGTACTAGATTAACTCAGATCAGGGGTCAAAGGTCATCGGATGCTCGGCGACCCATGGCCGCCTACCGGCTTGTTTATCTGTTTGTTTGTGCGCACGATATCTCAAAAAGTTGCGGACGGATCCAGATAAAATTTGGTTGGCAGATTGGGTGTGTGGCAAGGACGAACTGATTAGATTTCGGTGAAGATCCGGATCCGGATCGGCTACTATAAGTTTTTTTAAAGTGCTTCTTTACCATTGAGAGAAAGGGCCAAAAATGATATATCGCACTATATCTCAAAAAGTTGTGGACGGATTCGAATGAAACATGGTGGACAGTTTGGGTGTGTGACAAGGAAGGATGGATTCAATTTTAGTGAAGATCCGAAACCGGATCCGAGAATTTTTTTTAGCAATTCTTCACCATTGAGAGATCGGGAAACTAACAA
>CM068958.1:104184933-104228916 GCA_035128595.1 Eptatretus atami | reverse complement strand
TATATATATATATATAGCACGATATCTCAAAAAGTTGTGGATGGATTTAGATGAAGCAGATGAAAAGTTGTGGATGGATTCAGAATTCAGATGATCGGGTGTGTGACGACAAATTGATTCGATTTTGGTGAAGATCTGAATCTGGATCTGGATACGATAATTACTTAATTTCCAAAGTGATTCTTCACCGTTGAGAGACAGGGCCAAAAACGATATAGTACCGTATGGCACGATATTTCAAAAATGTATTGGGACCGATATGTTCCCATGGATCAGGCATTACGTGGCAGAGGTATGCGTTCCTCCGAGTGCCCTTCTAGTTTGTACTTTGTTTGTACTTTGTTTCTTCTTGCAGCAGCACGGTTCAGGGGAGCGTCTGGTGCCCTTAGAAGGTGACAATCATCATACCGTCACATGATATTTTCCCGCTTCAACCAAGCAAACAGACCACATGTACTTGGTAAACTGACAACGACTCTCTGTTTAGCGGGTAAGATGGAGGAAAAAATCCCACATCATGTCTGTGCCGTTTCAAAATTGCTACATGATAGACATGGATGGAAGACAGTTTAATGCACTTATAAAATCGTTCAATGCCATTACAGTACAACCTTACAATGTATACTCCATATTCATTACTTGTAACAATAGAATCATGATCACAAACTCATAGAACCCACGTCATGGCTTTTGCAAGCTCTGATGTTGCCACACTTTTCGCCAACAAAGGCTGCATTTTAGAATTCATCCGGTATTAAGGCAGGATTATGAGAGGCCTCATCATGGTGTGAAGACAATAAGACATCAGCAGTTTTGAAATTTTCCTGTTTATGCCCAATCAGCATAGCAAATTGCAGACCTCACCTGTGGGATATCATGGAAACTAAGGCACAATAATAACAACCATAAGCATAAAAATTCATTCTACTCTAAATCACTTCTGCCATGTTTTTGTGATCACGTAACACATTCTCACTATTCTTCCTTCTATATATCAAAGATGGTAGGAGAACTTAGCTTTCAAAGTACTCCTTCCAGTTGCAAATCAACTATTGTTCCTCTTGAAATCACTATTTCAACTATTGTTGAACTATTCAACTAATGTTCCCCGTGAGCGTCAGTTGCGGCTGTATGGACATGTGGCTCGTTTTCCTGACGCTGATCCTGCTCACCAGATTCTCTCAGCGAGGGAGTCTCATGAGTGGAGGAGGCCAGTGGGCCGACCACGTGCCTCGTGGTTGCAGCAGGTTGACCAGCATCTCAAGGAGATGGGGATGGGCCTGGCATCTGCCTGGGGGATGGCCAGACGGAGGCCCCTGGAGTACCGGCGGAAAGTGGACACAGCGACGCGCTGTTCTGGCACATGCTCCCATACCTGACCTGACCTGAAATCACCACCTTGCAATATCGAGGAGTTTGCTTTTTCTTCCTCTTTTTGAAAGGTCAACGATGATGGAAGGGCAAGAAAACAGAGAACACAAGGAACAGGTGGACAAGCAGCACAGGCAAATAATTAAGACAGTTATGGGGCATGGAGAAGTAACACAGCTTAAGCTGTTTGGAGGAAAAATAAAAGTTGTCCAGGTTATATCATCTGAATATGCAGCTTCAATGCCATAATAAATGAATGTGCAGCATCAATCAGGCCTTATTTAATCAGAGGTGGCATCAACATCAGTATACACATCGGTGTTCACAAAAATAAAAGAAGGATCACCGACTGACCAGTTTTGCCATTTGTTGGCCACATCATCGAAACTGGTGAAACGGATGGAGCATTCCTCATTACAGTACGTATATTACATAAGTACAATTTATGTGATACAATGGCAAAGTCATTACCCTCGCCGAAGGATTTGGAGAGGGTATTGAATTTGGGTCCGTTTGTTTGTTTGTTTGTTTGTTTGTTTGTTTGTCTGTCTGTTTGTTTGTTTGTCCGCACAGAACTTTCGTGTTTTTCTCTGCAACCGCTTGTCGGATTGAGACTAAATTTTCACCATAGGTGTGGCTCCTCATGTGGAATGATAAAATGATAATTATGACGTCATAGGTCATGTGGTGTAGTTTTTTTAAAAAAAAAATAACCTTCAAAAATCTTCTCTGAAGTGGCTGAACAGATAGAGGTGAAACTTTAGACGTATGACCGCCTCTCCATGAGGATCAAACGGTTCACACATATGATGTCATTGATCACATGGTTTGGCAGCCATATTGGATTTACCCTAAAACCTATAAAATACACCGCTTGAAAGAAGTCCTGACGAGGGTTTGCAATCTCTGATGGCTCCTTTTCTTGTTTAAGAACTGTTTCTATAGTTGACACACTTTCTCCATCCCTTTTACTGGTAACATTGACTGTTGCTGCGCATAGCTTGGGTTCTATAGTTTTAGGAACATTTTAAAGAGAACCCGTAAAGTCTGATAATCTGACCGGGTTAGTGCATCTTTGCTTCTCTGGAATACTTACGGGTTAATTAATTAACTTTGATGGGACTGAACCAATTTATTGTACCTTGTTTTGTGGATTTCCTTGCTATATATGGTTTCTCAGTCATTATTATCACCGAAGGTGAAAGTGGTTATGTTTTCACCCCTCTGTCTGTCTGTCTGTCTGTCTGTTTGTGTGCAGGATATCTCAAAATGGTATGGACGGATCCGGATGAAATTTGCTGGGCAGGTTTGGTGTGTGACAAGGACAAACTGATTACATTTTGGTGAAGATCCGGATCTGGATCCGACTACTGGAATTTTTAAAGGGATTCTTCACCATTGAGAGATAGGGCCAAAAACGATATATAACCTGATATCTCAAAAAGTTGTGGATGAATTCGGAGGAAACTTGGTGGACATGTTGGGTGTATTACCACGACAAATTTATTAGATTTTGGTAAAGATCCGAATCTGGATCTGCGTACGAGAGTTATTTAATTTTTAAAGTGATTCTTCACCATTGAGAGAAGGGGTCAAAAACGATATATAGCATGATATCTCAAAAATGTATTGGGCCCGATATGTTCTGCTGGATCAGGCATTACGTGGTACAGGTATGCGCTCCACTGAGTGCCCTTCTCATTTAATTTTGAGTCTCCTTGATTTTTCACCATTTGACAGTTTACATGACTTTCACACAATCAAATTGAGCTGTCCACTATTACCACTTTACATTACAATGTTCAGCAACTTTTGACTTACTTTTAATAACTCTCTACTTTTCACTTTCATTAATTTGCAACAAAAGAGGAATGCCATGGAATGCCTCTTACAGTGAGGCAGAGAGTAGAAAAATCATTCAAATTGTGATGGAAGCATGAAATTTTGCATGAGAGCTCCAAAGAGCATACTTTTATTGAAAATCCCATTGAACATTAAAATAAATAAATAAAAAATGAAGATGAATGAGCCTAAAAACATGTTTTTCCCCTCCTTTTCATTTCTGACGTCTTTCTCACTTTTCCCTCATTTTCACAAAGACGGCCCTCGTTTTGGTGAATGTATATTTAATGTATTAATGACTATAATAGATCTTGCATTGAAACAAAAAGAAGACTCTAAGTCGGGGGAAGGACTCCCAATTTGGGGATCGTCTTAAATTGTTATGTGTAACCTCTCAGGCAAATACATCTCGATTATTAAACACTAATTTGTCCACCGAGGTGTAGAAATTTGTAATTTGGCCAGTGTGTTTGCAACAGCTCACCAACTCTTCACCAAGCACACTTGGGGATCTCTGATGTCCAACAACTAATGCTGGGAGACGGGACACGTAGTTTAATGTCTATCTGAAGAATGGGACACACAATGATGCCTCGCCCTGCATGTGAAACACAAGGATGACAGGTTGTAGCTCGGTTGGGATTCAAAACCAGGCTAGACTTCTTGGAGGCAAGTGTGCAATCCTCTCGGCTGTCCTGCTCTCCCTTCGTAGGCAATGAACAACTAAATATATTGTTACGGGGCCGGGTATCGGTGGCGAGCACGACCACTAGAGGGAGCAGTAGAGTCGGCTCCACGAACACACTGGAATTGAGTCGTGCCTTTTGGATAAGTCCGAAAGGCACGGGTCCTTTACTGGACCATGAATTGCCAATAATTCGACCGCGTGGGGTAGGGTCAATTGCCAAACTTCAATATACCTAATTACCCACGCGGACAAAGCTACCGGGGAATTCACACCCTCGACGGACTCCGAGCGGAACGAGCCGTCACCGAGCCCGAACCGTGTGTAACCCGAGCGGAGATTACCAAGGCCCGTCGGACAAATGAACAATTACGGCCTCGCTATTTCTCAAACCCGCACCATGCTAGCCAATGAAAAAACACAGAAACGAGCTGAACATTAACAAAAGGGATATTTATTTATAATGGGCAGGGGAGCACGCAAGAAGGCAGAGTTCACCGAATACTGAAGGAATAGCAATTTATGTACAAGCACTTATTCAGTTTTACTTAATAGACTTGCGCCACAAACACACACACACACACACACACACACACACACACACACACACACACACACACGTACACCCAAAAGAAACGGACCCGTCAGGTCTTTATTGGAGTCCTCCAGCTCGAGGAAAGGCGAGCTGGAGGTCAGAGCCTATTCTTGGACCTTTCCGCCTCGTGCGGTCTTCGACGATCCGTGTGGCAGGACTCGAACCCACCATGCAATGCCGCTCCAAGCGCAGGCAGGAAATCCTCACGGGACAGGCTCGCGGGCACACAGGCCACAAGAGAAGACGCTCTGTTGGCGGGCACCCCAGGAAGGTGACGACTGGCTTCAGAAGACCACCAGACGTCCGAAGACCAGAAGACAACTCTCAACAACTCTACTCTCGTTTGGCCCATGCGCGCCTCTCTTATCCCACGCTGGCACTCACTCATTGGGCAGATAGAACGCTCTATGACTATATTTGGAGCCAAGCCAGAACAAGAACGCTCTACCCCCATATTTGGGGCAAAGCCAGCACACCAACGTCCAGAGAAGCCCCGCCTAGCATACTGGACTCTGCCTACGTACGTGCTGACGCATGCAATGGTGCCGGTGGATGATGGTGGAAGGAAGCGAGGGCAGGTGTCGTTGTTTTTGTTGGTAATTTAAATCCTAACTATCAAAATAACTCACAGCGCACGTACAATTAATCACCCATTAAACATAGGACGGGACCCTAACTAGAAACGCATACTTACCGATATAGCTGATCTATAGGACCTGTCTGTTGTGTGCAGTAAGCTTCCAAATTCTCAACAATATTACATAGGATTTTAACTTGGGTTTCGAAAATCATGCACCATCAGTTAAGATTAAACGTGAAACAGGCCAACCCAAAGCTTTGTCTGTGAAGTAACTCACCAACTCCAATATTTTGAAGAAATAAATTATTTTGGTCTATATAATGCCTTGGTCATCTTGCACCATTCAGAAATCTGTTTTGAGTCATTACAATTTGTACATTGAGTCCGTCACACTCATAGAAGAGCTTTACCTACATTCACTGGCTCTCGGAATTGTCTTTAATTGACTTCAATTAACCAGTTGTTCTCCTTTATCAACCTCCAGTAATTGTATTTTCAGTATCTTTGTAAAAATTTCAAGAAGCCGAGCAATAACTTGTATCACATATGGGTTGTCTATAAAAAAGGAAAACAAAAAAGTTTTTCGATAAGGAATGGAGAAATGGAAGGTGAGAAATAGGAACGTCGAGAGGATGTAGGAGTCATTGAAGTGCAAACAGAGGGATGTGCTTGGCATTCAAGAGCAAGGAAATGGGGTCAAAATATGCAAAATGAGTATGTAAAATGTACATGGCTTTGTACCATCTATCCAAGGAGACGATGGTGAATTTTGCGAGGAATTTTGAAAGTGGTCTGCCATTGTCTTTCCAGGCAGAGTATTAAAGCCATGTATAAAGTCACCTTCAATAAGTGGGTTAATTGCACCATGTAGATTTTAAATAATAACCCAACTATACCTCCTCCTGTCTCAGTCCTCTAAATCGACTCGACTGTGTAATAAAACAGTTGCACATTGTGATATTTTTGTGCGGCTTAACACTTTTAATAATCCGTGAGCAGACCCATAATATTACTGCAGCAGATGTATGATATTAACAGTTCTCGAAATAATTCTTGCCATTTTGTATGATGCTTTTTTAAAATTATTGAATAAGAGGTGATTATATTAATCCCCTTGCAGTATTTACCTCTGTTCTGTTCTAACTCCAGGAATTGTTACTCAATTATGTGAATTTTTTTTTTCTCTGTAGCGATTCCATTTATTACTTTGTCAGTTGTTCCAACACTTTTTTTTTTGACTCTTCTTGTAAAAGCTCCTTGGGTTTGAAGTCAGAAAGTGCTCTGCCTTCAATGAGCCATACAGTTTGGTTTATTTTCTTTGGATGATGTAATGAAAGCAAAAATACGGTGTTTTGGTCAGATTCAATTTGTTGAACCCAGAGGTTTGGCTAGCAGGATATATTTGACGTATATATGCAATCTCATTTGAGGTGTCGACCTTGGGTTTGAATCTCGACTGAGCTATAAACTCTCCTCCTGGTATTTTGCACGCACAGTGATGCTTCATATGTATGCACTGTCCATCGGGAGGACATTCGTTTGGAGATCTTGTCTGCCAGCACTGGTTGTTGGTGGACATTAAAAAATCCCAAGGTGTATTTCGTGGAGAGTAGGTGAGTTAACAAATCATGCCACATTGGGCACAACATCAGGTCTGGCCAGTTAGTTCATAAAAGACATGGAGCAAAAATGCTCCCTGGCAGACCCCACAATAAGGTGATATAATTGGGTCCATTAAAGAATTGGGAGTAGCAGTAGTCATAGACGTAGTCGTAGGACAAAACTTGCTTAATTTGATTATCAAAGATTTTGAAAGTTTTTTTTTTTTTCTTAATGTCATCAAGCTATTCTTACGTTATGCATTAGTCGAACACATTCATTAAGTTTTGACCCTGCGCGGCATGAAGCGCAAAACTTCCATGCGTCTTCTGATTCTTAACTTTTGCATTGGTTCACTCTGTCTGTCAGTCCATGATCGAGGAACAACATAATTTCAATTGAACTTTATATATTGAACACAAGAACACAAATCGGAACATGAATCATACCACGAACCTGCATTTTAGAAGTACTTTTGGCTCTTTTTCCTCTTCTTTAATGGCCACAATTGTCCCCACGTTTTTGTGGGGTTGGCTGGGGGAAGCTTGGCCCAAATCTTTCGCAAACCGGCTGGCCAGGCCCGACGTTCGATTAAGGTTAGGGCAGGAATTTGGCCATGGTGCTGGCGATGAACTCGCCTACTCTTCACAAAGGACGCCGCAGGATCTTTAGCACCCACCAGTGAATCCCGGCCGATGGGATGCCCAGGTTAATGTCAATCTGAAGGATGGCACACACATCGATGAACCACCCTCATACCTGTGAAACACTAGGATGACGGTTTATAACTGGGCTGAGATTAAAACCCAGGATCGACAGCTTCGAGGTGTGCGTGTCTACCTTGAGTACATCCTGCCAGCTCCTAGTACTTTGGCTGTGAAGTTGACAAATTGTACGGCGTCTCGTCCCAAGCGCACACACCGACAGGGCGGAAAGGAATTGCTTCAGTCTGCCTGTCAAAGAAAATTGAAAATCATTCCAAGCAGGAAACATACTATTTTAGGGACGTTATGAAGGACACAAATAACAGGCAAGAATAACAAAATGTGTTAAATAAGGTGGTGTAAAAGAGGTTGCATCAATGGCGGCAAACTTCAAATTCAATGGTTTGTTTGTTTGTTTTTGACAGCCTTTAAAACTTTTGTTTTATTTCAATTGAATTATATATTTGAACACTTCGGACACAAATCGCCTTTGTTTTCACCTCCAAAAAACCTCCAGTTTCGCAGTACTTTGGCAACATATTGTACGTCGTCTCGACCAATCAAATTTGACATTCACGCTGTCAGGGAGAGGGGACTTCGAGATTTTTCTTCTTTCCAATAAATTGTTTCCAATAAAGTCCCATGTCTTTATTTTCTCTCTCTCAAGACTGCACCCGGTAAGGTATTCTGCGAACAATGTAGTTTGTTTCTGTTTTTTATTCATTCTCCACTTTGTTCATCTTGTATTGTTCATGCTTTGATAAAGATATTCTTTCCATTCCAGGCACTGATGTTTTTTTTATTTATTTTTGAGTCAGTGTATTTTTCCCCCCTCTCTGAAAGGCTTCATTTAACAGAAAGAAACATTCATATTCAGCAACCAATTGACTGAGATGTGCAAAAACTCCAGGAAAGTCGAAAAAGCAATGCACATTGCGCAATGTCAAAATCCTCTCTCTCTCCTCTTCTCCTCTCTTCTCTCTCTCTCTCTCTCTCTCTCTCTCTCTTCTCTCTCTCTCTCTCTCTCACATGCTCATTACATCCAAATAATCTGACAGGATGGTGCAGACATAGCGTCACTTACATTTCACCCGTCGCATCTGGATTTCATTCCTGGCCTGATTGTAAGCTTTCGGATTGGTGCCTCATAGGCAGAGCATCGCATCACGGCTTATTTCGCAAAGAGCAAGCGAGGTATGGCCAGCATTATGGCCACAAAAAAAATGACAAATTCCTACCACCTTCAGTCTAACATCTCTCCTAGATAGCTAGTTTGTGAAAGACTCGAGTCAAAAAAACTTTCGCCGAATGACCTCACAAGATGAGAATGATTGTGGCCAATGAAGAAATAGTTACGTTTGAATTGTACGATTAACCTGCTAAATCTGCAAAGGTTTATTGAACCCTAAGCTTGCTGTTATACATGTTTTACGACTCAAAACTAGGTGTACAATTGCGAGCTATTTTTGTGCGTTGTCCTTTGAATGAAGCTTTCAAGAGTCGTATGAGGAAAGTCATCAGATCTGAGAAACACAAAAAAAAATCAGATATTTTTTGCAAGGGAAAGCACACAGAGTGGGTGGGAATGTGGGAGGGATGAATGGCCATTGGGCCGGTTAGGAATCACTCTAACCGAATGAGTAAGTGAGACATAGCCAGAAAAGAGATCTTAGAACGACATTAAAAAGTGATAGGTTTGGTCGCCAAGTGCAGAAATCTACCTTTATAAATGTGACCGGAAAGAGATAAATTGTAAGTTTGACTGATAAGGAAAACAAGAATAAGTTATTGAGTAAAGATTATTTTTGATGGATTATTTGGATTAAAGTACATCGACAAAGAAAACATTCGTTGATGAACAATCACTTGGCAATGCGGAGGAGTGGAAGGCTAAACAATATCGCTCAAGTGAAGCCAGATGAGGATGGAAAACCAAAATGGCTCTCAACATTGAGGCCTTTGAAGGTTATGGGATATGCACAACATTCATACTATCTTGTCCTTCAACTCCACTGTTGGTGTTGCCAACCCCCTCTCTCTCTCTACTGTTCCCTTTGTCCTGTTACATCCTGATCCATTCAGTGTTCCAGTTCTTCTACGAGCCTTGACTCTAGACAAAAAATAATTATGGTGCCTTCCTTTTGCTGGCAAAATCGTGGCACATGATGAGGGATGATAGAAGCTTCTCTAGCTGTGAATAATTAATGGATGCTACCTTGAATGGTCCGCACCAGGTAGACAATGACACAGCTAGGATTGGCTCTTTAACCCCGTAGCAGCAATGTAAAACAGCTGGATATTTCGTTGAGCCAAACCCTCTTGCAACCTCAGTCCATGTATCTGCAATTAGGGTTCTTTGACATAGTCCGGCAGATATGTGAAAAAAATGTGCCTTTAGTGATACAAGCATGAAATTTGGCACACTGCTAGGGCAGTATCTTACAAAGATTTTTGATATAGGGACATTCCAGATTCTTCCCAGAGCCAAAATGGCGGCCATTTTACAAATAGCCGATTTTGTGTTGTACAAGGAGGACACAGTGGATACACATAATTTAAGAAGCATACCAGTGGTTTTATTTAACTAATATAAGATTCTAGCAAATAAAATAGCAAATAAAGGTGACAAAGCGTGAATAAACCATTTATTTGGTCATTTTTTGGTGCATTTTTGCACTTTTGGACGTTTTCTACAACAAACTCTTCAAAAAACTGTTATCAAGCACCATGGAATGACTGTTGTTCATTTAACACTCTTGAACTCAGAGGAAGTGCTTCTGTTTGATCCTAACATCAACTTACAGAGTCAAAATTATACAGTGGAACCTCTAGATCCAGGTAACAGAGTCTACTATGATGCATGATACATGTGTACATGTTACATAATTATCATCTGTGACTCTCTTGCCCAGTTCTACTCTCTTGTACACTCCCCACACAGTGACATAGAGCTGTGCACTGGAGTGCACCTTGACACACTTGCACTGTCCTCTGCATCCCTTTTTGCAGCCACACCTTAGTAGTTGCCGACATGCCTCAGTTGCCTCTGGGAGGGTTGTCCAGTATATGTCCCAGCCATTATCGGTGTGAACCCACCCCCAGACACGGGCGATGGGAGCTCTGGTGTGGACACCATCATCTGGCCCCAACAGTAGCCGGCTTGGTAGGTAGCTCTCTTGATGTGCTGTTTCAGGGCTTCACGAGTGTGTGGAGAGCATCTATTGATCTGCTTGTAGACTCAATACTCGTACTCTGTCGCGGCCGTGCGTAGCTGTGAACATGAGGAGCTGTGAGATTGTAAGAGTGGTGTTGATACAGATGAGTGGCTTGACTGCTCTTGATCGTGGGACCATTCAGGATCATAGCAACTAGTGCCACGAGAGAATTTGGCACGGATTGTTCTTGGCAGAGGGCGTCAAATGAACCACTAAAGGCTGTCTTCATCTTCAACATGTCTCTTCGGACTATGTTCGCGCTCTAGCAAGATGAAACACCATCACTATCAGCATCGTGTTCACAGGCCTTGTGAAGGGCTGATCCGATGTCCTCGTTGAAAGCTAGCAGAACATCTCGGCCAGGCTTGTGCTCCTCCATGTCCGGAAAATATGTCATGATCCGGTGCTTGAGTTTGGTCGAGTGAACACGTCCAGTCAAGACTGTTCCAAGCTGTTTCAGCCGTTGTTGTACAGACTTGTTAGGTCTGCCAGCTTGAACACTGTGCCACAAGAGCGTCCATGCGGGCATCATCGATGTAGGCACCAGTTCTCCAGAGCTATGCCATGATTGATATCATCCTGGTCATCCAGGTTCTCTTTGTGTCCCTTGCTTTTTATAGAGGGAAACCAGACACTTCACATGGTACAGGGCATCTTGCCTCATTATCTCCAGCACTCAGTTTAGCAATAAGTGGCTTGTCTTCTAGTTTCAGAGCACATTTCCTGACTCGTCTGTCCAGGTCAAAGGTAGAAGCTTTGCGCAAAGACTCGTTACCTGCTGCTTGTCACAAAAGAAACACGTTTCGAGCAGTGACTCTGTTGGTCCACACTCTGACGGGTATACTTTCGTGTCACTCCTTCGGTATCCCCACTGGTTGTTTTCCTCTTCTCTGCCCGAATCAATTGAGTTTTGTTGTATTGTAGTCTGCACGAATCATGCCACTTAGCCTGTGGTGCTGGAAGGTGGACTCAATACCCTCACCATCGTCCACGGGACATGTCGAGAGATTTTGGCAAGCAGTCGATCTCACTGAACCTGAGGAGGTTGTCTGCCAGAGTCTGGTATCCAGACCCTCCTGTGCTTCGCTTGGAGTCAGCTGGACATAGAAGGCTCAGTGGTGTCCATCTGACACAGCACACATAGGTTCCAGTGTGTCTGGTTAATTGATGTAACAGATGTACTTGGCCCTCGCTGCTGGGGTCTAATAGTTTGAAATGCTTGGCCATTGTCTTGAACCACCACCAATCAGTCACTGTAAAATTGGAGAACACCACCAAGCAGGGATTAGTCTTGTGGTACACTACAGTGGAGTTATCACGAAAACAGAATAGCAGAGTTAAAATGTTTTCAACTACGAACCCCAGCCCAGAGGAGATGCATATATACACAATGGCGATCTTTGGTGATTGTCACTCGATGTCCCCAATAGGCCACCATACATTATTTCTTTGCGCTGGACAGGACCATGTTAAACCCAAATCAATATGAACACACCATTGTAGTTTGAACATTTCTATTATGCAATCATGAAAATTAATACAGTGAGTACATCAATATCGATTTCGCAATTTTATGCATTTAATCGCGACATTGCCAGCTACCAGTATGTAATTAATAATGGAAATATTCATGAGTCTAAGTTCCTTTCACCAAATTTGATTTTTGATCTATTTATTATTTCCGAAACAATATTCAGGTAACATTACATGCATGATCATATTGCAGAGCTCTTGTCCAGCCATGCATTATTGCGATGTAAAACTGTTATCTGTGTCCCTCATAGACCACCGTAGATGCATTTTTAGCAAATATGAAGTAGATAATGAAGCATGTGCATACTAGTTGATAATAATCATATTATACTCACTACATTGTGTTTTGCACAAGCACATATGACTTTGCTGACCTTGTAGCAAATTTGTTATTGTGTGCAGCCATTTTGTAAAATGGCCACATTTTGACCCTAGGGGTAATCTGGAATGTCCCTATATCCAAAATGTTTCCTAAGGGTATGCTATAACTGCTGTTACCAAATTTCATGCTTGTATCATCAAAGGCACAAAACTACCAGAATATTTCACATATCTGCCGGACTAACACTGGCATGGCCTTGTAACTCACAGGAGGAATTACGTGATGGCTTGAATGAGCACATCGCCATATGTAACAGCCTGTGCAATCTGGCGAAAATGGGAAGTGCCGTGCACATAAGGACCGAATGCCATTCCAAGGAATGGTGCTGAAAAAGATTGTTTGAAGGTTTGAAATTGAGAGGCAATGACAGACTTTCTTAACCCTCAAAACTTGTGCCTTTACACACTTTCTCTGTAGAATTCCAGAATGTTAAGGCATCGAGAAAGGCTGCAGGTTGCACTCTCCTTTCGTTGGCAATTGAACCGAGGCCTCACTGATTTTCCTGATAGACACATCCACAGGTGAGGTGAATAAAATTATTAGTGAGACTTGTTTTGACACCTCAAGAGAAGGGAAGGTCAAGGAGCAAGAATTAAAAGTCAAGGGAATTGGAACTGGGAGAAAAACTATTAAAAATCGATAAGGGCACGCGGTTGAGCGCATACCTCCACCAGGTAATGCCTGATCCACGAGAACATATCAGGCCCAATACATTTTTGAAATATCATGCTACATATCGTTTTTGGCCCTATCTCTGAATGGTGAAGAATACAAAAACTAAATGATTCTCGTATCCAGATCCGGATTCGGATCTTCTCCAAAACCGAATCAATTTGTCGTGGTCAGACACCCAACTTGTCCACCACGATTCATCTAAAACCGTCCACAACTTTTTGAGATATTGTGCTATATAATAGTTTCGCCCGATCTCTCAATGGTGAAGCATCAATTAAAAAAATTATCGAATCAGTGTTCGGATCTTCACCAAAATTGAATCAATTCTTCCTTGTCACACACGCAATGCTTTCACCAAGTTCCGTCCGAATCCGTCCACAACTTTTTGAGATATCCTGCACACAAACAAACAGGAAAAAGACGTCGTGCAGAGCGTGATACTTGCAATATCCACCCTTGCAATGTCATTGCATGACTTGCAATGTCACGGATACATTAAATTGTCCATTTCATTAAGATTAAAATTGACAATCTTAATCAAAGCTCAGGTCAATCGGCTGAAAATTGATTATTTTTCAGATCGAAATTGATGATTTTACAACTTTGACCTTGAGTTGATCTTTTTCCTTTTGACCTCAAAAAGAGTTTGTTCCCAAATTCAGTGATGCACTATGCAGTTGCTGCTTAATCCTCAGGTTGATCAGATGAAAATTGACGATTTTTCAGATGAAATTTGATGACTTTAGAAGTTTGACCTTGAGTTGACCTTTGACCTATTTATCTCAAAAAATAGTTTCCCAATTCAGTGACGCAATATGCAAATCTTGTTAAAATTTCAAGTCAATCGGATGAAAGATGACGATTTTATAAATCACACCTCAAAAGCAATCGGCTTCTCTGTTGAGACTACCTCGACAACTTGGAAAAGTTTCATGACAATCGGTTTGGAATTGTGACCTGTCGGCGATAAACCGACAAACAAACGACAGACAGAACAACGAAATCGACTGACCAATACACTTGAAAATCTTCCATTTTGCATGCAACAAACAAACAGACAAACAAACAAACAGGCAGACAGGGGTGAAAACATAACCTCCTTCACCTTCGGTGGTGGAGGTGATAAGGCACTTCGATGCAAGTACGTCTGATAATTATGGAATATAAAATGGCGGGGCCTTTCTCCACCAAATTTTGCACACGTGCTCGGGGTACCCAAGGTCGGGCCACATGCGACAAAATAACCTGTCCCCACACCCCCCTGGCAAGAATGGGGTATAGCAGAAGCAAGCGCTTGCCTGCCATGAGGGTTTTCGTAGTCGTAGTATTGCCTGTTCGAAAGATGTCAGATGCAGAAACAAACGAGTTGTGTTCATACAGAAGCCTTCGACTGTTTATTCATAACCCAATGCTCCAAAAAGCTTCCAAAGGATAAGACTCTGGATAAGACTCCAAGTAACATTCCCAAAGACTCCGAGTAAGACTCCGTGAAATTGGACATCAAACAAAACAAAATACAAAAGCATTCAATGGTGTCAATGCAATGCGGTTTCATGAGAACCTAAAACAAAACAAAATTACACTTGTTCAATTAGTTACATAAAGAGATTTACGAACCATTTTTAATCCTTTCATTTCAACGGAAAGTGCTTCTATGCTAAAACAGGGCTTAGCTCTCAAACAGGCCTCTCCACGCCAATGGCCTCGTGGTTCGATTTGAACCTTGCAGGACAGTATCACTTTGCAATGTCGGATTTGCTTCACAGCACGATGTAAACTTTGCATGGTCTCTGAGCCTCAAGCTTTGCATCGAGTGACTTGCAGCGTGAAAAAGGCTCCGCAACGAACAGCAGCCCAGATAACTCCGTCCAGAATATCCGCCCAACTAGCTCCACCCAGAACATCCAATCAGATTGTTTAAACTAAAATAGGGACAATACCCCTGGGCGCTCACCTGGTAGTGTCTGAATAAGAAAACCAGGGAACTGCTCACTGGTAGGTGTGGATGACCAAAATATGTAATGGAGAAGAAAGTAAATACCTAAGGATATTTTTTTTAATGGATTCACCAAACTTTGGTACATCACGAGTGATAAAGGTTGTTGTCAAGTTTCAGCAGAATTGTGTGTACAGCTTCGGAAGAAGAAAGCAAATGCATATTTTGGGGCGCAACCCCGCTGTAGAACCCCTAAGACCCAGCTTTTCCTAATGCCCTGAACAAACTTTAGGACGTCACGGGTGATGAAGGTTGTGGAAAAGTTTCATCGAAATTGTATGTGTAGTTTCTGAGAAGAAAGCAAATACCTATTTTGTAGGGCAACACCCCGTAGATTCCCCTAGACCACGAATTAAAAAAAAAAATTTAAAGTCCGTCTTTCCTGATTGAGGAAGAGGAAGTGGAAATGGGAGTTTAATGCAGCGGTTCCAACAATAACATTTATCATTCCACGACAGCAGGAACTCTTCAGAAGGACATGGAAGGAGCACACAGAATTATAAATAGTAATACTTCTCAAAGCAAGAGAATAATATTTGAAAAGTACATGGAAGCAACACACAAACGACACCAAACACAACCACCGTGACAGCAGCAGCAAGAACTACATGTTATAAAACATTTTTTATATTTTTTTTCCACGTTTCACTTCATTTTATGTCCTCTGAGACTCACAGATAAGAAGTGCAACAATATCTTTGGGAAGTGCAACATGCTGCCTTTTGATTAAACCTGTCAGTGAAGCGACAGGTACAGCTTTAATCTCACAAAAAATTACTTCGTTGCACAGCTCAGCTTCTTTCTTCACTGAATGACTTTCCCAGAGGGAATGACCAAAGGGGGCTATTGACTAATACATATAAAGCGAGCAAAAATACCCGGCGAAATTATTTCACGGACTTCAAGGTTAATTGTGCTGCACTTTTGCTTTCACGAAAAGGCAAAGCTCTGAGCAACTGAAACCACCACCGCAACACGGCATACGTTGAATTTGTCTAAAAAGAGGGGGAAAATGTAGCCATCTTATATATTATTTCCGAGTTTGTGGTTTCGTGTCGCGCTATCTTCGACTTTGTTCTGCGCTCGAGTAACGTGATATTCGGCTTACATTATCTCAAAGATCATATGAGGTGCATGGTACAAAAAAAAAGTAAATAAAATGGTTCTGAAACAGTGAAATCGTATTCCACTTACTGCATTAAAGTAAAATTACTACTGATACTCTGCATCAGTTCCTTTCTCAAACACACCCACCCCAACATGTCGCGCAGAGCGCGGGTTATGCTAGTTTTAAATTGTGCTTTACTCCATGAAGATGTGTATTAAATTTACTTGAATCCAGATGTTTATGTTGGTTTTAAAGATTACTGGAGGGGACAATTAAGTGACTGACTATATTGCATCAAGAATCGGCAGCTTTTCAAACACAGCACGGGAAGCGGCCAATGTGAATGGGAGACAGATTGACCTTGCTTATGAGTGGAAGTAAGCTGATAAGTCTGGAGTTGAGGGGTTCGTTTTTTGCACCTTGTTACCCTTCTTGCTTAGTGCAAAGCAGGATTAAGCAATTGGTCCACTCTGTCTGTCTATAAATCTATTTCTCTGATCGAGGAACTACCTAATTTCCATTGAATTTTATATTTTGAACATTGGAACATCAGTGGAAACATGAACCTGCAGTTTAGCAGTGATGTACTTTGGCCCTGAATTTCGCAAATACGGTGAATGTACAGAAACTCATCCCAAGTTGGCACAATGAAGTAACGGAATTGTTTTATTTTGTCTGCTTGTCTGGCAGTCAACCAAAATGGAAAATCATTCCAGTTTTATGGACGTCATGAAGGACACAAACAACAAGCACAAAATACTCGTTTGACGTGTTAAATAAGGTGGCGTGAAGGACGATGCATCAACGGCGGTAAACTTCCACACAAAGTTTTTTCTACAGCCTTTAAAGCTTATATTTTATTTCAATTTAATAATATACTTTAACACTAGAACACTAATCGTCTTGTTGGCACTTCTAAAAATATCCAGTTTAGCAGTACTTGGACAAAATATGTCATTTTCACCATCTGAA
Organism: Eptatretus atami; assembly: GCA_035128595.1. Taxonomy (NCBI): domain Eukaryota; kingdom Metazoa; phylum Chordata; class Myxini; order Myxiniformes; family Myxinidae; genus Eptatretus; species Eptatretus atami. The sequence goes on along the minus strand of CM068958.1, from coordinate 104,211,659 downwards.
CCAATCGAATTTGCCGTTCGCAATCCCAGCGTTGGGGAATATCGAGGTTCTGACAAAATCGCGACTCGTAGGAAATATAGGTTGTGTTCAGAAACGTAAAGCAACAGTTGAAAAGACCCTTCTCATGTCCTTTTTCTTCACATTTTGAACCCTGAACTCCTTGGACTTTTGGCTCCACCACCTGGGGCTCCCTTGAGAAAAATCCGGCCACTCATGTGTATGGAGGTTTGAATAGTGGCTGGTAAAACGGCCACTAGGGTTGAAAGGGTTAGGACTGCCCCGGGTAAGGTGTTCCATGAACTCTCTCGGTCATATTACAAGAAGGGAATTCTCTGTACGCGTGTACAGCTGATCATGATAGAATCGAAAACGGCTGTGCCAATCTGGGGAGACGACTTGCAATTTTCGCCTGTGCATGTGGAATAGTGCAAGTGGGTCAACCGCTGATCTCTGCCTAAGGGAGGGGGTACTGACACCATATTTCACTCCTGGAGAGAGCTGGTATTACTAGTTCAAACAAATGCAGAAACCCATCGTGCTGACGACATAATCCGATATGGATGGATCCTACGAACCTCCCAACCCTAATTAATAACCGACAGGGTTTCGATTCCATTCGGAGTGCAAAGCGTATTCTCCGCTTGGGTGCTTTTTGAGTTAAATTGCTTAAAGCACAGCAATCCTGCAGAGGGATCTCCGCCGTGTTAAGTCTGCATGCTGGCAGCAGCTGATGTGGGGGCTGCACACGCGACAATACGCTTCGGTACCAAAGAAATGATAGTAAATGAGCTAAAATTTCCCGTAGCCCATCTGGAAGGTGTCGAAAACGAAATCTTCTGTTTGAGCGATGTCGATCTGCCATTCAACCCTTTATACACGATACGACGGGGACCCCATGGGGATGCAATTTTGAGGTCACATGATTATTATTTTTTTTTGAATCTCCGATTTATTAACAGGAACGTTATAATTGATTCCGCTTTAATATATTTGGTATTTATTCTTCGATGACATTATTTATATTGATCTAGTTTCACCAAGTAACGGTTTACTGCTATATAAATAAGGAATGAGCAATTTCTATGGAACAATAAACTTTCAAACCCCATGAATCCGCACCCACAGCGAATGGCTTACATTGCTCACTTTGTGGCCTCACTGGATTCCTTATAACATGCACTTTTGTCACTCAGTATTGCTCACCTTTCCAGTCTTGTTTTGTGCAGGTTTCTAAGATAAAATTCATCGCTCTTGGCAGGTGAACACCACCGCATTGGTAGACCGGGCAAGTCCTCTTGGGTGGAGATTGGATGTAACCTGTGACGTCACAGTTCATGTTATGATGCGGAAATGTTTTTAGATCCTCGTGGAGGATCTCTAAGTCTTACTCACGTTGTTGTTCTTTATCTTCTTCTTGTGGAACTTTTTGTTTCACAGCTACAGTTTTCATCGAAACTTCCTGAAACTTGGCATATATATGTAAAAATACCCTGCGCAGACAGTAACCATCTCCGATTTTGAAAAAATCCTCCGAGAAAAAAAGTTATGACGTCAAAATATCTCCGCTAATGGAAATCGCCTAAACAAAATATCTCCGAAACTTAGCAAGCTTTTTGAATTCTTGTGTGGGGAATCGAACAGGGCATTAGCAGAGATGAATTACCGCACATATGATACATCACGATGACGTCATATCAATTTTTATGACGTCATTCCTATTTTTTGACATTTTTTGTTTCACAACCCAGAGTTTTCATCGGATCTTCGTGAAACTTGCCATGTATATGCAGAAAGCCCACGCGCAGGCAGAACCATCTCCGATTTTGGAAATTCTTCCTAGAAAAAAAAGTTGACGTCACAATATCGCCGCTAATGGCAATCGCCGATACCATTATCTCCGAAACTAGGCAAGCTGTTTGAATTTTGTTTGCGAGAATCAAGCGGGCATTAGCACAAGATAATTTATCGCAAACCTGATACATCACAATGACGTCATATTCGTTTTTATGACCTCATCATTAGAAGGACGAGGATCTTAGCTCATTTGAGCTTGTTTTGACAATTTTTTTGTTTGGCCAAATATATTTTTCTATCCATCGATTCAAATGTGTGTTTGGAACCGAGCAGGTAAATTGCCCCGGCAACCAATCAGATTACTTCATAGATGGAGCCAAATCACATTAATGGGAGATGTTCCACAATTATCCTACCAGTTATGTGTTTTTTTTTAATGGAAACATTTTATAACGATAAGTGGAAACATTTGAATTACAATAATTGCTGCACAACAGGACGTGTATTGAGTCTTTGCGTGTAGGTCCTTTTGATAATAATCCACATAGACATGGCAGATGTATATTTTTTTCCCTGAGGTTTGTATACTTACAGGCTGCTCGTGCTTCACCGTTTCCTGCGGGCGACTCCTGCCTCCAATTTATTGCATGCTGCGCCTGTTTCATGCATACTGCTCCCGTCTCCGCATGATATAACACGAACTCCTTTTTCAGATTCATCTCCATTTCAGAATAATATCAATTCGAGAAAGACATCAGCTGCCATTTCACTGCCACCCACCAAGTTATTGTCGTTACGTGCTCTTCGTCCGTATGCGGCACCTGGCTCGGGTTTAACATCATTGATCGCAGCTGCGCGGCTCGGCGCTCCTACGTGTCACTGATGCAGTGCCCCCCTTGTAGGTTAGAGCAGCAATTTCGAATTTAGCCAGCGTGCCGGAGATATTTGGCCGACTCTTCGCAAAGGATATCCTGGGGGTTTTAAGGTCCGCCAGCTAATTGTGGCAGACGGGACAGGTAGCTCAACGTTCATATTTGACAATTTGACGCTCTGCCTGCAATTGGCCAATCAAACAGTTTACCATCGGTCACTAATCAATCAGAATAGACAACTCAAAGGTAAGTACGCCACCTGTGCACCGTACCTGTGCATTGACACTTATTACAGATTCACTCGTTCCAGTGAATCCGGTAAATTACGCAGATTTTTTTTAAAATTTGGAACCAACCAAACAAAATATCCGTTAATGGAAAGTAAACTTAAATATCAGAAAGTCAATATTACTACACAGTCTCGGGGTGGGGGGGGGGTCCCAAGCCACGCATTGAAATGAAATGCACTAGAAATCAATGATCGTAACTGGTTGATTTTCTCAATAATAGCAATGGAGACATCAGGCAGGTGTCCCTGATTGTGAAACACCTGCAAAGATAAATAAATCACAACCAGCATTATTTCGATCCACTGCAGGACAAAAACCTCCAAAAGGCTTTTCTTATGCTCATCATGCTCACCGAGTGCAGTTTCACAAAACTGAACAGCAATGGGAATTGAAGCCACGTCGGCCAGTCCCCAAAGATGTGCAGGTGTTTAATCACCAAACCAAGCAGCTACATACATATATGTTGTTATGCTTTTGGAAAACTTACCCCGGGGGGGAGAGCATGCACGGACACGTATGTGACCCAAGGATCAGTTATTTCATTAGTCTTTGTATAGATAGTCCTTGGTCCCTTGTCAAAGGGTTGTTTGAGGGGCATGCGTTGGCTTGGCTGTATTTCCCCTCTTGTGACGTCTTCCCCCCTCCCTTTTCTGTTACTTTCAATCTTCCCTCCTTCATGCCATCGTTCTGTTCTGTTCAATTCCTCTGTTACTTTCAATCATCACTCCCATTACCCCCATCGGCCCGTTTCAACGGTCCACCAATAATCTCTCCTCCGTCAACCATCCTTTCAACAGTCCCTCCTTCATCCCATCGGTCTTACCTTCAATCCCGTGGCCGTTTGGTCATCCCTCGTGTGTGTGGGGTTCCTTTTCGTGTTCCCACCATCCACGCATTGCTTGGTGACCAATCGGGTGCTCTCGCACGCATGCTTGAGTCACGTGGCGCTTGGTGCTCGTCGTGGCCTGCAAGGTGCGGCGCTTCTCGCGTGCGTGGTACGGAGCTAACAGAATGTTGACCTGCGTTTCCGCATTAAGGAAGGGGCGGGGAGCTCTCGTTGCGGCTTTGGGCTCGTAAAAGGGCGGGGCGGGGGCTTCATTGAAAGTTCAAAGTTCCCTCAGAATGTGTTGGAAATTTCCACAAGTGACGTCATGCACCCGCCCACATCTGCTCGCGGACCAATGGGAGGGGAGAAGGCTCGTGTGAGGAGGGAAAGAAAGCCGATGTGAAGATGAAGCGGAAAGGCAGAGAAGGACTTGGGGCGGACTCGCGCAAGCCGGTACGAAGACGGCTCCTGATCAGAAAGGGAAGAAACAAAAGGTAGAAAGCAGACGCGAAGGCTGATGGAAGCAGAAAGGAGAAACGAATGGGACAACCTCACATGAGCAGAAGGCTGACAGATTGAGAAGGCTCGTGAGGGAAAAACAAAAAAAAAAAAAAGGACAAATGTGTCCAAGAGCCGCGTCCGAAAACAATAACAACAACAACTTCCGATATTTCGTCACGTGCCTTGATGGAGCCAATAGCGAGACCCGTCATGGAGGCTCCTGTTTATGACGAGAAAATCGTGTATTTACGAAATTACAACACATTAAATGGAATAATATCTTTAAATAATAACGTGAACTTTTCGAAACTTTAAAGCAAATGTCCGAATATATTTAAAAGTTCATGATAGACGCTCTCAAAAGGCACCTCGATGCGAGGATGTGTACAGGTGTTTAGTATTTAAGGAGATCCGGATCCTGTATAATAAAATAGCCGAGTCCTAAAGGTTTTGTAAGAAGAATCATCATCATATCATCATCATCATCATCATCATCATCATCATCATCATCATCATCATCATCATCATCATCATCATCATTCATCATCATCATCATCATCATCATCATCATCATCCGGTCCTGGCACTGTATGTTATCACAGGCGCGGCTAAAAAGGAAAGTTTCACGAGCAGTTGGTGTTGAGCTTCTGTGGAAAAAGAACATTCCTTCCATGAGCGTCATCCTGCCTTCTCGATCCTGTCACCACAAAGGACGAGGAGGGTGAACCTCATTGATGGGGTCTGAGCGAGAGAGGAAGTCAAGTCGCACATCTATCTCGGACACCGGAGAGGACTCGTCTCCTGGCTCTGGGCACCTTAGGGACGCAGCTGCGTGTCCTCATCATCCACATTCTCCTGAGGTGAGGGAGAGAATGAAAGACTGCTTTCCTTTTCTCGTGCATTACTTTTACTTTTTTTTCCAAGTCCTTGTTATTCTTTTGCCCCTGAGTTAAGGCCCTGTCACACCTTGACGTTTTAGCCAGCGGTATGCCGACATATGAAAAAAATTGGCGAATACACTGGCACACGTCGACACACGTTACTTGTAAGTTACTCATAAGTCGAAACACATCGAGGTAATGTTAGCGACCCGAAACTTATTTCTAACCTATGAGTAACGTGCTTTGAACCTATGTGTAACGTATCTCCAACGCATATTGAGTATGAGACGTATTTGACGTCTTCCGGACGACACAGAACTTACTGAACGTGTTTCTTAACTTGCAGCTACCGTATAATGGTGTATTGCGCGGTTTTGGGGAATTGGTATATAAAAATGGGCTTCACAGGAGGAACCCGTCAGTGTTCCAGACTCCATGGTTTTTTTTATTTTATTTATTTTTTTTCTTCGGCATGACGGTGATGTTGACACTTCGATGTCTAGTGCGGTTATGATTTGAATGTCGAGCGGCAGCCTTTTAGTAGGCTACGCCACGTGACCGTCGGCGATACGTTGCGCGCGCTATGCATAAGTTAGACTATCGTTGGGCATAAGTTGTGAACGCCGACAACACGCTAAGCATTCGTTGGTATAAGTTATCTATAAGTTATAAAACGTTCTGTGTACGTTACTAATACGTTATGCATACGTCCAACTCGTTATGAATACGCCCAAAACTGAAAAAAACATCAATAGTTCAGCGTACGCCAGCGTTTTACATACATTTTGATACGTTGCCATACGCTGGCTAAAACGTCAAGGTGTGACAGGGCCCTTAATGATGACCAAGTCTTTTGTTTAAGATTGTAGAAGAACATGTGTTATGGTTAAATCTACTCTTATGCGCCTTTTTGCTTTCTTGCTTCTAATACTTGTTTTTTAATGATTTCTTGCATATGTGTTTGTAATAAATAATTGTTTGTTGCTATTTCCAATCTGTCTCGGTTGTCTTTTCCTTTTATTGCTTCGATGCAGTGTACAAGTAAGGTTAGACGGGACGTTCCACCCCAATCATTTGCTTGGTCAGCCGGCGCACACTCACTGTAATGCTCGGCAGTAATCCGAGTGTGTGCTAAGGGCACTGACCCCGATTAGCCGGCCGTCCACAGGTAAGGTATCACACGAAGTAGTGTAACCCTTCCCGGATTGGCAGTGCCAATCGGCGTTCGTGGTTGCTTAGCAACCTGCCGGTACGTGGAGTTGTCCGTCCCCGGCGACCTCAGGATCGGGCGTTCAAGAGAGACCCAAGTGCTTCCCCTCGTGGCAAGCCTCGAACCCTGGATCCGCGACAATATCTATTCATTATATTCATTTAAATATAGGCATTTCCATCGAAATGTATACATTGTCTCGTACAATACTGGATTTAATGGTGTTTTGCTTTCTGTTGTCTCTTACAGTAATTTGTCAAAAAGTAAGACGAAGAGACAATCTATTTATGACAGATGCAAATACGACAATATTTACCTCGGCCACCGAAGGTGGATGGAGGTTATGTTTTCACCCCCATCTGTCTGTGTGTTTGTGAACAGGATATCTCAAAAAGTTGTGGACGAATTCGGAAAAAAAATTGGCAGAGAGCTTGGGGTAGGTGACGCAGATGAAATGGTTCGATTTTGGTGAAGATCCACTTCTGGATCCGGATCTGGATCAGAGAAATTTAATATGAGTTTTCACTATTGAGAGATATGGGCCAAAAATGACAGAGCACGATATCTGAAAAAGGTTATGGACCGATTGGGACGAAACTTGGTGGACGAGTTGATTAGGTGATAAGAACAAGCTGATTAAATTTTAGTTCAGGTCCTAATCCAGATCCAGCCTATCAGTGGTATACAAAACGTAAACTAATCAGCTTGGCAGAGGTATGCGCTCTACCTAGTGCCCTTCTAGTTTTGAAACTGCTTCAGCATCACTAATGTGACGGTGGTCTACGAGCATGCAATGTTGACGGGCATTAATTCAGAGGGTACAGTTGGTCTTTTCGGTAGCTCTTTTATAGAGAAAGACACAAGGCTAAATTCAATCAAGATCAGCGACCTCACTCAGACTTTGGTCACAGTCAGAATGCAAGATTGAGATTTTGGACAGAGCACTGTGACACAGTAACCCACTCTTTTCATATGATGTTGACATGTTGACAAGTGAATGCTAGGAGACGAAAAAGCCGGCTTAGCATCTCCATGATACTTTGATTCTTTGATGCATGACCCTGTCTGCAAAGCATCAAAATAGCATTTTATCTTCAATCCAATTTCTTCAGGAATCGAACCCAGATTAAGCCACTTCAAAGTGATCACACCATCATCGAGCTATTCTCCAATCCCGGAACAATTTCTGCAGACAAAAGAGACAAATTGACGGTGAAAAAGAGTTCAGATTGCCATGGATACATAATATAATACTGTGTTAGAAAATATAGAGACTCAAAGATTTATTTATTGAGGGAACAGCAGCAAAACTCCATGAATCCAAATTACCTCTTAATTGTTAAAGAAACAGTTTTATTTGTCAAATTGTCTACATATTCTCCTATTTTGTTGCGATGTCTTTCTCACTGAGTTTAAACTTGCTCATGAGCATCACTTTTCAACAGAGATAATTATTTGGGGCAGGAGTTGTGGGCTGATGTGTTGTCTCATCTCTGTTGGCTTGTTCTTGGCAGTTTGGTTCATGTACCCAAAATGTCAAGTTAAATAGTACTGTAAACTTTTTTTATCACCTTTATTAGACCGAAAACATTAAAAAAAAATGTCAACAGTAACAGATTGGATGGCTCAATTATGTAGAGTCCTGCTGTGTAATTCCTCAGCACTGTCGCTATATTTGGGCTGCCGGTGTCCTCGCACCTATTGGAGAACCCAAAATCGATTTGCAATCTGTCAGATTCCTTGCTCCAAGATTGTACGAAAGAAAGTGACTGCTTGAGATGAATACAATATATTTTCTACTGTATATGCACGTACATATATATATATATATATATATATATATATATATATATATTATATGTCTACATGGACACCCTTTAAAAATCGTGAGAATAAATTATTGAAATATCAGCTGCTTTTTCATATCGTTTTCTCACCTGTGTTGCAAGTAGAGTGAACTGCTTTGTGATGCTTTGAAAGTTGGTGTATATTCAAAGTTTTCTTCATCTAATCGATATGAGAAGCGTGATTGAATGGGACTCGATCATTATAAGTGAAGAAGAAGATGGAAGAGGAAGAGATTTTCTACTCGGTTTTATGTAGAACACGAAGGTTAAAAAGAAAGCGCTGCTGTTTGGGTATGTTTTATCACGTCGATACTGCCCTGGAACGCTGCATACCTTCTCTCATGCTTCCTTCCCTTCCCCTCATGCTGCGTTCTCTCCCCTCACATTGCCTTCCCCTCCCATCAAGCTGCCTTCCCTGCTGCCTCCCCCACGCTGCAACCATTCTTCTCTCCTCTTCTACACATTTAATGTCTTCGATAACCATCTCTCGTCTCCCACCTGCACTCAGGATGAATGGCGCGAATGGGGCCCTGGCATCTGCCTGGACGAAGGGACCAAAACGGAGGCCCTCTGGAAAAGATACTGGCGGAAAGTGGACGCAGCGACGCGCTGCTCTGGTGCATGCTCTCATACCTGACCTGACCTGACTCTCATTGCCTTCCCTTCCCTTCCCCTCCCCTCCACCACCATACAACTCGCCGGAGGTCGCTAAGAGGAAGAGGTGTCAAAGAATGTGCGAATTAGACAAATGAAAGCTGGTTTTTTTTAGCAGTTGAAACTGCTGCTTGGAAAATTCCGCAATTCATCTCAGGTTAAGAGATTCTCGACCTAATCGTCGGCGTGGAAATTAAATAAAGGCATGAACATTGGTGTGGATTTTTCGATGATTGAAGAAAAACACCCTTCCTTCCCTTCCCCTTCCCACACACTTACCCCCTCACAAAGCCCCTCAACCCCGACCGACGCTCTCTCCCCCACGCTTACTCACCCCCTCACCCTACCTCCTCCCCACACCACTGTCTTATTATTCCCATCAGCGAAGTGGAATGGGTCGTTTTACTAATTAATATTATAATATATACTATAGAGACAGAAGACAGACAGACAGACAGGCATAAACATATATATGATGTATTGGATGATATATATGTACTACTGCAGTAATATATATATAATTATATATTATATAATATATATATATATATATATATATATTATATATATATATATATACTTGAGAGACAGACAGACAGACAGACAGACAGACAGGCATAAACTATATATGATGTTTGCACTGGGATATTATAAGTAAATATATATATATATATATATACTTAGAGAGACGGACAGACAGACCAGGCATAAAATCATATATAATGTATTGGCACTGAATTACTATAGATATATATATATATATTATATAGTATTATATATATATCTTTATTTATACATATATTATATATACTTGAGAGACAGACAGACAGCATAACATATATATGATGTATTGGCACATATGTATAACAGTATATATTTATATATATATAGTATATATATATATTATATATATATATATACATACATAACAAGAACAATACGTGCCAGGACACTGCTCGATGTCGCTTCTCAGCTGGAACCCATGCATCATCACTGTTTTGGGCCTACTCCAGTACAGCTCCTCAAGGGCGGCCCAGCAGTGCAGCACACGCACCACCAACACGACATCAGCCCACACGCTCATCACCAGATATCAATGCCAGATATAGATCCCCACAGACCTGCCTTTACATATGATCTGATACATCTGCAGGCCCCTCGTCGGCTGCTCTGTGGGCCCTCATCATTTGCGTCTGTGGGCCCTCGTCGGCTGCGTCTGTGGCCCCTCTCGGCTGCGTCTGTGGGCCCCTCGCCGGCTGCATCTGCACCGTTCATTCACAATAATCGGACCACATGAGGGCCTGCCTCCTGTCATATTTTCCCACTTGACTGACCTGACCAAAATTAATTTCTGGCCAAGCTGTGGGTCAATGAAGTTCGAAGGGTGAAGAAGATGTACAGTAACGTATGATGCCTTCGTGACCTAAGACTTCGAGGCAGAAACCCATTTCTGATCCAATCAAGAATAATACATTCCCTCACTTCAGTGGCTGTCTGCCAGAAAACAGTCCAAGAAAAATCTGCAAGTTATATCTTCAAAGAATAATTAGCCCATCCCCTCTGCAGCAGGAGACAGGGTTTTGTAATTGCATGTGCGTGTGTGTGTGTGTGTGTGTGTGTGTGTGTGTGTGGTGTGTGTGTGTGTGTGTGTGTGTGTCGGTGTTCGTGTCTGTGCCGTAACTTTTTTTTTACCATTTGAGCTTTTGTCATCAAAATTTCAACAAAATATTATTATGAGAATATGGAGAAGACAAGTTAATAATTTGATCAAAAGTTCAAAGGTCAACGTCGCATAAAATCGTCAGTTTTCATCCAATTGACCTGAAATTTAAGAATTTGCATAACAGGTCATTGTATTGGTTCACCAATCAAAAACTAGAAGCTGATTGGTTGTTTGTTTTTTCGATCAAAATGTCAAACATCACGGTTGCATAAAATCATCAATTTTCATTCGATCGACTGGAAATTTGAACAGTGTTTTCCTATTGGGTCACTGAATTGGTTCATCAATAAAACGTGAGAAGACAATTGTGTTGAGGTGAAAAGGTCAAAGGTCAAGGTTGCAAAATTGTCCATTTCCATCTGATTGACTTGAAATTTCAGCTGGGTTTACATATTGGGTCACTGAAGCCTGTTGCTTTTGAGGTCAAAAGGTCAAGGTCGCCTAAAATTGTCAATTTTTTTGTTTTTGTCATGTTTATCATTTGGAAGAAGTTGTCATACAAAGCGGATGCAGACTAGCTTTGCATTTTCACATATTTCCGAGTTCTTTGTTTTCAAGGTTGTACATTGCCTGATAAATTTTCGATGGCAATCTACATGCCTTTTTAAGCATGAGAATCAGGCTTACCATCCATCAATATCTCTTCTGACCTCTTGAGCTATCTCCGAACTTGTGATGATATTTATTGTGGTGATAGCGATCAAAACTTGTGATGATAACCAAAGTAATATGCCAGAGACCGACGTCATCATCCTTGATGGAGCTGCAGTGGTCAACATGGTGAAACCAGCTGGTGCCAAAACCAAACCAAAACTGGTGTCTCAGATGTGATGACCAAAACTCCACCCAATATTTATATATAAAGGCTCAATAATTTCCGGTACAGTACCAACACTTCTTGTGATTTAGAATTTATCCCTCTACGATTACAACCACAAACTACAACAGCACTCGGTCGAGCGCATACCTCTGCCAGGCTGAATGCTTTATGTTTTGTATCACACTGATTGGCAGGATCTGCATTTGTACCTGAACCAAAATATAATTGGATTGTTTTTCTCACCTACCCAACTCATCCACCAAGTTTTGTCATAATCCGTCCACATCTTTTTGAGATATCGTGCTACATATCATTTTGGCTCCATCTCTCAATGGTGAGGAATCCTTTTTAAAAAAAATTTTCATTCTCGCATTTGGATCTGAATTTTCACCAAATTCCAATTCATTCGTCTGTCACACACCCAATATGTTCACCAAGTTTCGTCTGAATCTGTCCAGAGATGTTTTAGATATCGTGATATGTGTCATTTTTGGCCCTATCTCTCAATTGTAGAGAATGACTTAAAAAATTCTAGTAGCAGGATCCCGATCCGGATCTTCACCAACATCGAATGAATTCGTCCTTGTCACACACCCAACCTCTCCACCAAGTTTCATCCAAATCCGTCCACACCTTTTTGAGATATCGTGCTATGTATTCATGTAACCCTATCTCTCAAATTGTGAAGAATCACAAAAAAAATTCTCGTATTCGGATCCAGATCTTCACCAAAATCTAATCAGTTCGTCCGTGTCACACACCAAACCAGCCCACCAAATTTCATCCGGATCCGTCCACAACCTTTTGAGATATCCTGCACACAAACAGACAGACAAACAGGCAGAAAGGGGTGTAAACATAACCTCCTTCACCTTCGGTGCCGGAGGTAAATCAATGCCTTCTGCTTGTCCTTGATACCACTCCTTACATCCATGTTCAACCACCACGGACTCTCTCCATCTCTCGCTTTACACCTCACTGGAATATACTATTCTGTGCATTGCACATTTGCTCCTTGAAGGTTGCCAATTTCTCTAATGGTGATTACCCTCCTGTTCCCTTGTGCTATGGGCGTCGATTGGTGGGGGACGGGGGGGGGGGATTTTATTCATCTGTAAATATGTATAATACATAGATATATATATATATTATATATATATATATTAGTTATATAATATAATCACATAATATTAATTATAGAATTTAATAATCACTAAATAATTACATTCATTCTTAATTATATCAATACAATGCAAATATGGAACTGTTGTTTACAAGAAAAACCAACCAAACTTCAATAAAAGTGATGATGGAGTTCGTAAAGACATTTCACAATCGACTGATCAAGCAATCAGGCAAAATATTCTCTGTTTAACATGATGGAAAAACTTCTCAGCACGTTCCACAAAATCATCCTTTACTGATAGAATCTTTACAAATGTAAGTAGCTGAGACATGAAAAGACATTGTAACCCATTTTGATTGGTACAATTGCACCATAGAAAGGTGTTCTGAACTATAGGAAACTGAAATCATCACCACATTAGATAATACACTTGTACTAACAGCAATTCTTTCACTCTAAACTAACACATCCAGTATGCAGGCACTGTACAACCATTACCACTCCTGTTTGCATCAGGGCTTATCTGGATAAATCTTGTGAAGCTGCCTATCCAAAAATTAAAGTTACCACACAAATTCCATCTCTATAATGACATGTATGAGATAAAAAAATTTAATTAATCTAATTTTTTTTCCCCTTCATCAGTTTCTGCATAAATTATAATTCACAGAAAAATAAGAAAATGTCCACTTGTAGGGGCTGCAATTCCCACCCATGGGAATAGCCTTTACCTGTTGAAAGATTATCCCACAAAAGATACAAGTATATAGTACTTTTGTACTATAAAGTACAAAGTATATAAAGTACCAAATTTGTATATAAAATTGAAAAATCAAAAGTTCAACTGACTCGATATTGAGGCATCTACTGTAATCTAAGACTTTGAAGAAGAATTAATGCTCCTGAAGTGTTTGAAAGAAAGTGTCCAGAAAGAAAGAACGTGTTTATTGCTCCAGAACGAAAGTGAAGTTGGTTCACACCATTAACAAAAAACCCATCAGGGTCTCATGGGGGTCTTTGGGGGGGGGGTGGGTTGCTCCCTAAACGAGGAATTTGCTTTCTTCCCAGAAACTGCCACAGAATTTCGATGAACTTGACGACATCCTTCATCACCCTGACGTACCAAAGAATGTTCACGACATTAAAAAAAAAATTAAAAATCAGAGCCTAAGGGGGTGTAACGGTGGTTGCCCTGAAAATATGTAATAATTATGCTTTTTCTCCAAAACTACACAGACAGTTTTGATGAAACTTGACAACAACCTTCATCACCCATGGTGTACCAAAGTTTGTTCACACCATTAAAATAAAATCAGGGTCTAAGGGGGTTTTTGGCGGGGCTGTACCCAAAATATGATTTGCTGAAACATAATGCCTGGTGTTGGCTTAATGGTCAGGGTGATGGGCTTGGGATCCTAGGTATCCTGAGTTCAAATCACACTTGGTTGTTGAATTAATACCAGGTGTGGTTGACTCTGCTGTCATCCTTTCTGAGGTTGGCAAAATGAGTGCCAGCTTGCTGGTATCCTGTGTGGAGTGGTGACCTGTCAAGGATTGTACCCAATAGCCAAGGAGACTGCTTCGCAGCACCAATGCTCTGCACAGAGTATGGTCCCAAATGATGGATATAACATTGTTTGTTGATTCATGCCATGTTGACTTCCTCCTCAGTATCATTATTCTACCAGGTGAGCACCAGGGGTATTGCCCTATATTTACAAAACGTGAGGTGAGTGAAGGTAAAAATTTTACATACTCTGCCAGTAAATATAAAACAGAAGACATGGTGTGGGATGATGATGATGCTGTTGGAGTGGGGAGTGGGGGAGTGGGGAGAGCAGTGGGGGGGGGGGGGGGGGGTACAAAGATGTGGATAAAAATGAATTAGTGACTACTGGTGGATCATCGAGTGAGCTGCTTGAATCACAGCTGGCGATTGGGGTAGTGGTGGTGCTGCTATCGACCCTTGTGAAAAAAAAGCTTGTGATGGAGGATTGCTTTGATTTAGTTTGCAGGTCCCTGTAGGAATCTTTATAGGACATCATGGCAAGCCTCCAACACCCTTGTACATTTTATGCTCCCATCCATGAATGGATCAATCACAAAACCTTGGAGGGCACAGGGATTCAGTGATCAGTATTGGCATTAGTTTTACGACGAAGTCGCTGCTGCATTGCCACGTAGAGAGAGGTAAGATGATCTTATCTTGCCTTGAAACCCCAGAGCAGAATATTTCCTGCTTGGCGGGAACGTACGAGATGGCATCTCTTCCAAAATATCATTCAAGTCAGCGTTAAAGACCTCTCTCCGGCATAAATCCCTTCGCCTCGATTAGTTTCAGGAGCTGCGGTGGTAAGTCTTTCGCACCATCATGGTCTGTCGATGCTGATTCCCTGACTAATTTGACATTATGGAGGCCGACTCTTATTTGAATTTTCTCAATTCCAGCCCTTGCTGGCATGGAACTTGTGGGTAGCCAAGGTTGAACTGGGTCTTCGGCATGGGTGCCTCATGGACACGTTCATAAATGTGTAATGATTTTCCATATCAACCGGTCCACTCAAAGGGACCTTTTTCTGCGTTTGGTGTTCGATCCAAACATTATGGGACTATTTTCCATCCTTTCACAATCAGTGTTACGGGACTGGAATGACACTTATGTAATTATTTTATTTTTTTTGCTGAATATTGAGAAATTTTGATTGTCGGCGATGACCTAAAATACCGTAATATTTCGTCGAAGTACTAACTGCGAAATGAAAGGGTTTTGAAAGTGCCAATAAAACAATTTATGTTCTACAGGGTTAAAGCGCATATTCAATCAAAATAAATAAAGATTTTATAGGTCATAGAAAAAAAAAACATTGGGAGTTTACCGCCATGATGCAGCATCTTATACACCTCCTATTTATTCAGGTTACAATTAGTTCTTCGTGCCTGTTGTTTGTGTCCCTTATGACGTCTTTCAAAACAGTAAGTTTCCTGTTTGGAATGATTTTCAATTTTATTGACTGCCAGGCAGACAAGGTAGAAAAAAATACATCTCACTCCTTCTAGGTGCATGTGCATCGGGACGAATTCAGAGCTAAAGTACTGTTCAACCACAGGTTTGTTTTCAGATTCATGTTCAAAATATAACAATCAATTGAAATCAAAGTTGAATCCTTGATAATATACTGACAATGTCGACAGACAGACAGCGAGAAGTGAACCAATTGCTTTACCCGCTTTTTAGCTTCAATGCGTGCGTGGATAATGAAGAAAAGGATGATTTATATATCATAAACGACAGTGCAATCAATGTTAATTCACACTTTGTACATTGTGTACTAATTTTATTACCTAGGCCAGGCAAATCACACACACAAGGCCAAGGCAAATCGTCTGCGCTTGTGAGTGTAAAAACAAAATGCGTTATATTTTTGTCTTGCATGCAAATGTTACATAATCTTGTGTAATGGCTGTGCTGTTTGTGTGGAGGTGTGGACAAAGATAGTCAGTCTGGCTGATATGCACCGCTCTAAAGGTTACCCCTTGCCATGCCACCGCATGGCGGTGCGAACGAGGTGGTCAGAGAGCATACATGTTGCTGGAATAGTCGGTTTGTCGACGTTTTTCAGTGTGTTGTGAGTCGTGCCCAGTCATGGCATGACTTGCACGTGCAAACAACCCTTTTAGGCATTTAAATTCAATACTTCAAACACTGTTTAGGTGAATGCACATTATTTCCAGTCTTTCACCAAAATCTTGGTTGGAAAAAATCTACACAAGCTGCAGAGAATGTATAGGATGTTCCAGTAGATTAAAAAAGGTCAACGTGAATGAGATTTCCTCAAAGAATATCTATATACAAGAATGAGGGTCATGGAAGGGTGAGATAACGGAGGGTGAAAAGGCAATGAACTGATAGCAAGGCAGTAGGGGCACAGTTAGACACAACAAGCAAGTGAATGAATGAACAGGAAAAAGGCAGAGAGAGAGAGAGAGAGAGAGAGAGAGAGAGAGAGAGAGAGAGAGAGAGCAGAGAGAGAGAGAGAGAGAGAGAGGAATGGGACAAGAGAGTTAATTTTGTTGTTAGGGTTAATGTGGGAAGAAAAGATAGCAGGTATCGAGATGGGAATGACGTGAGATGGTAGTGTACCAGGTGCTTGAAATTGGAGGGAATTGAGTGGATTGAACGGCAGATAAAGGGAGCCCATAGCAATATCCAACATCCAACAGGAAGAGCATAGCAAATACATTGCACGTGGTGTTGGTGGTGGAGGTTATGAAAACCCTCTGTTGGCACATATCCGACCGATGTGAATATCTATGGCCACGATCTAATAAAATTGATGTTGGGGGGCCCATCAAGACACTTAACAGCAAGCAGAATGGATGTGATAAAGGCCAGGAAGGAGTGCATTTAGACCTTGTGACGTTGCGTTGGTTACCAGTTGTCATTTTGGGAGCAGCAGTGACGCATTCAAATGCTATTCTGGATGGCAGCCTGACCTTGCTTTCTGCAGACACTGCACGTACACACTAATTGGGCAGCCTTTGGATTCCCTCTATTTAATTTGGCTTTGAAATCTAATCCAGTTCGTTCATATCAAGATCACCTTGGATTGAAAGTTCCGCAAAAGCAAAGTTTTATTACAACAGACATTCCGCATCAATTTCCTTCTGTTTATGGATTAGCTTGTATTTTCAAACGGCTTGGGACATCTGTTTATTAAAGACCAAAAGAGGAAGAATCAACAATGCGTGCACGCTGTAGGTCATTGGAGGATATAGATTTTACAATTGTTGTTTTGCTTCCAGAAGCATAAATGATAAATGCGGTGACCGGGATAGATCAGTGGGAACATGCTGGTTCTGCACTGGCTGGTCTTGAGGTTTCATTGCTGGTGGAACCATATCGCGGCTAATTGCCCTTGGGGCTGCATCGCACAATGCATAATCCTTCAAGGAGACTTTATGCCAGGCTGTCGCCTCTGCAATGTGAGTTAAAGATGCCATTCAATCGTTCGCATGATTATACTGTAATTAGAGCTGGTGCAAGAGTCAAATTCAAAATTCCTGTTTGGCAAGAGTTCGAATAGACTCCTGATATCTCATTCGGACCCTTCTGGACTTTTGCTGCTCTCCGGTCCTCAAACGGGGGATCGGTTATAGCAAAGGTCAATTAAATCAAATGTTAGCTTCAATCAGGACACAATTAGTTCTCGCTTCTACTCTTTACAGGAATACATATTTTCCAAAAGTATACATTTCTGCAGCAATTATAATTTATTGCAACTACAACGACTACAACGTCAATGTCTGACACGTCTCACTCACCGCAAACATCTGGACATAACATTGGGCCAAGGATCATAATCAAAGGATATATCAGTCATAGTTACTGATTTATTTGTAGTTGGAATCATTGTTTGGTTCTACAATGACGATGTCATTTCTTCAAACACTGGAACCTAGCTTCGCCAGTTAGTGGTGAAATTTTAGATATGCGTGAGAGGGCGCTCTTCAACAACCTTCGGAAAGATGAAGTGAAGAGTTTATGGGAGGTTTGCAGATGCTGCCATCAGGTTGATAATATTCATCTGCCCCTCATTTAGTATTCGTGCCGTGGCATCGCCGGTTTCAGATTTGCCAATTTGCAGAATGTGACAATCAGAGAATTGGGCTTGGAGAGGCCGTGCATGATTCGGATCTTTTGTGGTAACGGTGTCACAACCTCCACATAAATGAACCGATTCAAAGGAGCCAGTTCCCGGGGTGTTGAGATATAGTAGGTGAAGAACACAAACTGTTTGTTTTTGCACATGAATGTCTGTTGTCTGTACCTGCAGGTGGTAGGAATGTCAATTACATTGTAAGCAGGAGGGTCTTTGCATCCAAGAGGTGGTGCTACTCGTATAAGGTTCAGCTGTCCACAAGTAAGCAAATGGTTATGAGTTCTGTTCTAGCTGTAATCATGAGGTCGTGAGATGGAATACTTCATCGCGGTGGGCTTCAAATTTGGTTTGATGAATTAGTTCTGATCATCATGCTTGTTCTAGGGAATACTGTACACAGAAATGGCCATTATTGTACAATTAGTATGAAAGCCATCAAAAATGACAGGTTGGAATTATATTTTATTCAAAATTTTTCAGACTATAAGATACGATGTTTCGCAGCAAGAAGTGTTATTTTAAACTACGTGTACAAATGTTCCCTATTTGTTTTATCCTCTGGGATTTTTTCATTTCGATGACACAGTCTCGTGAGCGCACCAAAGTCTGAAGCCTCGGCCTAACTTCAGATGTGCTTTTATCTTAATTATTTATTAGACAACCTACGGATGTAAATGAACACTCGTTTTACTCTGCGCGTGTTGCACATCAAGTGCGTGAATTTCACCTCCCTATGCTTTGTATTAATTGTTATTTTTTAAAACGTTTCTGTGCACCGCCGTTGATGCCTGGTTTAAGTTACGTCTACATTTCCAATAGAAGAGATGCAAATTACTCTTTTATGAAAATGTTTTTCGAGGTTTTTTTATTGTGAAAAATAGACCATTGTGAATACACGGTCGTGTTAAAGATTGGCCTTGAAAATCCTTCTTAAATCACCCTTATGAAGGGGGACAGACAAATGCACAAACACAAAATCCACATTGTGTTTTGTACAGGTAGATTCTTGAAACTTCTTTTCAAAAACAGTAACCAGTAAAAGCAATAGATACATCATTGGGTGGTCGCTAGACTACCCTTATTCTCAGTTTTTCGTCTGTCTGTATGTTTGTATGTATGTAATGGACAGCTCTGGAGGCCAGAGGAGTCAACCGATTTTGATGAATTGACAGGTAGGTTCATACCAGGATCTAGTTGTATGCTTTTGAGCACCGTTGCTATGGACGCCACGTTGCCTAGCAACGGACTTTGAAATTTTTTGAAAAATCATTAAAAAAATTTTTTCGAAAATCAAAATCGGCTTCAGTCTTTTATGCGCACTATAATCACATCTCTTGGCAAAATTTTCAGCCCGATCCGTCAAAAACTTGTATGACTAGTATGCAATTATGTCGCGACCACCCATGTCGCCTACCGTCTGTATGTTTGTATGTAATGGACAGCTCTGGAGGCCAGAGGAGTCAACCGATTTTGATGAAACTTGACAGGTATGTTCATACCAGGATCTAGTTC
Organism: Eptatretus atami; assembly: GCA_035128595.1. Taxonomy (NCBI): domain Eukaryota; kingdom Metazoa; phylum Chordata; class Myxini; order Myxiniformes; family Myxinidae; genus Eptatretus; species Eptatretus atami. Next base: position 104,191,943 of record CM068958.1, on the reverse strand, counting down.
TATGTTTTTAGCACCGTTGCTATGGACACCACCGTTGCCTAGCAATGGGACTTTGAAATTTTTGAAAATCCTAAAAAATTAATTTTTCGAAAATCAAAAATCGGCTTCTAGTCTTTTATGCGCACTATAATCACACTCTTTGGCAAAAATTTCAGCCCGATCCGTCAAAAACTCTATGACTAGTATGCAATTATGTCGCGACCACCCATGTCGCCTACCGGCTTGTCCATTATTTTATTCGTCGTCATTGTTTTGTTCGATTGTAACTAAACCATATACTGTAGAGCACATTACAGCTGCTCTTCCCTTAGTATTTTGAAAAGAAGGCCTCTAACAGAACAGTATGGTGTAATGCTCTGAAAACTAAGTAGAGGCAGCTTCTATTTAATAAAGGCATACAATTAAGCTGTCTTTTGCCTTCAAGCGACATTTGCAAATTGATGAGATTGGAAACGTCAATGTGCTTTACTTGAATTACAAATGAATTCAAAGACGATGAAAAAAATCAATCATGTATAGATTATGAACTTCGGACTTCTTTCATGCCAATATTTTGTTCTGGTGTCATGTTTGTAAAATGTGTGCAAAATAATTACAAATGACACTAATAATAGTTATGGTGATGGTCTTAATACAACAATAATGTTTATTATTAATTATTCATTTTGGAAAGTCACACCGTTGCATCATGCGAATGAGTCAATCATAGCTCTGGCTGGCTAATTGTAATAATCTTTAATGTTACGATGTACATACTTTGCATCTCCTATTATGAGGAGAAGCTGTCACCAATATCAAAGTTGTCTTTGGAGGTTCATGTTCAAAGGGTAGGTTTTATCAAGGTAAATCGATAAAGTTATGCTAACTTGCAATGAAAAGCAAAGTAATTTCGGATGTTAACCCTTTGTTAATGCAAGAGCTAACTCCAGTGAACAGAGAAATTGGAGGACAGGACAAGGAGACGACAAGATGTATATGTGTGATATATGTAGTAAAGAGGAAACTCGAGTGAGGATTTCTTTGCAATACTTGTCCCCTACTGATGTGATACAGGGTGTTCCAAAAAACCTGGACAGCTGTGGTTATAAATATACTTAGTACCAACAAATGATACACCAATACCCTTTATTTCATATAATACAGAAACTCACAACGTTTTCTTTGTTTTCAGGTCTGGTGGTTGAATGTAAAAGAAAACGGTGACTCCACAGGAGAAAGCTCAGTGCGTCGAATGGTTCATCAAGATGAGATCTGACACGCAAGTTCGCGTAATTTCGGTACAAGGTTTGGAAGGAATCCACCATCATGGACTCGGATCGGAGAGTGAGTGAGGTACAAGAGGTTTAAGGAGACTGGAAGTTGTCAGAAACAGAAAAGTCCTGGTCGACCAAGCACAAGTGCAGCAGATGTTGAACGAGTGCGTGAATCATTTCAACAAAGTCCAGAAAATCAATTTGACGCGCATCCAAGAATGGGACAACCACCACCATGTACACAAGATTTTGCATAAAAGACTGAAGATTTATGCGATAAGGTACGATTCTGCAGGAATTCAAACCAAACGACAGACCCAAATACAAGGTGTTTGCCTTGGAAATACTCAGTCATATAAACGATGAAGATTACCTGAAAAGGTCATGTTCACAGACGAAGCTTGCTTTCATGTATGGGGAAGGTCAACCAGCACAATGTAAGGATCTGGGGCTCTGAAACCCCCACGTGATCTTTGAACACATACACGATAGTTAAAAGGTCAAGTGGTGGTGTGGCCTTCCCATGACTGTTTGGTGGGTTCAGACACAGTGACCTCAAAAATGTACATGATATTTTGGAAGGGTTCGCCTTCCACAGATTGAGATCTGCAACCTGATAAATTTTTTCAACAGGATGGACACTCCCCTTAATTGGGCTTTGTCGTTCGAGCCGTCCTAAATGAAAAATTTCCAGGTTGCTGGATTGGCTGAGATGGACCAACCCCTGGCCCCATGATCACCAGGCATAACCCTCCCCCCCTCCCACTTGATATTTTTTTTCTGTGGGGAGTTTTCAAAGATGTTGTCAACACATCAAGGTGGCAAACCTGCAGGATCTTTGTTCTCGGATCACAGCTGCATGCATACTGGTGGACGCAAACATGCGCGCCGAACATGGCAAGAACTCATGTCCCGCTTGATGTACTGCATGCGACAAACGGAGATCACTTTGAAGTGTATTGATGGTGTGCACAAACTTTACAAGTTTCATATCATAAAAATTAAGGGTGTCATTGTATGAATTTGCGCTTCGAAATATATTAACAACCAAAGTTGTTCAGTTCTTTTTTGGAACCCGTATTTTTCTAAGTCCCAAAAAGGCATAACTGTGAAAAATTGTGAAACGCCCTGAAACTTGAAGTTGTTCTGTAAACATAATCATATTAAAGTCATGTACCAAGTTTCAGTTGAATATGTTAAAGGATACAGGAAAATGTCTTAAAAAGCGGGTAGGACAACCTATAGTTCCTCCGGTGAAACCGGTAGGGGACTAATAAGAGGAGATGTGGCAATCTGGGTTAAAGACTACTGTATCGAGAGAGAAAAGGATTCTGTGTGGATAGAGAGTAAGATGGTAAAAAAAAAGCAAAGGTACCTCGTCAGATGCTTTCATCATGCTTGTGGTGTGAGGGATTTGCAGCATTATAATGTTCCATGAGGAATTCAGAAAGGCATGTGGTAAGGGAAGACTATGATTATGGGGGATTTTAATTTGCCAGGTATACATTTGGTCCATGAACATGGAAAGGGCAAGACAGACGAGGATATTTTTAGACGTCGTCAAGGATTGTTTTTGAAGTCTGTTTATAGATAAGCCACCAGGGGCTTTTTTAATGCGAATATGGTGGAAAAGGTGGAGGTAGGAGAGAATTTTGGTTCAAGTGACTATAACATAATGAATGCAAGGATTTTGTGAAGAGCTGGCATTTGGGGTCACAGAATAAGGCTATTAGATTCCAGGAAGGCAAACCTTGAGGGTATTAAGCAACAGTTAGGTGCTATAGATTGGCACAAGGCATGGGCTCGATTGCTTTTGAAAAGTGGGGGGGGGGACATTGCATGTCCAGACCACGAAGCCCACTTCGTGCCGGCGTGGACCAGCAAGTCTACCCTTGCAAATTATTGATTTTATACGCTCGTTGACATGCTGCCTTCTGATCAAACAAATCCCTTATATTAATCTGACCATCTATCAAATGTAAGCAGACGGAGCGAATTAATTAAACATTAATCATACACATTTCAAAGTTTCAAGTGTCATTAAAGAAATATATATATATATATAAAGATTGTTTATCAAGCCTCCTTCTCACGACCCTTGAACTGATTCACTAAACATAAACTGAAAACTAGACTGACATACAATTGATATTACACGAGTAGCACTTACCTTAAAACTTGCGAAAAATATGAACCCTCTTGTCTGCCGATCCAGTTAAAACTTTGTAGCAATGTCTTGGGGTCAAGTGCAGTCAGACGATCTCGGTGAACATGACAGATCATGAGATGGTTGAGGGTTGTTTGGGTCATTGTGGAACGTACCAAGTCTTCATACGTCTGAGTGCGCTGAATGACGTTCAGCTTCGCATGAACTTGCTGGGGAAACCAATAGAGCCTAAGCAAACGTTCTACCTGTGGAACATTCGACAGACTTCCGGCACCATGTCTACAAATATCTTACGGTATCCTCAACGATGAACACTGAAATGGTTACGAAAGAAGCCAGTTCTTGCTCTAGGAAATCCGACAGTTCGGGATATTTGCGGACTATTTGTGGTTTAAATGACCCAGACAGGAGCATTTCACCCAGTCCTATACGCCATGAGGTCGGTTGATGTGAAGCACTCGTTCAAGTTCTCGGATGCGCTGTCGATGGCTTTGAAAAATAAACTCTGTATACCTCCTCTGCAGAATTGGCAGTGTATTCCTGCGTGCCTCCATCAAGTCTCTTCGGAAGCTTGCGCTTACGGGGAGGGTCACTGGATCTAGTTGGCACTGCTGAGCTTCTGTTGTGGCTGCTTCGAAACCTCCTTAAACGTCTGGTCGGTACGGAGAGATTGGAGATTCTGCGAGTTACCTTTGCAGCGGTAAGCATACTAGAGACGGTAACTTGTGAACCCTGAAGTGCCTTATTGAGGTATTCAAGGGATTGGAGAACGGGCATGATGGAAACGACCGAGAACACACTTTCCTGATGAAGACAGCTTCGATACCGTTGCTCGCGATGCCGTGTTCGTACAAAGTCATCACTTGCTTGTTGAAGGGCATCCAGTACCGCTTCATAGTTATCCAATATCGATTTCACGGCAGGAGAACGAGTTAACCAACGCGTCGGGCAAATTGGCCTCAGCGGTGTAGGGCAAGGAGTGTCAGCATCGTCAGCGTAGATATTCAAGTACAGATGCTTGAATTTTCCAGAGTTGTTGTAGATGTTGCCGAGTACCTGGACATAATCAAGGGCGTCCCTTATGAACGGTGCAGTTTGTAGGGCTTTGGTTGTAATGAGTTGGGTGACATGAGCTCCAAGTGAACATAATTGGCCAGCGGTTGGAGTTTTTTTAGCTGTGCTTGACAGCCCTTGTACTTTCCGGACATGTTGCTTGCCCAATCGCAAGTCTGCGCTCTAAGGTGTTCAATAGGAAGTTGACACCGAATTAGGACATCCTGAAGCATCTACAAAGTGATACTCCTGTTGTTGACGATACTTGGTAGAGGCCGATGAGATCTTCTTGAACATCAAAGGAATCCGTCACATAGCGCACACACACCGACTCCTGCTCATTACCCTGAATATCTTGCGTTCCATCAGTTACGAGTCCGAACTGAGTGGACATTTCATTCACGTTACTGCAGATATTTCTGAGGATGGCATGACTCATCAACTGTAGAATTTCGTTCTGAATTTTCCACTTGTGAACGTCGTCTTCTTTGACAGCCACGTCTTGAGGTTTACATCATCCTCGCCGCCAACCGTAAGAGCATTTTGAAATTCCCTTCAGAGGAATCCTTCCCACGAATTGCAAAACCTTGTCGGGCTAAATATTGCAGTGAGGTGATAATCTTCAGAAGTGCTGACCGTGCAGATCTTTGCTCTTCTAGCAGTTTGCTGCTCAGCTGCACATGGACACCAGGTTGACTTCTGCGACATTTCAGATTTTCAGAGGCAAGCCTATGTGTGTTTGATCGTTCGTGTCATCTGAATTTTTCTGTAGCCTTTTTCCAGTTCCGAAAGCCCTTTGAGACAATGCGTCTTCTGCACAGCGGGCAAGTTCGGTAAGTTTTTCACGAGAAGCGTCCGTACAGGTGTGACAGAGTAACTGCCGATGCTCTGATCAAAATGAAGCCACGGAAAATCTTTGAACCACTGTTGTTGAAACTTCAACTTTCGGTTTGGCAGTATTTGGACTGGGATACAACTGACATCATGAGGTTGAAAAGGCTGATCTGCGAAATTAGGCCGAGTACTCGCACATGCACCCTTTTCTGCTATCTTCTCCTTTGAATCGTCCACCTCTTTCTGGAACTTGATTGCTCCAGGAGAGTGGTTGGGATGTGCTACTTGATGCTGTCGCGAAACTTTCTGATATCCATATCCTCTATGAAACGAGAAGGGAATTACATTTCAGTTGAATAAATTTTGACATGTGAATTATAAAAGGGTTATTTTGCGTAACAGGGCATTTTTATTCAGTCTATCCTTTATCCTTTTCTGTCGGTCTATCCTTCGTCTTTGTCCTCGTGAAAACGGAAAATTATTCGGATGATGGCAGAAGAGAAATTCCTTCCGGAACATTATTTTTCCTAGTAAAAATTGCAAGCCGCGGCTAAGCTACTAAGCCTAAGCCTTTTTTAATCGGATTTCGAGGTAATCTCATTACTACCCTATAGATACTGTATAATCCGAGAACAGAATTCAAAAATAATTTTCCGTTCGTTTGTCCGAACCGCTTAGGTGAATTTTGCATACTTTTCAACAGCTACCTTTTAAAATCTATAATTTAATCCTCATAAGTCCGACGACCGAATGATACCTCTCGTTTTGTAGGTCTATACCTCCCCTAAGTCCAAGTACCGATGAAAAAATTATTTACATTACGGCCGCAAAAGCGAGTGAATCAGCACATTTATTTTATGTTTCCCAAGTATTCAAAGCTAATTTAGTCGCCAAAATACCCACTTTCCTTCGATTTTCACCCGGTATTCAACGTTGGGTTTAGGCTGCTGTTATCGACTGCGAAATATGAAAAAGAATTACAAATATCTTTCCGTTCGTTCGTGCGAGCCGGTAGAGTGAAACCGCGTCATCCTGCACAAGCTCCACCATCTCAATCAGCAGACCAGACCATGAAATCTTTTATTGGCTTAAAACTCGACGGTGCAAAGTCACAAAAATTAAACACACACATCATCGTGCAGGTAATAATATCAGGCATCCGGCGATATAAGTTATAAAGGTGAAATAAACTATTTTGGTCGCTAAAGGGCCCCGAGCCGTTGCGGCCTAACACTATCCAAGGCGTGGCGCTCCGGCCATGAAGCCGCGATTTCTTAAACACTCATAAAATGACGATACAAAGTCCGAAAACGTCCCAACATACCTCAAAATGTCCAGGTCACGTTCCTGTTAGTGGGTGAACAATCCAATGCTTGGTGAATTCTGCTTCGCAATGATAGGAAAGAGCCGACATCGAAGGATCAAAAAGCGACGTCGCTATGGACGCTTGGCCGGTGGGAGACCATGGCTTGGGAAGCACGGATTCTCAATGTGAATTGTTAACCTATCATATTTAATAGAACTATAATAGACCAATAAAACTTTAATAGAGATTTAAAAATTTATTCTTGTATTTGAGGAGCATCTCGGCCTGGTTGTACTAGAGCAGCTCGTTTTGTGTTACGTAACTTACGTTCAATGAAAAAAGTGGGGGGGGGAATCGATATGTTGTCCCCCCCTTGATAAAAAGTGGGGGGACATGT
>CM068958.1:104162092-104173949 GCA_035128595.1 Eptatretus atami | reverse complement strand
TCTCTCTCTCTCTCTCTCTCTCTCTCTCTCTCTCTCTCTCTCTCCTTTTTTCCTGTTCATTCATTCACTTGCTTGTTGTGTCTAACTGTGGCCCCTACTGCCTTGCTATCAGTTCATTGCCTTTTCACCCTCCGTTATCTCACCCTTCCATGACCCTCATTCTTGTATATAGATTATTCTTTGAGGAATCTTCATTCACGTTTGACCTTTTTTAATCTACTGGAACATCCTATACATTCTCTGCAGCGTTGTGTAGATTTTTTTCCAACCAAGATTTTGGTGAAAGACTGGAAATAATGTGCATTCACCTAAACAGTGTTTGAAGTATTGGATATTAAAATGCCTAAAAGAGGTTGTTTGCACGTGCAAGTCATGCCATGACTGGGCACGACTCACAACACACTGAAAACGTCGACATAACCGACTATTCCAGCAACATGTATGCTCTCTGACACCTCGTTCGCACCGCCATGCGGTGGCATGGCAAGGGGTAACCTTTAGAGCGGTGCATATCAGCCAGACTGACTATTCTGTCCACACCTCCCACACAAACAGCACAGACCCATGTACACAAGATTATGTAACATTTGCATGCAAGACAAAAATATAACGTCATTTTGTTTTTACACTCACAAGCGGCAGACGATTTGCCTGGCCTTGTGGTGTTGATTTGCCTGGCCTAGGTAATAAAATTAGTACACAATGGTACAAAGTGTGAATAAACATTGATTGCACTGTCGTTTATGATATATAAATCATCCTTTTTCTTCATTATCCCACGCACGCATTGAAGCTAAAAGCGGGGTAAAGCAATTGGTTCACTTCTCGCTGTCTGTCTGTCGACGATTGTCAGTATATTATCAAGGATCAACTTTGATTTCAATTGATTGTTATATTTTGAACATGAATCTGAAAACAAACCTGTGGTTGAACAGTACTTTAGCTCTGAATTCGTCCCGATCGCACATGCACTAGAAAGGAGTGAGATGTATTTTTTTCTACTTTGTCTGCCTGGCAGTCAAATAAAATTGAAAATCATTCCAAACAGGAAACTTACTGTTTTGAAAGACGTCATAAGGGACACAAACAACAGGCACGAAGAACTAATTGTAACCTGATAAATAAGGAGGTGTATAAGATGCTGCATCAATGGCGGTAAACTTCCAATGTTTTTTTTTTCTATGACCTATAAAATCTTTATTTTATTTTGATTGAATTATGCGCTTTAACCCTGTAGAACATAAATTGTTTTATTGGCACTTTCAAAACCCTTTCCATTTCGCAGTTAGTACTTCGACAAAATATTACGGTATTTTAGGTCATCGCGACCAATCAAAATTTCTCAATATTCAGCAAAAAAAATTAAAATAATTACATAAGTGTCATTCCAGTCCCGTAACACTGATTGTGAAAGGATGGAAAATAGCCCATAATGTTTGGATCGAACACCAAACGCAGAAAAAGGTCCCTTTGAGTGGACCGGTGATATGGGAGAAATCATTACACATTTATGAACGTTTCCATGAGGCACCCATGGCCGAAGACTCCAGTTCAACCTTGGCTACCCACAAGTTCCATGCCAGCAAGGGCTGGATTGAGAAATTCAAATAAGAGTCGGCCTCCATAATGTCAAATTAGTCAGGGAATCAGCATCGACAGACCATGATGGTGCGAAAGACTACCCACCGCAGCTCCTGAAACTAATCGAGGCGAAGGGATTTATGCCGGAGCAGGTCTTTAACGCTGACTTGAATGGATTATTTTGGAAGAGGATGCCATCTCGTACGTTCCTGGCCAAGCAGGAAATATCTGCTCTGGGGTTCAAGGCAGATAAGGATCATCTTACCCTTCTCCTACGTGGCAATGCAGCAGGCGACTTCGTCGTAAAACTAATGCTGCAATACTGATCACTGAATCCCTGTGCCCTCCAAGGTTTTTGTGATTGATCCATTCATGGATGGGAGCATAAAATGTAAAAGGGTGTTGGAGGCTGCCATGATGTCCTATAAAGATCCTACAGGGACCTGCAAACTAAATCAAAGCAATCCTCCATCACAAGCTTTTTTTTTCACAGGTCGATAGCAGCACCCACAACTACCCCAATCGCCAGCTGTGATTCAAGCAGCTCACTCGATGATCCACCAGTAGTCACTAATTCTTTATCCACATCTTTGTAACCCCCCCCCCCCCCCCCCACTGCTCCTCCCCACTCCCCCACTCCCCACTCCAACAGCATCATCATCATCCCACACCATGTCTTCTGTTTTATATTTACTGCAGAGTATGTAAAATTTTTACCTTCACTCACCTCACTGTTTTGTAAATATAGGGGCAATACCCCTGGGTGCTCACCTGGTAGAATAATGATACTGAGGAGGAAGTCAACATGGCATGGAATCAACAAACAAATGTTATATCCATCCATTGGGACCATACTCTGTGCAGAGCATTGGTGCTGCCGAAGCAGTCTCCTTGGCTATTGGGTACAATCCTTGACAGGTCACCACTCCAACACAGGATACCAGCAAGCTGGCACTCATTTTGCCAACCTCAGAAGGATGACAGCAGAGTCAACCACACCTGGTATTAATTCAACAACCAAGTGTGATTTGAACTCAGGATACTAGGATCCCAAGCCCATCACCCTGACCATTAAGCCAACACCAGGCATTATGTTTCAGCAAATACATATTTTGGGGTACAGCCCCCCAAAAACCCCCTTAGACCCTGATTTTATTTTAATGGTGTGAAACAAACTTTGGTACACCATGGGTGATGAAGGTTGTTGTCAAGTTTCATCAAAACTGTCTGTGTAGTTTTGGAGAAAAAGCATAATTATACATATTTTCAGGGCAACCACCGTACACCCCCTTAGGCTCTGATTTTTTTTTTTTTTTAATGTCGTGAACATTCTTTGGTACGTCACGGGTGATGAAGGATGTCGTCAAGTTCATCGAATTCTGTGTGCAGTTTCTGGGAGAAAGCAAATTCCTCGTTTAGGGAGCAACCACCCCCCCCCCCCAAAGACCCCCATGAGACCCTGATGGGTTTTTTTGTTAATGGTGTGAACCAACTTCACTTTCGTTCTGGAGCATTAAACACGTTCTTTCTTTCTGGACACTTTCTTTCAAACACTTTCAGGAGCATTAATTCTTCTTCAAAGTTCTTAGGATTACAGTAGATGCCTCAATATCGAGTCAGTTGAACTTTTTGATTTTTCAATTTTATATACAAATTTGGTACTTTATATACTTTTGTACTTTATAGTACAAAAGTACTTTATATACTTTTGTATCTTTTTGTGGGATAATCTTTCAACAGGTTAAGGCTATTCCCATGGGTGGGAATTGCAGCCCCCTACAAGTGGACATTTTTCTTATTTTCTGTGAATTATAATTTATGCAGAAACTGATGAAGGGGAAAAAAAATTAGGATTAATTAAATTTTTTTATCTCATACATGTCATTATAGAGATGGAATTTGTGTGGTTAACGTGGTATAAGTATATTTAATAACCAACAGTGTCCAGGTTTTTTTTGGAACACCCTGTATCACATCAGTAGGGGACAAGTATTGCAAAGAAATCCTCACTCGAGTTTCCTCTTTACTACATATATCACACATATACATCTTGTCGTCTCCTTGTCCTGTCCTCCAATTTCTCTGTTCACTGGAGTTAGCTCTTGCATTAACAAAGGGTTAACATCCGAATTACTTTGCTTTTCAATGCAAGTTAGCATACTTTTATCGATTTACCTTGATAAAAACCTACCCTTTGAACATGAACCTCCAAAGACAACTTTGATATTGGTGACAGGCTTCTCCTCATAATAGGAGATGCAAAGTATGTACATCGTAACATTAAAGGTTATGTTACATTTAGCCAGCCAGAAGCTATGATTGACTCATTCGCATTGATGCAACGGTGTGACTTTCCAAAATGAATTATTAATAATAAACATTATTGTTGGTATTAAGACCATCACCATAACTATTATTAGTGATTTGTAATTATTTTGCACACATTTTACAAACATGACACCAGAAACAAAATATTGCATGAAAGAAGTCCGAAGTCATAATTCATATACATGATTGATTTTTTTTTTTCATCGTCTTTTGAATTCATTTGTAATTCAAGTAAAGCACATTGACGTTTCCAATCTCATCAATTTGCAAATGTCGCTTGAAGGCAACAAGACAGCTTATTGTATGCCTTTATTAAATAGAAGCTGCTCTACTTAGTTTTCAGAGCATTACACCATACTGTTTTGTTAGGGGCTTTCTTTTTCAAAATACTAAGGGAAGAGGCAGCTGTAATGTGCTTCTACAGTATATGGTTTAGTTACAATCGAACAAAACAATGACGACGAATAAAATAATGGACAAGCCGGTAGGCGACATGGGTGGCGCGACATAATTGCATACTAGTCATAGAGTTTTTTGACGGATCGCGGCTGAAATTTTTTGCCAAAGAGTGTGATTATAGGGCGCATAAAAAGACTGGAAGCCGATTTTTTGATTTTCGAAAAATTAATTTTTAGGATTTTTTCAAAAATTTCAAAGTCCCATTGCTAGGCAACGGTGGTGTCCATAGCAACGGTGCTAAAAACATAGAACTAGATCCTGGTATGAACATACCTGTCAAGTTTCATCAAAATCGGTGATCCTCTGGCCTCCAGAGCTGTCCATTACATAAAACATACAGACGGTAGGCGACATGGGTGGTCGCGACATAATTGCATACTAGTCATACAGTTTTTGACGGATTGGGCTGAAAATTTTTGCCAAAGAGTGTGATTATAGTGCGCATAAAAGACTGGAAGCCGATTTTTGATTTTTCGAAAAATAATTTTTTTATGATTTTTCAAATTTCAAAGTCCCGTTGCTAGGCAACGGGGCGTCCATAGCAACGGTGCTCAAAAGCATTACAACTATATCCTGGTATGAACCTACCTGTCAAGTTTCATCAAAATCGGTTGACTCCTCTGGCCTCCAGAGCTGTCCATTACATACATACAAACATACAGACAGACGGAAAAAACTGAGAATAAGGGTAGTCTAGCGACCACCCAATGATGTATCTATTGCTTTTACTGGTTACTGTTTTTGAAAAGAAGTTTCAAGAATCTACCTGTACAAAACACAATGTGGATTTGTGTGTTTGTGCATTTGTCTGTCCCCCTTCATAAGGATGATTTAAAAGGATTTTCAAGGCAATCTTTTAACACGGACCGTGTATTCACAATGGTCTATTTTTCACAATAAAAAAACCTCGAAAAACATTTTTCATAAAAGAGTAATTGCATCTCTTCTATTGGAAATGTAGACAGGTAACTTGAAACCAGGCATCAACGGCGGTGCACAGAAACGTTTTAAAAAATAACAATTAATACAAAGCATAGGGAGGTGAAATTCACGCACTTGATGTGCAACACGCGCAGAGTAAAACGAGTGTTCATTTACATCCGTAGGTTGTCTAATAAATAATTAAGATAAAAGCACATCTGAAGTTAGGCCGAGGCTTCAGACTTTGGTGCGCTCACGAGACTGTGTCATCGAAATGAAACATCCCAGAGGATAAAACAAATAGGGGAACATTTGTACACGTAGTGTTTTAAAATAACACTTCTTGCTGCGAAACATCGTATTTATAGTCTGAAAATTTTGAATAAAATAATTCCAACCTGTCATTTTTGATGGGCTTTCATACTAATTGTACAATAATGGCCATTTTCTGTTGTACAGTATTCCCTTAAGAACAAGCATGATGATCAGAACTAATTCATCAAACCAATTTGAAGCCCACGCCGATGAAGTATTCCATCTCACGACCTCATGATTATCAGCTAGAACAGAACTCATAACCATTTGCTTACTTGTGGACAGCTGAAACCTTATACGAGTAGCACCACCTCTTGGATGCAAAGACCCTCCTGCTTACAATGTAATTGACATTCCTACCACCTGCAGGTACAGACAAACAGACATTCATGTGCAAAACAAACAGTTTGTGTTCTTCACCTACTATAATCGCAACACCCCGGGGAACTGCTCCTTTGAATCGGGTTCATTTTATGTGGAGGTTGTGACACCGTATCCACCAAATATCCGAATCGTGCACGCCTCTCCAAGCCCAATTCTCTGATTGTCACATTCTGCAAATTTGGCAAATCTGAAACCGGATGCCACGGCACGAATACTAAATTGAGGGGCAGAATGAATATTATTCAGCCTGATGGCAGCGTCTGCAAAACCTCCCATAAACTCTTCACTTCATCTTTCCGAAGGGTTGTTGAAGAGCGCCCTCTCACGCATATCTAAAATTTCACCACTAACTGGCGAAGCTAGGTTCCAGTGTTTGAAGAAATGACATCGTCATTGTAGAACCAAACAATTGATTCCATACTATCAATAAATTCAGTAACTATGATCTGATATATCCTTTGATTATGATCCTTGGCCCAAGTTATGTCCAGATGTTTGCGGTTGAGTGAGACGTGTCAGACATTGACGTTGTAGTCGTTGTAGTTGCAATAAATTATAATTGCTGCAGAAATGTCATACTTTGGAAAATTATGTATTCGCTGTAAAGAGTAGAAGCGAGAACTAATTGTGGTCCTGATTGAAGCTACATTTGATTTATTGACCTTTGCTATAACCGATCCCCCGTTTGAGGACCGGAGAGCAGCAAAAGTCCAGAAGGGGTCCGAATGAGATATCAGGAAGTCTATTCGAACTCTTGCCAAACAGGGAATTTTGAATTTGACTCTTGCACCAGTTCTAATTACATATAATCATGCGAACGATTGAATGGCATCTTTAACTCACATTGCAGAGGCGACAGCCTGGCATAAAGTCTCCTTTGAAGGATTATGCATTGTGCGATGCAGCCCCAGAGGGCAATATTAGCCGGATATGGTTCCACCAGCAATGAAACCCTCAAGACCAGCCAGTGCAGAGACCAGCATGTTCCCACTGATCTATCCGGTCACCGCATTTATCACTTATGCTTCTGGAAGCAAAACAACAATTTGTAAAATCTATATTCCTCCAATGACCTACAGCGTGCATGCATTGTTGATTCTTCCTCTTTTGGTCTTTAATAAACAGATGTCCCAAGCCGTTTGAAAATACAAGCTAATCCATAAACAGAAGGAATTGATGCGGAATGTCTGTTGTAATAAAAGCTTTGCTTTTGCGGAACTTTCAATCCAAGGGTGATCTTGATATGAACGAACTGGATTAGATTTCAAAGCCAAATTAAATAGAGGGATCCAAAGGCTCCCAATAGTGTGTAGTGTACGTGCAGTGTCTGCAGAAAGCAAGGTCAGGTGCCATCCAGAATAGCATTTGAATGCGTCACTGCTGCTCAAAATGACAACTGGTAACCAAGCAACGTCACAAGGTCTAAATGCACTCCTTCCTGGCCTTTATCACATCCATTCTGCTTGCTGTTAAAGTGTCTGATGGCCCTCCCAACATCAATTTTATTAGATCGTGGCCATAGATATTCACATCGGTCGGATATGTGCCAACAGAGGGGTTTTCATAAACCCTACCACCACCAACACCACGTGCAATGGTATTTGCTATCTCTTCCTGTTGGATGTTGATATTGCTATGGGCTCCCTTTATCTGCCGTTCAATCCCACTCAATTCCCTCCAGGATTTCAAGCACCTGGTACACTACCATCTCACGTCATTCCCATCTCGATACCTGCTATCTTTTCTTCCCACATTAACCCTAACAACAAAATTAACTCTCTTGTCCCATTCTCTCTCTCTCTCTCTCTCCTTCTCTCTCTCTCTCTCTTCTCTCTCTCTCTCTCTCTCTCTCTCTCTCCTTTTTTCCTGTTCATTCATTCACTTGCTTGTTGTGTCTAACTGTGGCCCCTACTGCCTTGCTATCAGTTCATTGCCTTTTCACCCTCCGTTATCTCACCCTTCCATGACCCTCATTCTTGTTATAGATTATTCTTTGAGGAATCTTCATTCACGTTTGACCTTTTTTAATCTACTGGAACATCCTATACATTCTCTGCAGCGTGTGTAGATTTTTTTTCAAACCAAGAATTTTGGTGAAAGACTGGAAATAATGTGCATTCACCTAAACAGTGTTTGAAGTATTGGATATTAAAATGCCTAAAAGAGGTTGTTTGCACGTGCAAGTCATGCCATGACTGGGCACGACTCACAACACACTGAAAACGTCGACATAACCGACTATTCCAGCAACATGTATGCTCTCTGACACCTCGTTCGCACCGCCATGCGGTGCATGGCAAGGGGTAACCTTTAGAGCGGTGCATATCAGCCAGACTGACTATTCTGTCCACACCTCCACACAAACAGCACAGACCCATGTACACAAGATATGTAACATTTGCATGCAAGACAAAAATATAACGTCATTTTGTTTTTACACTCACAAGCGGCAGACGATTTGCCTGGCCTTGTGGTGTTGATTTGCCTGGCCTAGGTAATAAAATTAGTAACACAATGGTACAAAGTGTGAAATAAACATTGATTGCACTGTCGTTTATGATATATAAATCATCCTTTTTCTTCATTTATCCCACGCACGCATTGAAGCTAAAAAGCGGGGTAAAGCAATTGGTTCACTTCTCGCTGTCTGTCTGTCGACGATTGTCAGTATTTATCAAGGATCAACTTTGATTTCAATTGATTGTTATATTTTGAACATGAATCTGAAAACAAACCTGTGGGTTGAACAGTACTTTAGCTCTGAATTCGTCCCGATCGCACATGCACTAAAAAGGAGTGAGATGTATTTTTTTTTCTACTTTGTCTGCCTGGCAGTCAAAATAAATTGAAAATCATTCCAAACAGGAAACTTACTGTTTTGAAAGACGTCATAAGGGACACAAACAACAGGCACGAAAAACTAATTGTAACCTGATAAATAAGGAGGTGTATAAGATGCTGCATCAATGGCGGTAAACTTCCAATGTTTTTTTTTTCTATGACCTATAAAATCTTTATTTTTATTGATTGAATTATGCGCTTTAACCCTGTAGAACATAAATTGTTTTATTGGCACTTTCAAAACCCTTTCCATTTCGCAGTTAGTACTTTCGACAAAATATTACGGTATTTTAGGTCATCGCGACCAATCAAAATTTCTCAATATTCAGCAAAAAAAATTAAAAAAAAAATTACATAAGTGTCATTCCAGTCCCGTAACACTCATTGTGAAAGGATGGAAAATAGCCATAATGTTTAGATCGAAACCAAACGCAGAAAAAGGTCCCTTGAGTGGACCGGTGATATGGGAGAAATCATTACACATTTATGAACGTTCATGAGCACCCATGGCCGAAGACTCCAGTTCAACCTTGGCTACCCACAAGTTCCATGCCAGCAAGGGCTGGATTGAGAAATTCAAATAAGAGTCGGCCTCCATAATGTCAAATTAGTCAGGGAAGCAGCATCGACAGACCATGATGGTGCGAAAGACTACCCACCGCAGCTCCTGAAACTAATCGAGGCGAAGGGATTTATGCCGGAAGCAGGTCTTTAACGCTGACTTGAATGGATTATTTTGGAAGAGGATGCCATCTCGTACGTTCCTGCCAAGCAGGAAATATCTGCTCTGGGGTTCAAGGCAGATAAGGATCATCTTACCCTTCTCCTACGTGGCAATGCAGCAGGCGACTTCGTCGTAAAACTAATGCTGCAATACTGATCACTGAATCCCTGTGCCCTCCAAGGTTTTTGTGATTGATCCATTCATGGATGGAGCATAAAATGTAAAAGGGTGTTGGAGGCTGCCATGATGTCCTATAAAGATCCTACAGGGACCTGCAAATAAATCAAAGCAATCCTCCATCACAAGCTTTTTTTTCACAAGGGTCATAGCAGCACACACTACACCCAATCGCCAGCTGTGATTCAAGCAGCTCACTCGATGATCCACCAGTAGTCACTAATTCTTTTCCACATCTTTGTAACCCCCCCCCCCCCCACTGCTCCTCCCCACTCCCCCACTCCCCACTCCAACAGCATCATCATCATCCCACACCATGTCTTCTGTTTTATATTTACTGCAGAGTATGTAAAATTTTTACCTTCACTCACCTCACTGTTTTGTAAATATAGGGGCAATACCCCTGGGTGCTCACCTGGTAGAATAATGAATACTGAGGAGGAAGGTCAACATGGCATGGAATCAACAAACAAATGTTATATCCATCATTGGACCATACTCTGTGCAGAGCATTGGTGCTGCCGAAGCAGTCTCCTTGGCTATTGGGTACAATCCTTGACAGGTCACCACTCCAACACAGGATACCAGCAAGCTGGCACTCATTTTGCCAACCTCAGAAGGATGACAGGCAGAGTCAACCACACCCTGGTATTAATTCAACAACCAAGTGTGATTTGAACTCAGGATACTAGGATCCCAAGCCCATCACCCTGACCATTAAGCCAACACAGGCATTATGTTTCAGCAAATACATATTTTGGGGTACAGCCCCCCAAAAACCCCCTTAGACCCTGATTTATTTTTAATGGTGTGAAACAAACTTTGGTACACCATGGGTGATGAAGGTTGTTGTCAAGTTTCATCAAAACTGTCTGTGTAGTTTTGGAGAAGAAAGCATAATTATACATATTTCAGGGCAACCACCCGTACACCCCCTTAGGCTCTGATTTTTTTTTTTTTTTTAATGTCGTGAACATTCTTTGGTACGTCACGGGTGATGAAATGTCGTCAATTTCATCGGAATTCTGTGTGCAGTTTCTGGAAGAAAGCAAATTCCTCGTTTAGGGAGCAACCACCCCCCCCCCCCAAAGACCCCCATGAGACCCTGATGGGTTTTTTTGTTAATGGTGGAACCAACTTCACTTTCGTTCTGGAGCATTAAACACGTTCTTTCTTTCTGGACACTTTCTTTCAAACACTTTCAGGAGCATTAATTCTTCTTCAAAGTTCTTAGGATTACAGTAGATGCCTCAATATCGAGTCAGTTGAACTTTTTGATTTTTCAATTTTATATACAAATTTGGTACTTATATTACTTTTGTACTTTTAGTACAAAAGTACTTTATATACTTTGTATCTTTTTGTGGATAATCTTTCAACAGGTTAAGGCTATTCCCATGGGTGGGAATTGCAGCCCCTACAAGTGGACATTTTTCTTATTTTCTGTGAATTATAATTTATGCAGAAACTGATGAAGGGGAAAAAAAATTAGGATTAATTAAATTTTTTATCTCATACATGTCATTATAGAGATGGAATTTGTTGTGGTTAACTATAATTTTTTGGATAGGCAGCTTCACAAGATTTATCCAGATAGCCTGATTGCAAACAGGAGTGGTAATGATTGACAGTTGCTGCATATCTGGATGTGTTAGTTTAGAGTTGAACAGAATTGCTTTAGTACAAGTGTATTATCATAATTTGATGATTTCAGTTTCCCTATAGTCAGTACACCTTTCCATGTGCAATGTACCAATCAAAATGGGTTACAATATCTTTCATCTCAGCTACTTAATTTGTAAGAATTTATTCAGTAAAGGATGATTTTGTGGAACGTGCTGAGGTTTTTTCCATCATGTTAAAAGAGGATATTTGCCTGATTGCTTGATCAGGTTAGTGAGATGTCTTTAGACTCCATCATCACTTTTTATTGAAGTTTGGTTGGTTTTCTTGTAAACAAGTTCCTATTGCATTGATTTGATATAATAATATATGAATTAATATTTTAGTAGATATAAATTATATATTAATATTATATATATATATATATATATATCTATGTATATACATATTTACAGATGAATAAAATAGAGATATTTTAGATACAAATAAACATCGATAAGTCAA
>CM068958.1:104139549-104154867 GCA_035128595.1 Eptatretus atami | reverse complement strand
AATACCCAATTTTTCACTCTTGCACTTCCTTGGATTTTTGCATGCAATGCATACAAAGTATCCGGCTGCTAGGTTTTATAGTTTTGGAGTTTATGGAGGACACACACACACACACACACACACACACACACACCACACACACACACACCACAACACACACACACACACATTGCCTTTTATTAGTATAGATTGGTTACATTTGGAAGCCCAGAGGACCCATTTCATGCATTCATATTCGAAAAATATCCCATGCATCAAAGAGTTGAAGTCAGCATTTATTTGTTAATATCTGCCTTGTTCTTGCGTGGTTGTAATCCCTACTTGCAGGTTTTAGAAGGTGGAACGGAGTCCCTCCAGGACTGGAAGGATAGTCACCCTCATTTTCGTAAGGGATCGTGATTCAACGACCAAGTTGTGAAGTTGTATGTTTCTCATAATGGTTGTGCCTACAAAGAAGTTGTTTGCTTGGGTAAATGTTATTAAAAGGTTATCTGTTGGAACATTTTGACCTTATCCAGTCAACGGCTCTGTATGTTGCAGAATAACTCTTTCTCAATGAACCAACCTCTGTGTGTCTGTCTCGTTTTCTTTAGTACACTCACGATTGTAGATGTAGAACATTTTCTCATCTGCAAGAATCCGGAGCTTTATGCCGTACTTGACATGATTTGCTTGGTATATAAAACGTTTGACATATTTTCAAAGTGCAACAGTGAAAGTTACATTTCTTTAAAACGGCCTTGGAAAACAATTTGGAGTGAGGGAGAAACCAGGACATTTCATTGACGTCGGTTACAAGATAGGTGGAGGTTAGAAAATCAACATAATGGCTGGAAGGTTCTGAAGAATAAGTCTGGTGGATCCACAACATCGTGGCCACGTTGGATATTTTGATTGGCTGGCCTGGCAGAATTGATTGAAGCACACCGATTTGTACTTTAAAAAATTTTTTTAATGGCGTGAACAATCTTTGGTACATCACGGGTGATGAAGGTTGTGGTCAAGTTGCATAAAAATTGTTGTGTGTAGTTACGGGAAAAAGCAAATACATATTTTGGGGGCAACCCCCCTTAGCGCCCTTTAGACCCTGATTTTATTATGTCGAAACAAATTTTGGTAATCACAGGTGATGAAGTCGTGATGAAGTTTCATCAGAATTGTGTATGTAGTTTCTAAGAAGGCAAATACCTACCTCCAATCTAACCATAGACTCAAAACTGTCATTCAAATATTCAAACTGTCATCAATACGACGATTTAACATGTTGCACTGCGTATCCAACAACCACCAACAATTATTTTAATGCATATTTATAATGTATTTTATAAATAATTATTTATTGATTTATTTTGTATCTAAAATCTCTATTTTATTCATCTGTAAATATGTATATATACATAGATAATATATATATTATAATATATATATATAATCAATAATATTAATTATAGAATTATATCACTAAAATAATTAATTTCATTATTATTATAATCAATACAGCAATAGGAACTTGTTTACAGAAAACCAACCAAACTTCATAAATGTGATGATGGAGTCTAAAGACATTCTCACATACCTGATCAAGCAATCAGGCAAATATTCTCTTTTAACATGATGGAAAAAACCTCAGCACGTCCACAAAATCATCCTTTACTGAATAAATTCTTACAAATTAAGAGCTGAGATGAAAAGAATTGTAACCCATTTTGATTGGTACATTGCCACATAAAAAGGTGTACATGACTATAGGGAAACTGAAATCATTCACATTATGATAACACTTGTACAAAGCAATTCTGTTCAACTCTAACTAACACATCCAGATATGCAGCAACTGTACAATCATGTACCACTCCTGGTTTGCAATCAGGCTATCTGGATAAATCTTGTGAAGCTGCCTATCCAAAAAATTAAAGTTAACCACACAAAATTCCATCTCTATAATGACATGTATGAGATAAAAAATTTAATTAATCCTAATTTTTTTTCCCCTTCATCAGTTTCTTCATAAATTATAATTCACAGAAAATAAGCAAAAATGTCCACTTGTAGGGGCTGCAATTCCCACCCATGGGAATAGCCTTAACCTGTTGAAAGATTATCCCCACAAAAAGATACAAAAGTATATAAAGTACTTTTGTACTATAAAGTACAAAAGTATATAAGTACCAAATTTTGTATATAAAATTGAAAAATCAAAAAGTTCAACTGACTCGATATTGAGGCATCTACTGTAATCCTAAGAACTTTGAAAGAGAATTAATTGCTCCTGAAAGTGTTTGAAGAAAGTGTCCAGAAAGAAAACGTGTTTAATGCTCCAGAACGAAAGTGAAGTTGGTTCACACCATTAACAAAAAAACCCATCAGGGTCTCAGGGGTCTTTGGGGGGGGGGGGGTGGTTGCTCCCTAAACGAGGAATTTGCTTTCTTCCAGAAACTGCACACAGAATTCCGATGAACTTGGACGATCCTTCATCACCCGTGACGTACCAAAGAATGTTCACGACATTAAAAAAAAAAAAAAATCAGAGCCTAAGGGGGTACGGGTGTTGCCCTGAAATAATGTATAATTAGCTTTCTTCTCCAAAACACACAGACAGTTTTGATGAAACTTGACAACAACCTTCATCACCCATGGTGTACCAAAGTTTGTTTCACACCATTAAAATAAATCAGGTCTAAGGGGTTTTTGGGGGGCTGTACCCCAAAATATGTATTTGCTGAAACATAATGCCTGTGTTGGCTTAATGGTCAGGGTGATGGGCTTGGATCCTAGTATCCTGAGTTCAAATCACACTTGGTTGTTGAATTAATACCAGGGTGTGGTTGACTCTGCCTGTCATCCTTCTGAAGGTTGCCAAAATGAGTGCCAGCTTGCTGGTATCCTGTGTTGGAGTGGTGACCTGTCAAGGATTGTAACCAATAGCCAAGGGACTGCTTCGGCAGCACCAATGCTCTGCACAGAGTATGGTCCAATGGATGGATATAACATTTGTTTGTTGATTCCACCATGTTGACTTCCTCCTCAGTATTCATTATTCTACCAGGTGAGCAACCAGGGGTATTGCCCCTATATTTACAAAACAGTGAGGTGAGTGAAGGTAAAAATTTTACATACTCTGCAGTAAATATAAACAGAAGACATGGTGTGGGATGATGATGATGCTGTTGGGTGGGGAGTTGGGGAGTGGGGAGGGCTGGGTGGGGGGGGGGGTTACAAAGATGTGGATAAAGAATTAGTGACTACTGGTGGATCATCGAGTGAGCTGCTTGAATCACAGCTGGCGATTGGGGTAGTGGTGGTGCTCATGACCCTTGTGAAAAAAAAAGCTTGTGATGGGGATTGCTTTGATTTAGTTTGCAGGTCCCTGTAGGATCTTTATAGGCATCATGGCAGCCTCCAAACACCTTTTACATTTTATGTCCCATCCATGAATGGATCAAATCACAAAAACCTTGGAGGGCACAGGGATTCAGTGATCAGTATTGCAGCATTAGTTTTACGACGAAGTCGCCTGCTGCATTGCCACGTAGGAGAAGGGTAAGATGATCCTTATCTGCCTTGAACCCCAGAGCAAATATTTCCTGCTTGGCCAGGAACGTACGAGATGGCATCCTCTTCCAAAATAATCCATTCAAGTCAGCGTAAAGACCTGCTTCCGGCATAAATCCCTTCGCCTCGATTAGTTTCAGGAGCTGCGGTGGGTAGTCTTTCGCACCAATCATGGTCTGTCGATGCTTGCTTCCCTGACTAATTTGACATTATGGAGGCCGACTCTTATTTGAATTTCTCAATCACGCCCTTGCTGGCATGGAACTTGTGGGTAGCCAAGGTTGAACTGGAGTCTTCGGCCATGGTGCCTCATGAAACGTTCATAAAATGTTGTTATGATTTCTCCCATTTCACCGGGGCCATCAAAGGGACCTTTTTCTGCGTTTGGTTTCGATCCAAACATATGGGCTATTTTCCATCCTTTCACAATAGTGTTACGGGACTGGAAATGACCACTTATGTAATTTTTTAATTTTTTTGCTGAATATTGAGAATTTTGATTGGTCGCGATGACCTAAAATACCGTAATATTTGTCGAAGTTACTAACTGCGAAATGGAAAGGTTTTGAAAGTGCCAATAAAACAATTTATGTTCTACAGGGTTAAGCGCATAATTCAATCAAAAAAAGAAAGTTTTTATAGGTCATAGAAAAAAAAAAATTGGAAGTTACCGCCATTGATGCAGCATCTTATACACCTCCTTATTATCAGGTTACAATTAGTTCTTCGTGCTGTTGTTTGTGTCCCTTATGACGTCTTTCAAAACAGTAAGTTTCCTGTTTGGAATGATTTTCATTTTATTTGACTGCCAGGCAGACAATAGTAGAAAAAAAAATACATCATCACTCCTTTTAGTGCATGTGCGATCGGGACGAATTCAGAGCTAAAGTATGTTTCAACCCACAGGTTTGTTTTCAGATTCATGTTCAAAATATAACAATCAATTGAAATCAAAGTTGATCCTTGATAAATACTGACAATCGTCGACAGACAGACAGCGAGAAGTGAACCAATTGCTTTAACCCCGCTTTTAGCTTCAATGCCTGTGCGTGATAATGAAGAAAAAAAGGATGATTTATATATCATAAACGACAGTGCAATCAATGTTTATTCACACTTTGTACCATTGTGTTACTAATTTTATTACCTAGCGCAGGCAAATCAACACCACAAGGCCAGGCAAATCGTCTGCCGCTTGTGAGTGTAAAAACAAAATGACGTTATATTTTTTGTCTTGCATGCAAATGTTACATAATCTTGTGTACATGGGTCTGTGCTGTTTGTGTGGAGGTGTGGACAAGAATGTCAGTCTGGCTGATATGCACCGCTTTAAAGGTTACCCCTTGCCATGCACCGCATGGCGGTTCGAACGAGTGTCAGAGAGCATACATGTTGCTGGAATAGTCGGTTATGTCGACGTTTTCAGTGTGGTGTGAGTCGTGCCCAGTCATGGCATGACTTGCACGTGCAAACAACCTCTTTTAGGCATTTTAATATCCAATACTTCAAACACTGTTTAGGTGAATGCACATTATTTCAGTCTTTCACCAAAATCTTGGTTGGAAAAAAATCTACACACGCTGCAGAGAATGTATAGGATGTTCCAGTAGATTAAAAACGTCAAACGTGAATGAAGATTCCTCAAAGAATAATCTATATACAAGAATGAGGGTCATGGAAGGGTGAGATTAACGGAGGGTGAAAAGGCAATGAACTGATAGCAGGCAGTAGGGCCACAGTTAGACACAACAAGCAAGTGAATGAATGAACAGGAAAAAGAGAGAGAGAGAGAGAGAGAGAGAGAGAGAGAGAGAGAGAGAGAGAGAGAGAGAGAGAGAGAGAGAAGGAGAATGGGACAAGAGAGTTAATTTGTTGTTAGGGTTAATGTGGGAAGAAAAGATACAGGGTATCGAGATGGAATGACGTGAGATGGTAGTGTACAGGTGCTTGAAATCCTGGAGGGAATTGAGTGGGATTGAACGCAGATAAAGGGAGCCCATAGCAATATCCACATCCAACAGGAAAGATAGCAAATACCATTGCACGTGGTGTTGGTGGTGGTGGGTTTATGAAACCCCTCTGTTGGCACATATCCGACCGATGTGAATATCTATGGCCACGATCTAATAAAATTGATGTTGGGAGGGCCATCAGACACTTTAACAGCAAGCAGAATGGATGTGATAAAGCCAGGAAGGCAGTGCATTTGACCTTGTGACGTTGCTTGGTTACCAGTTGTCATTTTTGAAGCAGCAGTGACGCATTCAAAATGCTTATTCTGGGATGGCACCTGACCTTGCTTTCTGCAGACACTGCACGTACACACATATTCGGCAGCCTTTGGGATCCCTCTATTTAATTGGCTTTGAAATCTAATCCCAGTTCGTTCATATCAAGATCACCCTTGGATTGAAAAGTTCCGCAAAAGCAAAGCTTTTATTACAACAGACATTCCGCATCAATTCCTTCTGTTTTATGGATTAGCTTGTATTTTCAAACGGCTTGGGACATCTGTTTATTAAAGACCAAAAGAGGAAGAATCAACAATGCGTGCACGCTGTAGGTCATTGGAGGAATATAGATTTTACAAATTGTTGTTTTGCTTCCAGAAGCATAAATGATAAATGCGGTGACCGGATAGATCAGTGGGAACATGCTGGTCTCTGCACTGGCTGGTTCTTGAGGGTTTCATTGCTGGTGGAACCATATCCGGCTAATATTGCCCTCTGGGGCTGCATCGCACAATGATAATCCTTCAAAGGAGACTTTATGCCAGGCTGTCGCTCTTGCAATGTGAGTTAAAGATGCCATTCAATCGTTCGCATGAATTATACTGTAATTAGACTGGTGCAAGAGTCAAATTCAAAATTCCCTGTTTGGCAAGAGTTCGAATAGACTTCCTGATATCTCATCGGACCCCTTCTGGACTTTGCTGCTCTCCGGTCCTCAAACGGGGGATCGGTTATAGCAAAGGTCAATAAATCAAATGTAGCTTCAATCAGGACCACAATTAGTTCTCGCTTCTACTCTTTACAGCGAATACATAATTTTCCAAAAGTATGACATTTCTGCAGCAATTATAATTTATTGCAACTACCACGACTACAACGTCAATGTTCTGACACGTCTCACTCAACCGCAAACATCTGGACATAACATTGGGCAAGGATCATAATCAAAGGATATATCAGATCATAGTTACTGAATTTATTGATAGTATGGAATCAATTGTTTGGTTCTACAATGACGATGTCATTTCTTCAAACACTGGAACCTAGCTTCGCCAGTTAGTGGTGAAATTTTAGATATGCGTGAGGAGGCGCTTCTTCAACAACCCTTCGGAAAGATTGAAGTGAAGAGTTTATGGGAGGTTTTGCAGAGCTGCCATCAGGCCTGAATAATATTCATTCTGCCCCTCAATTTAGTATTCGTGCTGCCGTGGCATCCGTTTCAGATTTGCCAAATTTGCAGAATGTGACAATCACAGAGAATTGGGCTTGGAGAGGCCGTGCACTGATTCGGATTTTGGTGGATACGGTGTCACAACCTCCACATAAAATGAACCCGATTCAAAGGAGACAGTTCCCCGGGGTGTTGAGATATAGTAGGTGAAGAACACAAACTGTTTGTTTTTGCACATGAATGTCTGTTGTCTGTACCTGCAGGTGGTAGGAATGTCAATTACATTGTAAGCAGGAGGGTCTTTGCATCCAAGAGGTGGTGCTACTCGTATTAGTTTCAGCTGTCCACAAGTAAGCAAATGGTTATGAGTTCGTTCTAGCGATAATCATGAGGTTGTGAGATGGAATACTTCATCGGCGTGGGCTTCAAATTGGTTTGATGAATTAGTTCTGATCATCATGCTTGTTCTTAAGGGAATACTGTACAACAGAAAAGGGCCATTATTGTACAATTAGTATGAAAGCCCCATCAAAAATGACAGGTTGGAATTATTTTATTCAAAATTTTCAGACTATAAATACGATGTTTCGCAGCAAAAGTGTTATTTTAAAACACTACGTGTACAAATGTTCCCCTATTTGTTTTATCCTCTGGGATGTTTCATTTCGATGACACAGTCTCGTGAGCGCACCAAAGTCTGAAGCCTCGGCTAACTTCAGATGTGCTTTATCTTAATTATTTATTAGACAACCTACGGATGTAAATGAACACTCGTTTTTACTCTGCGCGTGTTGCACATCAAGTGCGTGAATTTCACCTCCCTATGCTTTGTATTAATTGTTATTTTTTAAAACGTTTCTGTGCACCGCCTTGATGCCTGGTTTCAGATTACCGTCTACATTTCCAATAGAAGAGATGCAATTACTCTTTTATGAAAATGTTTTTCGAGGTTTTTTTATTGTGAAAAATAGACCATTGTGAATACACGGTCGTGTTAAAAGATGGCCTTGAAAATCCTTCTTAAATCACAGCCTTATGAAGGGGGACAGACAAATGCACAAACACACAAATCCACATTGTTTTTGTACAGGTAGATTCTTGGAAACTTCTTTCAAAAACAGTAACCAGTAAAAGCAATAGATCATCATTGGGTGGTCGCTAGACTACCCTTATTCTCAGTTTTTCCGTCTGTCTGTATGTTTGTATGTATGTAATGGACAGCTCTGGAGGCCAGAGGAGTCAACCGATTTGATGAAACTTGACAGGTAGGTTCATACCAGGATTAGTTGTAATGCTTTGAGCACCGTTGCTTGGACGCCACCGTTGCCTAGCAACGGACTTTGAATTTTTGAAAAATCAATAAAAAAAATTTATTTTTCGAAAATCAAAAATCGGGTCCCAGTCTTTTATGCGCACTATAATCACACTCTTTGGCAAAAATTTTCAGCCCAATCCGTCAAAAACTGTATGACTAGTATGCAATTAGTTCGCACGCCACCCATGTCGCCTACCGTCGTGTTTGTATTAGTAATGGACAGCTCTGGAGGCCAGAGGAGTCACCGATTTTGATGAAACTTGACAGTATGTCATACCAGATCTATTCTATGTTTTTAGCACCGTTGCTATGGACACCACCGTTGCCTAGCAATGGGACTTTGAAATTTTGAAAAAATCCTAAAAATTAAATGTTTTCGAAATCAAAAAATCGGCTTCTAGTCTTTTTTATGCGCCACTATAATCTCACTCTTTGGCCAAAAAATTTCAGCCCGATCCGTCAAAAAAACTTATGACTAGTATGCAATTATGTACGCGCCACCCATGTCGCACTACCGGCGTGTCCATTATTATGTATTCGTCGTCATTGTTTTGTTCGATTGTAACTACCAATACTGAGAAGCACATTAACATACGCTGCTCTTCCCTTAGTATTTTGAAAAAGAAAGCCCCTAACGAAAAAGTATGGTGTAATGCTCTGAAACTAAGTATAGCAGCTTCTATTTATAAAGGCATACAACTAAGCTTCTGTGCCTTCAAGCGACATTTGCAAATGATGAATTTGGAAAGTCCAATGTGCTTTACTTGAATTACAAATGAATTCAAGACGATGAAAAAAAAATCAATCATGTATATAGAATTTGACACTTCGGACTTCTTCATGTCAATATTTTGTTCTGGTGTCATGTTGTAAAATGTGTGCAAAATAATTACAATACACTAATAATATTATGGTGATGGTCTAATAACCAACAATAAGTTTTTATTAATTAATTCATGTTTGGAAAGTCACACTCGTTGCCATCTAATGCGAATGAGTCAATCATAGCTTCTGGCTGGCTAAAATGTAAACATAACTTTTAATGTTACGATGTAACATACTTTGCACTCCTATTATGCAGGAGAAGCCTGTCACCAATCAAAGTTGTCTTTGGAGTTCATGTTCAAAGGGTAGGTTTTTATCAAGGTAAATCGATAAAAAAATCTCTCTCTTTGGGTTAATTAACCCCCCCCCCTGCTTTTGAAGATAATTAACGGCATAATTTAATTATATCCTTCATCAGGAGGCCACCTTGCTGTCTGGGGTCTTCAAGTGTTTCCTAGGTAACCTCCCTCGGGTCTGAAGCCGCCATGTTTTTTGGCCTGCTCAACCATGCTCTGACTTGGTACAAGCCACAACGATTTCTTAACGATAAAGTTTTCTTTTTCCACTTTCCTCAGTCATATCATCATAGCTACGAATTGCTGGGTATGTTGCAGTGCTGATAAACGCCTGGAGACGCCAGCGTTTGTGGCTTTATTTCATTTGCGCACATGAATCACCGAGAGAATCTCTTAATGTAAGGATTATTACAAAATGTAAGCTCCAGATTTGAAAGTATCAGCAGTTCCGACTCCGCACAAGAAGTGTTGATTTGTCCAATTCGGACATTGCACGGGCGTTTCTCGTGCATCGTTGGATCGACAGCAATTGGTGATCGCTTACCAAGCCAGGCGTTCCGTTGGAGTGCTTGCTTGAATGCTCAAGTTACTTACTGAGCTGTGCAGTGCAGTTCGTATCCCGATCGTGCTTTGCAGTCGACAGTTACTACAAGTTAGAGGTACGTATACAGCAAACATGGACATGGTACATATGGGTAGATTTGGATCTGTAGGGACTCTCTGCGGGTGTGTGGACATGCCATGCCTGTTACAGGTGCCGTGGTGGCAAAGTTTCATCCCGTATCTTATGGAGGTTCTATCGGGTTTTCCTTTGTCCTTGAGCATGTTTCTAAAACATTTGGTTATTGGATTTCCTTTACAAAGGTTATATGTTTCTCTTTGTGAGTTTCAAAGCAAAATATATTTGATAACACCCGATTTCTGATCCGTTTGCCATATCAAAGTATTTTCTGAATGACAGAGCCAATTTTTTTCCACCCTTCACACGCAGCTGTTTGTAAAGATTAATGTTTGTGAACATCTTCATGAGACGTCTTTATAAATGTAACTTTGTCAGGATATAGACGTATATAACTCGGATATATACTAGAAGCGTTTTCGTACGTAACTGCAGTGTAATCACACATTTACAACAAACATGTCATTCCCGAAAAATTGCCGAGATCGGCACAAACGTGTACGTGTGTGTGTGTGTGTGCTTGTCGGTGTGTGTGTGTGCGGTGGTCTGTTGGTGTCCGTGTGCGTTGTCGGTGTGTGTGTGTGTTGCGTGTCGGTGTGTGTGTGCGTGTCGGTTGTGTGTGCATGTCGGTGTGTGGTGTGTGTGTGTCTGTGTGCGTGTCGGTGTGGTGTGCATGTCGGTGTGTGTGTGTGTGTGTCTGTGTGCGTGGTGTTGTGTCGTTGATTGGTATCTACATATGTGGGTTTCAGATGTGGAATGTAGTCCTCCCAGGGTGGGCTCAAAGCGTCCACCTTCATTTCGGTAAGGGGGGTGTGGGGTGGGGTCACGATTCACGGACCAAGCTGTGAAGTTTTCTGAACCCCGGAGAGCTTCCAACTCCAGCTTGTTTGTAATATTATTCCCAGGGATGGTTTTTAGCTCACCTGTAAAATAGTTCCGGGGAGCTTGAGGGATTGTGAGTCGTCCTTCTGTCCGTCCATCTGTCCATCCACAAATACTTACAGCTTCTTCTCAGAAATTACACATACGATTTCAATGAAATTAGACCATAACCTTCATCACCCTTGATGGCATTAAAAACAACAAAAACGTGGTCTGAAGGGGTCTACAGAGGGAGTTTACGGAGGGGGTTGGGGGGGGAGTGGGTTTCCTCCCCAAAAAGGAATTTGCTTTCTTCTCAAATGATACACACAATTCCGATGAAACTTCACGACAACCTTCATCACTCATGACGTACCAAAGGTTGTTCCTGACATTATAAAAATCTGGCTCTAAGGGGATTTAAGGGGGTTTGCCCCCAAAAATATCTATTTCCTTTTTTCTCCAAAACTACACATACAACTCTGATGAAACTTGACCACCATCTTCACCACCCGTAATGTATCAAAGTTTGTTCACGGCATTAAAAAATGGGGCTCTAAAGGGTTCTACCGGGGGTTTCCCCCCAAAAATTGTATATGCTTTCTTTTTTGAAGCCACACACACAATTTCGATGAAACTTGATCACAACCTTTATCACCCGTGATGTACCAAGGTTTAAGCCTGGTGTTGGCTCAGTGGTTAGGGTGGTGGCTTGGGATCCTAGGGTCCTGAGTTCAAGTTATATACATATTTACAGATGAATAAAATAGAGATATTTAGATACCAATAAATCAATAAAATAATTATTTATAAAATCAATTATAAATATGCATATTAAATAATTGTTGGTGGTTGTGGATACGCAGTGCAACATGTTAAAATCGTCAGTTATTGATGACAGTTTGAATATTGAATGACAGTTTGAGTCATGGTTAGATGGAGGTAGGTATTTGCCTTCTTAGAAACTACATAACACAATTCTGATGAAACTTATCACGACCTTCATCACCTGTGATGTACAAAATTTGTTTACGACATAATAAAATCAGGGTCTAAGGGCGCTAAGGGGGGTTGCCCCCCAAAATATGTATTTGCTTTTTCCCCGTAACTACACACACAATTTTTATGCAACTTGACCACACCTTATCACCCTGATGTACCAAAGATTGTTCACGCCATTTAAAAAATATTTTTAAAGTACAAATCGGTGTGCTTCAATCAATTCTGCCAGGCCAGCCAATCAAAATATCCAACGTGGCCACGATGTTGTGGATCCACAGTACTTATTCTTCAGAAACCTTCCAGGCCATTATGTTGATTTTCTAACCTCCACCTATTCTTGTAACCGACGTCAATGAAATGTCCTGGTTGTCTTCCACTCCAAATTGTTTTCCAAGGCCGTTTTAAAGAAAGTTAACTTTCACTGTTGCACTTTTGAAAATTGTCAAACTCTTATATACCAAGCAAATCAGTCAAGTACGGCATAAAGCTCCGGATTCTTGCAGATGAGAAAATGTTCTACATCTACAATCGTGAGGTGTACTAAAGAAAACGAGATCAGACACACAGAGGTTGGTCATTGAGAAAGAGTTATTCTGCAACATACAGAGCCGTTGACTGGATAAGGTCAAAATGTTCCAACAGATAACCTTTTAATAACATTTACCCAAGCCAAACAACTTCTTTGTAGGCACAACCATTTATGAGAACAATACAACTTCACAACTTGTCGTTGAATCACGATCCCTTACGAAAATGAGGTGACTATCCTTCCAGTCCTGGGAGGACTCACGTTCCACCTTCTAAACCTGCAAGTAGGGATTACAACCGCGCAAGAACAAGGCAGATATTAACAAATAAATGCTGACTTAACTCTTTGATGCATGGGATATTTTTCGAATATTGAATGCATGAAATGGGTCCTCTGGGCTTCCAAATGTAACCAATCTATACTAATAAAAGGCAATTGTGTGTGTGTGTGTGTGTGTGTGTGTGTGTGTTGTGTGTGTGTTGGTGTGTGTGTGTGTGTGTGTGTCTCCTCCATAACTCCAAAAACTATAAACCTAGCAGCCCGGATACTTTGTATGCATTTGCATGCAAAACTCCAAGAAGTGCAAAGGTGAAAAATTGGGTATTTTGGGTTAATTAACCCCCCCCCCCCCCTGCTTGAGATAATTAACGGCCTTATTATTATATCCTTCATCAGGAGGCCACCTTGCTGTCTGGGGTCTTCAAGTGTTTCCTAGGTAACCTCCTCGGGTCTGAAGCCGCCATGTTTTTTTGGCCTGCTCAACCATGCTCTGACTTGGTACAAGCCACAACGATTTTAACGATAAAGTTTTCTTTTTCCACTTTCCTCAGTCATATCATCATAGCTACGAATTTGCTGGGTATGTTGCAGTGCTGATAAACGCCTGGAGACCCAGCGTTTGTGCTTTATTTCATTTGCGCACATGAATCACCGAGAGAATCTCTTTAATTAAGGATTATTTACAAAATGTAAGCTCCAGATTTGAAAGTATCAGCATTCCGACTCCGCACAAGAAGTGTTGATTTGTCCAATTCGGACATTGCACGGCGTTTCTTCGTGCATGTTGGATCGACAGCAATTGGTGATCGCTTACAAGCCAGGCGTTCCGTTGGAGTGCTTGCTTGAATGCTCAAGTTACTTACTGAGCTGTGCAGTGCAGTTCGTATCCCGATCGTGCTTTGCAGTCGACAGTTACTACAAGTTAGAGGTACGTATACAGCAAACATGGACATGTACATATGGGTAGATTTGGATCTGTAGGGACTCTCTGCGGGTGTGGACATGCCATTCCTGTTACAGGTGCCGTGGTGGCAAGTTTCATCCCCGTATCTTTATGGAGGTTCTATCGGGTTTCCTTTGTCCTTGAGCATGTTTCTAACATTTGGTTATGGATTCCTTTACAAGTTATATGTTTCTCTTTGTGAGTTTCAAAGCAAAAATATATTTGATAACCCGATTTCTGATCCGTTTGCCATATCAAAGTATTTTCTGAATGACAGAGCCAATTTTTTTCCACCCTTCACACGCAGCTGTTTGTAAAGATTAATGTTTGTGAACATCTTCATGAGACGTCTTTATAAATGTAACTTTGTTTTTCGGATATAGAGTTACTCAGGTTTCTGGGTTTTCCAGTACGTAACTGCAGGCGGGTAATCACACATTTACAACAAACATGTCATTCCCGAAAAATTGCCGAGATCGGCACCAAACGTGTACGTGTGTGTTGTGTGTGCTGTCGGTGTGTGTGTGTGCGTGTCTGTTGGTGTCCGTGTGCGTTGTCGGTGTTGTGTGTGTTGCGTGTCGGTGTGTGTGTGCGTGTCGGTTGTGTGTGCATGTCGGTGTGTTGGTGTGTGTGTGTCTGTGTTGCGTGTCGGTTGTGGTGTGCATGTCGTGTGTGTGTGTGTGTGTCTGGTGTGCGTGGTGTTGTGTCGTTGATTGGTATCTACATATGTGGGTTTCAGATGTGGAATGTAGTCCTCCCAGGGTGGGCTCAAAGCGTCCACCTTCATTTCGGTAAGGGGGGGGGGGGGTCACGATTCACGGACCAAGCTGTGAAGTTTTCTGAACCCCGGAGAGCTTCCAACTCCAGCTTGTTGTAATATTATTCCCAGGATGGTTTTTAGCTCACCTGTAAAATAGTTCCGGGAGCTTGAGGGATTGTGAGTCGTCCTCTGTCCGTCCATCTTCCATCCACAATACTTACAGCTTCTTCTCAAAATTACACATACGATTTCAATGAAATTAGACCATAACCTTCATCACCCTTGATGGCATTAAAACAACAAAAACGTGGTCTGAAGGGTCTACAGAGGAGTTTACGGAGGGGTTGGGGGGAGTGGGTTTCCTCCCCAAAAAGGAATTTGCTTTCTTCTCAAATGATACACACAATTCGATGAAACTTCACGACAACCTCATCACTCATGAACGTACCAAAGTTGTTCCTGACATTATAAAAATCTGGCTCTAAGGGATTTAAGGGGTTTGCCCCAAAAAATATCTATTCCTTTTTTCTCCAAAACTACACATACCAACTCTGATGAAACTTGACCACCATCTTCACCACCGTAATGTTATCAAAGTTTGTTCACGGCATTAAAAAATGGGGCTCTAAAGGTTCTACCGGGGTTTCCCCCAAAATTGTATATGCTTTCTTTTTGAAGCCACACACACAATTTCGATGAAACTTGATCACAACCTTTATCACCGTGATGTACCAAGGTTTAAGCCTGGTGTTGGCTCAGTGGTTAGGGTGGTGGCTTGGGATCCTAGGGTCCTGAGTTCAAGCCCTGTTGGCCGCTGAATACTACACCAGGGGGTTGACTCAGCCTGTCATCCTTCTGAGGTTGGCGAAATGAGT
>CM068958.1:104128442-104139524 GCA_035128595.1 Eptatretus atami | reverse complement strand
CCCGTGCCGCTGATATCTACACCAGGGGGTTGACTCAGCCTGTTATCTTCTGAGGTTGGCGAAATGAGTACCAGTTCCAGTGTGTGTACGTAGAGAGGCACTGCATCAGCGACACAGTCGCGTTTCAAGAAATGATAACTACCCCACCTAAGCTGCCATTCGACCACCACCACCTACCAAGGTTTGTTCATGGCATTAAAATATAAATCCATCGGTATTTACTTTGACCCTGGTGTTGGCTTATTGGTTAGGTGGCTGCTCTGGATCCTAAGGTCCTGATTTGACCCCGTTGGCTGCTAAATTAACACCAGGGGTTGACTCAGCCGGTCATCCTTCTGAGGTCGTGAAATGATACCATTATTACTGGTCCCGGGTATGCCCCGGTTATAATAGTGAGTATCCCTGTGTTTCATAAGAGGTGACCAGGGTTGCGTCAGAAGAAGGCATCGGGCCATAAAACATTGCCTCAAGAAAAGATAACCCCTGCTTCAAGGGGCTGTCACACCTTGACCGATTTAGCCAGCGTATGCCGACGTATGAAAAATGTGCCTAAAACGCTGGGACACGTCGAATACGTTATGGTAAGTTTTTATACGTTAAGAGCACGCTGAAGCACGTTGGCATACGTCGTAGTACGCCAAGCTCGTCGACAAATTTTAACATGTTCAAAATTTTTTCGACGTATGCCAGCCGTATGCGTATGACTCGCACGCCGTCCGATATGCTGCCATAAATTTGTAGAATGTAGTGTAGCGATTTATGCGTCGTTGACACACGTCGACACACGTTACTTGTAAGTTACTCATAAGTTTAAACCGTCGAGGTAAAGTTTAGCCTACCCGAAACTTATTTCAACTGAGTAGTAACGTCTTAACCTATGTGTTTAACGTACTCCAACGTAATTATTATGTTTATGTTTAGACTCGATTGATTGACGTCTTTCCGACGACCACATAACTTGCTGAACGTGTTTTCTAACTTACAGCTACCTATAATGGCGTATTGGCAGCGTTTAGGGGAATTGGTATATAAAAATGGGTTCACAGAGGAACCCGTCAGTGTTCCAGACTCCATTTTTTTTTTTTTTTCTTCGCATGACAGTGATATTACACTTCGAATTCTAGTGCGGTTATGATTTAAATCGTTGAGCGGCAGCCTATGAATAGCTTACGCCACGTGATCTACGTATATACGCTGCCGCACACTATGCATACGTTAGACTATCGTTGGTATAAGTTATCTATAAGTTATCCAAACGTTCTCGTATGTTACTAATAGGTAGCATTTGTCCAACTCGTTATGAATACGCCAAAATTAAAAAAAACTTCAAGTTATGCATTTAGCGTAGAAAAACATTAAAAAAAAAAAAGCGAAAAAAGCTGCAAAGAAGTCTCTGCCAGGCCTGGACCGACGCAAGAGGATCCTCATCCCACGTCCTCCCATCACACTCACCTACTACTACTGACATGGACTACTACTAACTACTATACTAATGACACGCTCACCTATACTACGACTGATACTACTGACATGACATGTACTCACCATGAGTCTGAAAACTGACGTTCCTCCTGTGAAGCCCATTTTGATAAACAATATCATTAACCATACCGGATCTCACCCTGCCCATGGCCTGGCGGGCACCGGGGTCGAGTCCTCCCTGCACCACTCACTTTATGCTCCCCCCTCTTTGTAGTCCCTTATTGGTTTTGTGGTGTTAAATGGGTGGCTGCCGACGTTCCAGCTGTGAAGTGTTAATCCCCTGCGCCGTAATTTAGAAAGGAAACACGTTCAGTAAGTCGCGGTCAATCCGGAAGACGTCAATCAAATACTCTACATACGTCAATGTGTGTTGGAGATACGTTACACATAGTTCAAAGCACGTTACTCATAGATTAGAAATAAGTTTCGGGTACGCTAAACATTACCTCGACATGTTTCGACTATGAGAACTTACAAGTAACGTGCCGACGTGTTCAACGATCTCATAACGTGCCTACAACTTATTGGCCAGCGTATGCGGAACGTGTGCGCATACGCTGGCATACTCACAAAATTTTGAGCATGCTTAAAATTTGTCGAGCGTGCTCGCATAGTACGACGTATGCCAGCGTGCTTCATCGTGCTCTAACGTATACAAAACTTACCCATAACGTATTCGACGTGTACCAGCGTATTCGGCAAATTTTCATACGTCGGCATACGCTGGCTAAAACGTCAAAGTGTTGACAGGGCATGACGGTGATGTTAACACTTCGATGTCTAGTGCGGTTATGATTTGAATCGTCGAGCGGCAGCCTTTAATAGGCTACGCCACTGATCGTCGGCGATATGCTGCCGCTTGCTATTCATACGTTAGACTATTGTTGGGCAATGTTGTGAACGCCGACAACACGCTAAAGCATCCGTTGGTATAAGTTATCTATAAGTTATCGAAACTTTTGTGTTACGTTACTAATACTTATGCATACGTCCAACTCGTTATGAATATGCCAAAAACTTTTAAAAAAACATCATAGTTCAGCGATAGCCAGCGTTTTACATACATTTTGATAACTTGCCATACGCTTGGCTAAAACGTCAAGTGTGACAGCCCCTTCAGCAAGAAAAATGGCTGTAAAACAGCTGTTGTTTTTCATCGATATTGACTTTCTTCTACCATTATATATTTTGTGGTCACTGGCCTGCGCTCTATGCCTACTAGTGGTTTCTGATTCTTATCCAGCCACTACCAGGTGAGCACCCAAGGGTATTGCCCCGATGTTTAATATCTCTGTGAGGTCTTTTGTCATCATTCCTATATGTCTCCAACTATCACTGGTACAACTTTGGATTATTCAGCTTCCAGGATCTTCCGCTTCATTCTTGAGGTCTTGGTGTTTGTCATTTTCTTGATTTCTTGCATCATTTAGTCAAAATCACTGGTATTAACACCTCAATAAGCAATTGTCCTGTTTTTTTGTACCAAATTATGGTAATTCTGTCGCAACGCTTTGTTTTTATGTTAACACCCGATGATCATTTAGTTCATATGTGAGCTGGTGGTACTTTTCCATGTGTTTTCAGGGTTACTTTTGGTTCAAGTTCCCACGAATTTTTCTGGAACTGGGACATCAAGTTTGTTTGCAGATGTGCCAGCTGGTATTACATTATGAACTCTTGTGTGTCGTTGTGTGTACAGTGTTTCTGACAGGAGTTTTTTTTTGTGTGTTTTCATTAGGCATAACATATCATTCTCTTTACTCACCCCACCTCCAACCCTCGCCTTTCTCTCTTCTTTTTTTTTTCATACTCTCTTTCTCTTACCCCCTCCACACATCCTCTCCCTCCATCGTATAGCAACGTTTGGTGAGGCAGAGCTCTCTCCACCTCCTCCTCCCTCACTCTTCTCCGCCTTTCTCACTTCCCCTCCCCCTGACTTCTCTCTCTCTCTCTCCTCTACTTCCTCTCTCTCCTTCACCTCCCTGCCTCTCTCAACTCCCTCTCCTTAATACCCCCCGTCAGCAAAGCCGCGGGTTGTATTTGCTGTGTAATAATAAAAAGAAACAAACAATATTTGAACTAATGTGTTACAATTTCCATTTAAAAATCAGCTTGCATGTCAAAAATTATTTCACAAAACCAATGTTTGTGTGAAGAGAAATGGTAGGAGAGTGTGCATGTCAGGGCGATCACGGTGGCCGCAGCGCACTTCTTCTGCTGTGATGGCGGCCTGCGTTAATGGTATAATATACTAACAGAAATATTTCCCGGAAAAATAGTCATAAACCACAATGTGGTAATGCCTGATTATGAAGGTTGCTTTGTAACTGATGATCTGACATGAGACATATGTACTGATCATGCTGACATGCATGTACAGTATAAACAGTATTTCACGAAGTCCCAATCATGACCAATAGCAGGCCAAGTTGTCATACACGACCATGCCATGCATCAAAAGGGTCTCCGTGGAACCTCATATACAGCTTTATATTATAGCTTGTTTTAGAGTTCTGAAAGTTGTATTCATACTATCATTCGTACACCAGGATAGATGTACCGCATCCCATTAAGGGGAATAAGCAATCAAATGTCCCCAGTGACAGGAAAGTTTAAGTTAATCGATCCAATTTAAATATTTTCATGGACTTGAAAAGTGTAATTGTGTTGCACTTTGGTTTTTCTAGCTCAGAACCTGAGCTACTTTTACCACCGCTCGCAAAAATGTTTGTACAATACGCGACGATAGGTTCAATGTCAAAAAGAGTTTATAATTATGCTACTTGTGAAATATAAATTTGGCTATCACAGCAGATTATTCATCGTCTGTTCTCCCGCATTTCAAAAGTGAATGTTGAGCTTTTCAAACGCAGCACGGAAGCGGCCGCCGTAAACGGGAGACAGTACAAATTGCACAGAGTAGTGCTACCATTCGGTTCATAAATATAGTGTTATATATATAGATGACTTTCCATCCAAGGAATCTTCAACACAAAAAGATGACCATTCAGCCCATTGAAAGCTGCACCAATGGTTGCCAACCGATTATTTTTTTGTGTGCAAGTCAAGGCTCGTGGAAGAAGATCAATAGCACGATAACAGATCAGACGCAAAAAGGCAATAAGCAACATAGAGAGGAGGGTGTGAGTATGGGAGGGACGCAACCCAGCAGATGTTTGAGGGAGACTGGTACAAACAATGGGTGGACAAAATGGATTCAGAATGTTTTATGTTTATGTTGTATTTATTTCAATTCAACTTCCATTAGGCCGAAGGCCGTAATTGAGGTAAGTTTTACAATTGAATTTTAACAAATTTATTACAATATACCATATCTCAAGAATGAAGCAAGTTCAGAAGATTCTAAAGATAAATGTATACAAAAGTCATATAGGTGAAAAGTATTGAACAAATAATTCCAATGTGGTCACCTTAAATTCAAGACCTTTTTCCAACCAATCGATCCTATGTATCCCTTACCTTTCATTCGAGACACTTTCTGAAGAATATGCGATCGTGCCTATTTTTATATCGTTCTGTTCGACACTGGTTCATTTTTTGTACGTTGCGAGACCACGAAGGCTGCATTTGCTACGGTGGTATCGTTTTTCAGAAGCCCAGTTACTACTACGAAACCCGTCACAGACTGGAATTCCGTTATTCAACGCACCCTCACCAGCTCACCCACACTCGGGGACATGGACGGTGACAGTGGCGTGCTGCCCCCGCCTCTATCCCCCGCCCCTGCCCCATTCCCCCCGGTCACTCCCACTCCCCGCCTCATATTTGCTTAACCCCGCCCAAAAATTTAACTTTACCCCGGCCCCGCCCACCAGCCTTCTTCACTCCCGCCCCCCGTTCTTTATTCCACCGCCCCGACTTGCCCCGGGGCCCTTCCCACCCCTCTCATCACTCAACCGCCGCCTAAATCACCCCAAGCGCCCCCGCCCACTCATCCCCATCTTCCCGCTTTCAATTTGCTTACCCGCTCGCCCAAAAATTTGTCTTACCTTGCCCCTCCGCCTTCTTGACTCCCTGCCCCCGTCTCTTCTTCATCCCCACCCCGACTCTTCACTCCTCGCCCCCGTCTCAACTAAAAGTGTTTATTGGCTTCGGAAGTTGATAAGTTGACTATTGGCCATATTGTCGATGCACTCTCACAAGGTGACGAAAGTTTCTTTTAGTCAGTCACGAGTACTGAGAAGAAAGCTGGCTGAGCCGCTAAGAGGAGCACAAAATTGGTCTTCAGTACTTAATATATAGATACCTCTGAGATTGCACACAAGGAGATGCAAGCTTGGAGCATTAGGTTTATTCCTTTCTTTTCTCAATTGGATTCTAGATCCCAGTCACTATAGACGGCATCCGAAAATGAGTCCGTAGTGTTTACCAGAGAACAAGGCTTCTTGCTCTTTTTTTGATTTTCTCTTGGTCTTTAAAGTTTGCCCTTTTGTTACCAGGATGCCATACCGGCGCAGTGACGCCGGATGAAGGGAGGATGGGATAGAGAGAGGAGAGGGGGGAGGTGAGAGAAGGTGAGGAGGAGAAAGGAGGAAAAGCGGTGGGGAATGAAGAGGAGTGGTTCGTATAGTGATCATACATCGGCGAGGATCGCCGATGTATGACTTGTGTTAATGGTGACAAGATCGTGTGATGGATATTGAACGTTTTTCAGTGTCTCGAAATGCACTCTCTTCTGGCTACTTGTTCTCGTTTCCTTCACTTGCTTGTCCAATTTTAGAGTAATCTTGGATCCATACTCCAAGTATTTTGTTTTCCCTTAAGCACATCGAGTATGAGTCTTCTGAGTTGAAGTGCAGTAGTTTCGGCGGTGTACGTTTTTGAAGCTAACTTTTGTAGTCGTTTTGCATTTAGCTGTATTTCAGTGAAGATGGTTCTCATTCAGCCCATTCGTTGAATTTCAGTGGAGGCGTTTTGTATGATAGAGGGAGCTGTCCATAATCTCACCTCTTCTGATACTCAGATCTCGATCAATACTTCCATTTTCCCGAACTTCCTGATTTGTAAATCACATGCATCGATCGATTCATGGCAAGGGTAATGCCTAGAGGATCCAATCTTTTGTTCCCGTGTACTGCACAGCTCCAATGATATCCAGTTACATAGATGTTCTTGGCATTCATCCCACTGTCACCTGTTTATTAGAATAAGTCTCCTTCCATGGATAATTAATCTTCTGACTCCTAAAGCGTTTGATGAGTTTTTGTAACTAACAATTCTATGATCGATGGATTTGAAAGTCTTTTTGAGGAAGTCTGGTAACAACGACGATTCCCAATTTGGGTATTATTTTATCAGAGCCCTTATTGAATTCTCATCGCTGATTTCAACCTAAATACAGTGGTTGGTGCGTTGTAGAGATTTTAAGACTCCTGTACCTGTGGTCTATCATTTTGGTATCATTATCTTTCCTGAATCCATTGTCAACAAATCTGTGAATCAAGTAGGCGTGGTCAGCTTTTGTGTGATGTTCAAAGGAATTCCGTGTTGATTCCATTAGCATATTTGTTCATTCAGGTACTTGTCAAGAATTTTGTGTATCACAAGATAGGAAGGTTATCGGAGCCTGGGGCAATGCATTCTGTATGCCTACGACCACTTCAAATGGATCAGATGTCGTACTGAGTACCCAGTGAGTTTCTTCTATTAGAAGTTCACTTGAGCCTGAAAACTTTTTCATGCCATGTTCTTGTATTTGTTCACCTATTGGGTCTTGAATGCCTCACTTCTAAATGCTTCCTCGTGATGGTCTTGATGGTAGTCTTTTCATCTCCGCCGTCAGGTCCATGGGGTTTATCTGGCTTATCTGGTTAATTTGGTCGAGTTTTCATGGAAATTTTATCCATGATGCAGCTCTTTGGAGCTACATTGTCAGAAGTGTATTATTCGAGACTTCGTTTCGGTTATCTGCGTGCTAGAGACCTCGATCTCCAGGTCTCAATGTATGATCCTATTTCTCCAAGGGAGTCTCATAGTTTTTTCTGATTTCATGTTGGAGTGAGTGTTCTTCTGGATTAGAGCTCTCTTAGACTCTCTTTCATTGCCTTTTTTGGAATGCCAGCAAATATGACGTGAGTATGTCACTCGGATTCCCTATCAGATGTTATGCTTTCCTTTGTCTTCATGTATATGGTGTATATTGACATTTGGTTGAATATCAAGAATCCGTACAGCCTGACCTCTCGGGTCTTAGGCACCACCGTGTAAGATCCCATGCACCCTCAATAACGGTCTACTGTTACTCTGTAAAGTCACCCAATATTGTAACTATATCCACAATTTTACATCCATTTGCATGGCAAATTGTTTGATTTCTCACCTTATATCATATCAATAAGTTCGTCATAATTCTGAATGATATCAACAGATACCTAAATATCAGCTCATTTAGTTCTATATCAGAGAAGTGATAAACTTCTCCCTTTCGAACCACCTGCTCTCTCCCCCATCCCTTTTCCTCCTTTCTCCCCACTTTTCTACTCCTTCTCTTCCACCTCCTCCCTCCTCCTCTCTCTATCTCCCATTCCCTTCGCCTCCTATCATCTGTTCTCTCCTCCCTTCTCCTCCTTTCCCGAATCTTCCATTGTCTTCTTATCTCTTTTGATGCAGAGTTTGTGGGTTTTCTTGTTGTGTTTTTGTTGTTTTGGTTTTTTTTTTCTTTTGTGTGGTTGGTTTTTTGTTTTTGTTGGGTTTGTTTTTTACTTTTGTTTTTTTTTTTTTGTTGTTTTTTTTTGGTGTGTTGTTTTTTTCTTTGTGGTTGTGTTTGTGTGTTTTTTTTTGTTTTGGTGTGTTTGGTTTTGTTGTTTTTTTTTTTTTTTGTGTGTGGTTGGTTTGTTTTTTTTTGTGTTTGTGTTTTTGTTTGGTTTTTTTGTTGTTTATTGTTGGTGGTTTTTTTTTGGTGGTTTGTATTGTGTTACAATATCGCTTCTAAACTTCTCAATCAATATTGCATTTCATTAATTTTCCACTGCGTTAATAATTACGTTCAAGCTTATTTTTCGGAGGACCTCTTTAGAAGTCTACTGTATGAAATGTGGTCCTTCCTGTATAAGGAAATGTTGTGTTTCTGTAACTTAAATTAGACATATGGAAACCATTTGTTCAAGACTCCAGCATAAAAAGCCCCACTGGTTATTAATACAAAGCATAATCACTGGATGTTGTAGTGCCACTTTTATGAGTAATCTCGATGTGCTCAGTGAAGCAGAGTTGCTGGAGCAAGCATGCGTGAGAACACCAGACGACAGTTTTATAGCTGAATCAGATTTCGAACTGGGTTTAACAGCTGAAGAGCGAGTTGTGATGTGGCATACCTTGAGCCATCCTGTACACAGTGTATCCCAACCACACTGTAAATTTTCCAAAACGTGTGGGTTTAAGAGAGTGACTAGTAAATTCATCCTTTCCGTTACCAAGACCAAGTTGACATTGTTTCATATGGTGCCAGCAAAAACAAGATATGTTCTGGCTACCAACAAATCACCATGACAATGATGTTGATGATGAACTTGATGAAACCAGGAACTTGAAATCATGTCCACATACAATTTGATGAAAGAGGGTTTATGCATTGTTCAAAATCCCATGACGTTTAATCACATGCATGCAAAACTGACTCACCATGCCTTCACCCTTTTCTACAAACCTGCCACATATTGCCCGCATACTCACTCTAGATCATGTGGATCATTTGTTATGACATGGGTCTAAAAAGAATCATCCTTCCATGTCTTCCTGACAAACTAGCAAACAGCACTGAACGTGCAATAATCAAGCGGGTGGCAGCTCCATTTACTGTAATTGAAGCCCGAGCAATGTGCAAACTACTTGAACTACATCTAAAAATCAGAAGTGTTAAAAATGCAAGAGAGCGACCAAATAGTCTTGGAGCAGAATCACAACCCACCGACACAATGATGATTGAATGGTCACAGAATTGACAGCAGAGTCCATTAAATTTTTGTGCCCTGCGACAAAAATAATTTATCCCAAGAAAATTGCACTCCATGTTATTTTCGCATCCACTTTAGCGCAGTGCCCTCCGTTCGCTTGAACGGCAAAAATATCTGATTTTTTTTTTACTTGATTGCGAAAAATCCGGAGAAATTCCTGTTTTATTGCATTTTCTCCCCCCCCCCCCCCCCCCTTGGGAATAATAATGCTGTGTTCAAGGTTCCATAACCATAGCAGCT
The DNA here is from genome assembly GCA_035128595.1 of Eptatretus atami. Lineage (NCBI taxonomy): Eukaryota > Metazoa > Chordata > Myxini > Myxiniformes > Myxinidae > Eptatretus > Eptatretus atami. The sequence continues at coordinate 104,129,829 of CM068958.1, read as the reverse complement.
CAATCGCTTTCCAAGCCAGCCGTTTCCTTGTATCAACCGTTTCGTTGGAGTGCTTGCTTGATGTGCTTAAGCCCATGCTCTACATGCCATGCAGCCATGTCTGCCCAACCCGAATTGTGGTCATCAGTCTTCATCTGCTCCATTTCTACTTGAAGTATTGTTCATAGTTGTCTTTTTTTTTTAACAAGTAATTCCATTAGCCTCCTTGCTTGCTTTCACCTTTCTCTTTGACTAACCATAAAGGAACCTTTGCGATCCAGTTTTTTTTAACTGCTCTTAAATTATTGCTAGTTGAAATTAAATTTTTAGACATGTGGTGCCCCTGGGCAGCCTTCAGTAGTGGAGCTCCACCCTACCGTTAGATATAAAATCTAAAAAGTGAAGATCATATTTACAGTCGCATCCATAAAGTATAGTTTTTCAACAACCTAAAGGAATCTGAACTTTCTATATTAATAATAGACAATGATGAAGTAAGCATTGAATTATCTTATGATTGATTTTTATCCACTAACTACCAACTTCCCATTCGAGCAGCTCAACATAATACATTTTTCCTGTTATCAATTTTTTTTCGATGATAGATGTTTTGGAGGCCCCGCTGGTTGTGAGCTCCTAGGCAACTGCGCCCACTGGCCATGCCTAAAATTCCGGCCCTGTATTGTGACCACGTCAGTCATATATTGGGGTAACAATTGAGTTTATTTATCAAGATTGTCGTGTTTCCACACCGTCGCATCGAACTCGACGTCACGCAGCACTGAGCACAGAAACCCCACAACAGTAAAAGCCGAAACCGAGTTCTCCTGAAATCAGCCGCCGAGGCGAATCGTAACTGAAAACATATATATAGTTGGTGGATCTGGTGTAACATTTTATAGCAGCAAATTTTTTTTTTTTCCTGGGCCCTCATTTATTGCTCGTGCCCTGGGCACGGCCTGCATGGTCAATGCGTTCAATCCGCCCCTGGATGACAGAACTGTACTGGTAAATGGCGCAGTCAGGATGGTGTTATAAAATTTTGGGGACAAAAGGCACATAATGTCACCATGTTGCACCTGTACATTCTCACATTTTTACCAGTTCCAGTGTGTGTACTGGTAGAGGGGCACTGCATCAGCGACACAGTCGCGTTTCAAGAAATGATAACTACCCCGGCAGCTAAGCTGCCATACGACCACCACCACCTACCAAGGTTTGTTCATGGCATTAAAATATAAATCCATCGGTATTTACTTTGAGCCTGGTGTTGGCTTATTGGTTAGGGTGGCTGGCTTGGGATCCTAAGGTCCTGAGTTTGAGCCCCGTTGGCTGCTAAATTAACACCAGGGGGTTGACTCAGCCTGTCATCCTTCTGAGGTCGGTGAAATGAGTACCAGTATACTGG
>CM068958.1:104111752-104128417 GCA_035128595.1 Eptatretus atami | reverse complement strand
AAAAATGTGAGAATGTACAGGTGCAACATGGTGACATTATGTGCCTTTTGTCCCCAAAATTTTATAACACCATCCTGACTGCGCCATTTACCAGTACAGTTCTGTCATCCAGGGGCGGATTGAACGCATTGACCATGCAGGCCGTGCCCAGGGCACGAGCAATAAATGAGGGCCCAGGAAAAAAAAAAAATTTGCTGCTATAAAATGTTACACCAGATCCACCAACTATATATATGTTTTCAGTTACGATTCGCCTCGGCGGCTGATTTCAGGAGAACTCGGTTTCGGCTTTTACTGTTGTGGGGTTTCTGTGCTCAGTGCTGCGTGACGTCGAGTTCGATGCGACGGTGTGGAAACACGACAATCTTGATAAATAAACTCAATTGTTACCCCAATATATGACTGACGTGGTCACAATACAGGGCCGGAATTTTAGGCATGGCCAGTGGGCGCAGTTGCCTAGGAGCTCACAACCAGCGGGGCCTCCAAAACATCTATCATCGAAAAAAAATTGATAACAGGAAAAATGTATTATGTTGAGCTGCTCGAATGGGAAGTTGGTAGTTAGTGGATAAAAATCAATCATAAGATAATTCAATGCTTACTTCATCATTGTCTATTATTAATATAGAAAGTTCAGATTCCTTTAGGTTGTTGAAAAACTATACTTTATGGATGCGACTGTAAATATGATCTTCACTTTTTAGATTTTATATCTAACGGTAGGGTGGAGCTCCACTACTGAAGGCTGCCCAGGGGCACCACATGTCTAAAAATTTAATTTCAACTAGCAATAATTTAAGAGCAGTTAAAAAAAACTGGATCGCAAAGGTTCCTTTATGGTTAGTCAAAGAGAAAGGTGAAAGCAAGCAAGGAGGCTAATGGAATTACTTGTTAAAAAAAAAAGACAACTATGAACAATACTTCAAGTAGAAATGGAGCAGATGAAGACTGATGACCACAATTCGGGTTGGGCAGACATGGCTGCATGGCATGTAGAGCATGGGCTTAAGCACATCAAGCAAGCACTCCAACGAAACGGTTGATACAAGGAAACGGCTGGCTTGGAAAGCGATTGAGCTGCTATGGTTATGGAACCTTGAACACAGCATTATTATTCCCAAGGGGGGGGGGGGGGGGGGAGAAAATGCAATAAAACAGGAATTTCTCCGGATTTTTCGCAATCAAGTAAAAAAAAAATCAGATATTTTTGCCGTTCAAGCGAACGGAGGGCACTGCGCTAAAGTGGATGCGAAAATAACATGGAGTGCAATTTTCTTGGGATAAATTATTTTTGTCGCAGGGCACAAAAATTTAATGGACTCTGCTGTCAATTCTGTGACCATTCAATCATCATTGTGTCGGTGGGTTGTGATTCTGCTCCAAGACTATTTGGTCGCTCTCTTGCATTTTTAACACTTCTGATTTTTAGATGTAGTTCAAGTAGTTTGCACATTGCTCGGGCTTCAATTACAGTAAATGGAGCTGCCACCCGCTTGATTATTGCACGTTCAGTGCTGTTTGCTAGTTTGTCAGGAAGACATGGAAGGATGATTCTTTTTAGACCCATGTCATAACAAATGATCCACATGATCTAGAGTGAGTATGCGGGCAATATGTGGCAGGTTTGTAGAAAAGGGTGAAGGCATGGTGAGTCAGTTTTGCATGCATGTGATTAAACGTCATGGGATTTTGAACAATGCATAAACCCTCTTTCATCAAATTGTATGTGGACATGATTTCAAGTTCCTGGTTTCATCAAGTTCATCATCAACATCATTGTCATGGTGATTTGTTGGTAGCCAGAACATATCTTGTTTTTGCTGGCACCATATGAAACAATGTCAACTTGGTCTTGGTAACGGAAAGGATGAATTTACTAGTCACTCTCTTAAACCCACACGTTTTGGAAAATTTACAGTGTGGTTGGGATACACTGTGTACAGGATGGCTCAAGGTATGCCACATCACAACTCGCTCTTCAGCTGTTAAACCCAGTTCGAAATCTGATTCAGCTATAAAACTGTCGTCTGGTGTTCTCACGCATGCTTGCTCCAGCAACTCTGCTTCACTGAGCACATCGAGATTACTCATAAAAGTGGCACTACAACATCCAGTGATTATGCTTTGTATTAATAACCAGTGGGGCTTTTTATGCTGGAGTCTTGAACAAATGGTTTCCATATGTCTAATTTAAGTTACAGAAACACAACATTTCCTTATACAGGAAGGACCACATTTCATACAGTAGACTTCTAAAGAGGTCCTCCGAAAAATAAGCTTGAACGTAATTATTAACGCAGTGGAAAATTAATGAAATGCAATATTGATTGAGAAGTTTAGAAGCGATATTGTAACACAATACAAACCACCAAAAAAAAACCACCAACAATAAACAACAAAAAAACCAAACAAAAACACAAACACAAAAAAAAACAAACCAACCACACACAAAAAAAAAAAAAAACAACAAAACCAAACACACCAAAACAAAAAAAAACACACAAACACAACCACAAAGAAAAAAACAACACACCAAAAAAAAACAACAAAAAAAAAAAAACAAAAGTAAAAAACAAACCCAACAAAAACAAAAAACCAACCACACAAAAGAAAAAAAAAACCAAAACAACAAAAACACAACAAGAAAACCCACAAACTCTGCATCAAAAGAGATAAGAAGACAATGGAAGATTCGGGAAAGGAGGAGAAGGGAGGAGAGAACAGATGATAGGAGGCGAAGGGAATGGGAGATAGAGAGAGGAGGAGGGAGGAGGTGGAAGAGAAGGAGTAGAAAAGTGGGGAGAAAGGAGGAAAAGGGATGGGGGAGAGAGCAGGTGGTTCGAAAGGGAGAAGTTTATCACTTCTCTGATATAGAACTAAATGAGCTGATATTTAGGTATCTGTTGATATCATTCAGAATTATGACGAACTTATTGATATGATATAAGGTGAGAAATCAAACAATTTGCCATGCAAATGGATGTAAAATTGTGGATATAGTTACAATATTGGGTGACTTTACAGAGTAACAGTAGACCGTTATTGAGGGTGCATGGGATCTTACACGGTGGTGCCTAAGACCCGAGAGGTCAGGCTGTACGGATTCTTGATATTCAACCAAATGTCAATATACACCATATACATGAAGACAAAGGAAAGCATAACATCTGATAGGGAATCCGAGTGACATACTCACGTCATATTTGCTGGCATTCCAAAAAAGGCAATGAAAGAGAGTCTAAGAGAGCTCTAATCCAGAAGAACACTCACTCCAACATGAAATCAGAAAAAACTATGAGACTCCCTTGGAGAAATAGGATCATACATTGAGACCTGGAGATCGAGGTCTCTAGCACGCAGATAACCGAAACGAAGTCTCGAATAATACACTTCTGACAATGTAGCTCCAAAGAGCTGCATCATGGATAAAATTTCCATGAAAACTCGACCAAATTAACCAGATAAGCCAGATAAACCCCATGGACCTGACGGCGGAGATGAAAAGACTACCATCAAGACCATCACGAGGAAGCATTTAGAAGTGAGGCATTCAAGACCCAATAGGTGAACAAATACAAGAACATGGCATGAAAAAGTTTTCAGGCTCAAGTGAACTTCTAATAGAAGAAACTCACTGGGTACTCTAAGACGACATCTGAATCCTTTGAGTGGCGATCGTGGCATCAGATGATGCATTGCCCCAGGCTCCGATACCTTCTCCTATCTTGTGATACACAAATTCTGACAAGTCCTGAATGAACAAATAGCTAATGGAATCATACCCAGACATTCCTTTGACATCACACAAAGCTGACCACGCCTACTTGTTCACGATTTGTTGCACAATGGATGCAAGGAAAGAATATGATACCAATAATGACTAGACCACAAAGGTACAGGAGTCTTAAAATCTTCAACCACACACCACTGTTTGGTTGAAAGCATGGAGAATTCCATAAGGCTCTGATAAAATAGATACCAATTGGAATCTGTTGTTACCAGACTTCCTCAAAAAGACTTTCAAATCCATCGATCATAGAAATCTGGATTTAGTTACAAAAATCATCAAAGCTTAGGAGTCAGAAGATAAATTATCCATGGCATAGGTAATTATTCTATAAACAAGGTGACAGTGGGATGAAATGCCAAGAACTCTATGTAATGGATATCATTGAGCTGTGGAGTTACCACGGGGAACAAAGATTGGATCCTCTGGATTACCCTTCGCCATCGAACGATGATGCATGATTCAATCAGAGTTCCGGGGAAAGATGGAAGTATTGACTCGACGATCTGAGTATCAGAAGAGGTGAGATTATGGACAGCTCCCTTATCATACAAAACGCCTCCTACTCGAATTCAACGAAATGGGGCTGAATAGAAACCATCTTCACCTGAAATACAGTAAATGCAAAACGCTAACAAATAGTTATGCTTCAAACGTACACCGCCGAAACTACTGCCACTTCAATCTGAAACTATACCCTCGATGTGCTTAAGGGAAAACAAAATACTCTGGAGTATGGATTCAAGATTACCATCTAAAATTGGACAAGCAACGTGGAAGGAAACGAGAACCAAGTAGCACAGAAGAGAGTGCAGTTTCCGAGAGACTGAAAAACGTTCAATATCCATCACCGATTTGTCACCATTAACAAGTAATATCACGCGCGATCCTGCCGATGTATGATTCACTATACGAATCCACTCCTCTTCATTCCCACAACTTTTCCTACCTTTCTCCTCCCTCACCTTCTCCACCTCCCCCCTCTCTCTCTCTAATCCCCATCCTCCCCTTCATCCGGCGTCACTGCGCCGGTATGGCATCCTGGATAACAAAAGGGCAAACTTTAAAGACCAAGAGAGAAAATTCCAAAAAAAGGAAGCAAGAAGATTGTTCTCTGGTATAAACCATACGACTCCTATTCGGATGCGTCATAGTGACTGGGATCTGAACCACATGAGAAAAGAAAGCGAATAAACTATGCTCAAGCTTGCATCTCTTGTGTTGCAATCCAGAGGTATCTATATATTAATACTGAAGGACCAATTTTGTGCTCCTCTTTAGCGGCTCAGCCACGCTTTTTCTCACGTATCGGTGACCTGACTAAAAGAAACTTCGTCACCTTGTGAGAGTGCATCGCACATAGTGGCACATAATCAACTTATCAACTTCGAAGCCACATAACCACTTTTTAGTGGACGGGGGCGAGGAGTGAAGAGTCGGGGTGGGGATGAAGAGAGACGGGGGCAGGGAGTCAACGAGGCGGAGGGGCAAGGTAAGCAAATTTTTGGGCGGGGGTAAGCAAATTGAAGCGGAGATGGGGGATGAGTGGGCGGGGGCGTGGGGTGATTAGGCGCGGTTGAGTGATGAGAGGGGTGGCAGAGGGCCCCGGGGCAAGTGGGGGCGGTGGAAATAAAGCAACGGGGGGGGGCAGTGAAGAAGGCTGGTGGGCGGGGCCGGGGGTAAAGTTAAATTATTTGGGCGGAGTAAGCAAATATGAGGCGGGGAGTGGAGTGAAAATCGGGGGGAATGGGCAGGGACGCGGGGCATAGTAGGCGGGGGCAAGCACGACACTGTCAGTGCCATGTGCCCCGAGTGTGGGTGAGCTGGTGAGGGTGCTTGATGACACGGAATATCAGTCTGTGACGGGGTTCGCTAGTAGTAACTGGTTCCTTGAAAAACGATCACCAACTCGTGCAATGCAAGCCTTCGTGTCATCGCAACGTACAAAAATGAACCAGTGTCGAACAGAACGATATCAAAAATAAGGCACAGACTCGCATTTCTTAGAAAGTGTCTCGAATGAAGAAGGAAGGGATACATAGGATCGATTGGTTGAAAAAGGTTTGAATATTACGGTGACCACATATGGAATTATTTGTTCAATACTTTTCACCTATATGACTTTTGATACCATTTAATCTTTAGAATCTTCTAACTTGCTTTCTTCTTGAGATATGGTATATTGTAATAAATTTTGCTTACAAAATTTCAATTGTAAAACTTACCTCAATTCGGCCTTCGGCCACAATGGAGTTGGAATTGAAATAAATAAACATAAACATAAAACATTCTGAAATCCATTTTGTCCACCCATTGTTTCGTCCAGTCTCCCTCAAACTCTGCCTGGTTTGCGTCCTCCCAATACATCCACCCTCCTCTCTACTGTTGGCTTTGCCTTTTCGCGTCTGATCTGTTTCGTCGCTTTGATCTTCTTTCCACGAGCCTTGAACTCTGCACACAAAAAAATAATGGTTTGGAACCACTTGATGCAGGATTTCATGGGCTGAATGGTCTCTTTTTGATGCTTGAAGTTCCTGGATGGGAAAGTCATCTATTATAATAAAATATATATTATAACCATGGTAGCTCTCTGTGCATTTGTCTGTCTCCGTTTAGGCGGCCGTTCCGTGTGCGTTATGAAAGCTCAACATTCACTTTTGAAATGACGGGAGAACAGACATGAATAATCATGCTGGTGATGCCAAATTTATTTTCACAAGTAGCATAAAAATTTAAAACTCTTTATTCGACAAATTAACCTAATCGATCGCGATTGATACCAACACTTCTTTGCGAGCGGTGAGTAAAAAGTAGCTCAGGTTCTGAGTGAAGACCAAAGTGCAACACAATTACACTTTTCAAGTCATGAAATAATTTAATTGGATCGATTAATTAAACTTTTCCTGTCACTGGGGAACATTTGATTGCTTTTTCCCCTTAATGGGGATGCAGGTACATCTATTCCTGGTGTACGAATGATAAGTATGAATACACACTTTCAGAAAACTCTAAACAACGCTACTAATATCAAAGCTGTATATGGGTTTCCCAGGAACCTTTTGATGCAATGGCATGTCGTGTATGACAAACTTGGCTCTTATTGGTCTGATTGGGATTCGTGAAATACTTGATTTATACTGTACATGCATAGTCAGAATGATCAGGTACATATGTCATCAGTCAGATCATCAGTAAATACAAGCAACCTTCACAATAATCAGGCATTACCACTTGTGGTTTTGACTATTTCTCCGGGAATTTTCTGTTAGTAATATTAATACCATTCGCAGGCCGCATCACAGCAGAAGAAGTGCGCTGCGCACGTGATCGCCCTGACCATGACCACTCTCCTAACCATTTCTCTTCACACAAACATTGGTTTTGTGAAATAATTTTTGACATGCAAGCTGATTTTTAAATGGAAATTGTAACACATTAGTTCAAATATTGTTTGTTTCTTTTTATTATTACACAGCAAATACAACCCGCGGCTTTGCTGACGGGGGGTATTAAGGAGAGGGAGTTGAGAGAGGCAGGGAGGTGAAGGAGAGAGAGGAAGTAGAGGAGAGAGAGAGAGAGAAGTCAGGGGGAGGGGAAGTGAGAAAGGCGGAGAAGAGTGAGGGAGGAGGAGGTGGAGAGAGCTCTGCCTCACCAAACGTTGCTATACGATGGAGGGAGAGGATGTGTGGAGGGGGTAAGAGAAAGAGAGTATGAAAAAAAAAAGAAGAGAGAAAGGCGAGGGTTGGAGGTGGGGTGAGTAAAGAGAATGATATGTTATGCCTAATGAAAACACACAAAAAAAAACTCCTGTCAGAAACACTGTACACACAACGACACACAAGAGTTCATAATGTAATACAGCTGGCACATCTGCAAACAAACTTGATGTCCCAGTTCCAGAAAAATTCGTGGGAACTTGAACCAAAAGTAACCCTGAAAACACATGGAAAAGTACCACCAGCTCACATATGAACTAAATGATCATCGGGTGTTAACATAAAAACAAAGCGTTGCGACAGAATTACCATAATTTGGTACAAAAAAACAGGACAATTGCTTATTGAGGTGTTAATACCAGTGATTTTGACTAAATGATGCAAGAAATCAAGAAAATGACAAACACCAAGACCTCAAGAATGAAGCGGAAGATCCTGGAAGCTGAATAATCCAAAGTTGTACCAGTGATAGTTGGAGCATATAGGAATGATGACAAAAGACCTCACAGAGATATTAAACATCGGGGCAATACCCTTGGGTGCTCACCTGGTAGTGGCTGGATAAGAATCAGAAACCACTAGTAGGCATAGAGCGCAGGCCAGTGACCACAAAATATATAATGGTAGAAGAAAGTCATATCGATGAAAAACAACAGCTGTTTTACAGCCATTTTTCTTGCTGAAGGGGCTGTCACACTTGACGTTTTAGCCATGCGTATGGCAAGTTATCAAAATGTATGTAAAACGCTGGCTATCGCTGAACTATGATGTTTTTTTAAAAGTTTTTGGCATATTCATAACGAGTTGGACGTATGCATAAGTATTAGTAACGTAACACAAAAGTTTCGATAACTTATAGATAACTTATACCAACGGATGCTTTAGCGTGTTGTCGGCGTTCACAACATTGCCCAACAATAGTCTAACGTATGAATAGCAAGCGGCAGCATATCGCCGACGATCAGTGGCGTAGCCTATTAAAGGCTGCCGCTCGACGATTCAAATCATAACCGCACTAGACATCGAAGTGTTAACATCACCGTCATGCCCTGTCAACACTTTGACGTTTTAGCCAGCGTATGCCGACGTATGAAAATTTGCCGAATACGCTGGTACACGTCGAATACGTTATGGGTAAGTTTTGTATACGTTAGAGCACGATGAAGCACGCTGGCATACGTCGTACTATGCGAGCACGATCGACAAATTTTAAGCATGCTCAAAATTTTGTGAGTATGCCAGCGTATGCGCACACGTTCCGCATACGCTGGCCAATAAGTTGTAGGCACGTTATGAGATCGTTGAACACGTCGGCACGTTACTTGTAAGTTTCTCATAGTCGAAACATGTCGAGGTAATGTTTAGCGTACCCGAAACTTATTTCTAATCTATGAGTAACGTGCTTTGAACGTATGTGTAACGTATCTCCAACACACATTGACGTATGTAGAGTATTTGATTGACGTCTTCCGGATTGACCGCGACTTACTGAACGTGTTTCCTTTCTAAATTACGGCGCAGGGGATTAACACTTCACAGCTGGAACGTCGGCAGCCACCCATTTAACACCACAAAACCAATAAGGGACTACAAAGAGGGGGGAGCATAAAGTGAGTGGTGCAGGGAGGACTCGACCCCGGTGCCCGCCAGGCCATGGGCAGGGTGAGATCCGGTATGGTTAATGATATTGTTTATCAAAATGGGCTTCACAGGAGGAACGTCAGTTTTCAGACTCATGGTGAGTACATGTCATGTCAGTAGTATCAGTCGTAGTATAGGTGAGCGTGTCATTAGTATAGTAGTTAGTAGTAGTCCATGTCAGTAGTAGTAGGTGAGTGTGATGGGAGGACGTGGGATGAGGATCCTCTTGCGTCGGTCCAGGCCTGGCAGAGACTTCTTTGCAGCTTTTTTCGCTTTTTTTTTTTTAATGTTTTTCTACGCTAAATGCATAACTTAAGTTTTTTTTAATTTTGGCGTATTCATAACGAGTTGGACAAATGCATACCTATTAGTAACATACGAGAACGTTTGGATAACTTATAGATAACTTATACCAACGATAGTCTAACGTATGCATAGTGTGCGGCAGCGTATATACGTAGATCACGTGGCGTAAGCTATTCATAGGCTGCCGCTCAACGATTTAAATCATAACCGCACTAGAATTCGAAGTGTAATATCACTGTCATGCGAAGAAAAAAAAAAAAAAATGGAGTCTGGAACACTGACGGGTTCCTCTGTGAACCCATTTTTATATACCAATTCCCCTAAACGCTGCCAATACGCCATTATAGGTAGCTGTAAGTTAGAAAACACGTTCAGCAAGTTATGTGGTCGTCGGAAAGACGTCAATCAATCGAGTCTAAACATAAACATAATAATTGCGTTGGAGTACGTTAAACACATAGGTTAAGACGTTACTACTCAGTTGAAATAAGTTTCGGGTAGGCTAAACTTTACCTCGACGGTTTAAACTTATGAGTAACTTACAAGTAACGTGTGTCGACGTGTGTCAACGACGCATAAATCGCTACACTACATTCTACAAATTTATGGCAGCATATCGGACGGCGTGCGAGTCATACGCATACGGCTGGCATACGTCGAAAAAATTTTGAACATGTTAAAATTTGTCGACGAGCTTGGCGTACTACGACGTATGCCAACGTGCTTCAGCGTGCTCTTAACGTATAAAAACTTACCATAACGTATTCGACGTGTCCCAGCGTTTTAGGCACATTTTTCATACGTCGGCATACGCTGGCTAAATCGGTCAAGGTGTGACAGCCCCTTGAAGCAGGGGTTATCTTTTCTTGAGGCAATGTTTTATGGCCCGATGCCTTCTTCTGACGCAACCCTGGTCACCTCTTATGAAACACAGGGATACTCACTATTATAACCGGGGCTCCCCGGGACAGTATAATGTATCATTCACGCCTCATATCCCTGTGTGTCATAAGAGGTGACCAGGGTTGGCGTCAGGAAGGGCATCGGGCCATAAAACATTGCCTCAAGAAAAGATAACCCCTGCTCAAGGGGCTGTCACACCTTGACGATTTAGCCAGCGTATGCCGACGTATGAAAAATTTGGCTAAAACGCTGAAAAAAATTAGGATTAATTAAATTTTTTTATCTCATACAGTCATTATAGAGATGGAATTTGTTGTGGTTAACTTTAATTTTTTGATAGGCAGCTTCACAGATTTATCCAGATTAGCCTATTGCCAAACAGGAGTGGTAAATGGTTGTACAGTTGCTGCATATCTGAGTGTTAGTTAGAGTAACAGAATTGCTTTATACCAAGTGTTTTCATAATGTTATGATTTCAGTTTCCCTATAGTCAAGTTTACACCTTCTATGTCAATGACCAATCAAAAGGGTTACAATTTCCTTTTCATCTCAGCTACTTACATTTAAGAATTTATTCATAAAGATGATTTTTGGAAACGTGCTTGAGAAGTTTTTTCCATCAATGTTAAACAGAGAATATTTGCCTGATTGCTTGATTTCAGTCAGTGAGAATGTCTTAGACTCCATCATACACTTTTATTGAAGTTTTGTTGGTTTCTTGTAAACAAGTTCCTATTGTCATGTATTTGATATTAATAATAATGAATTAATTCTTTTAGTGAATAAATTCTATAATTTAATATTATATTTAATATATATATATATATATATATATATATATTATATATATTATCTATGTATATTATACATATTTACAGATGAATAAAATAGAGATATTTAGATACAAAAAATCAATAAAATAATTATTATAAAATACATTATAATATGCATTTAAATAATTTTTTGGTTGTTGGATACGCAGTGCAACATGTTAAAATCGTCAGTATTGATGACAGTTGAATATTGAATGACAGTTGAGTCTATGGTTAGATGGAGTAGTATTTGCTTCTTAGAAACTACATACACAATTTCTGATGAAACTTCATCACGACCTTCATCACCTTGATGTACCAAAATTTGTTACGACATAATTAAAATCAGGGCTAAGGGCGCTAAGGGGGGTTGCCCCCCAAAATATTGTATTTGCTTTTTCCCCCGTAACTACACACACAATTTTTATGCAACTTGACCACAACCTTCATCACCCGTGATGTACCAAAGATTGTTCACGCCATTTAAAAAATATTTTAAAGTACAAATCGGTGTGCTTCATCAATTCTTGCCAGGCCAGCCAATCAAAATATCCAACGTGCCACGATTGTGGGATCCACAGTACTTATTCTTCAGAACCTTCCAGCCATTATGTTGATTTTCTAACCCCTCCACCTATCTTGTAACCGACGTCAATGAAATGTCCTGGTTGTCTCCACTCCAAATTGTTTTCCAAGGCCGTTTTAAAGAAATGTTAACTTTCACTGTTGCACTTTGAAAATATTGTCAAACTTTATATACCAAGCAATCAGTCAAGTACGCGCATTAAAGCTCCGGATTCTTGCAGATGAGAAAATGTTCTAACATCTACAATCGTGATGTGTACTAAAGAAAACGAGACAGACACACAGAGGTGGTCATTGAGAAAGAGTTATTCTGCCAACATACAGAGCCGTTGACTGGATAAGGTCAAAATGTTCCAACAGATAACCTTTTAATAACATTTACCCAAGCCCAAACAACTTCTTTGTAGGCACAACCTTATGAGAACAATACAACTTCACAACTTGTCGTTGAATCACGATCCCTTACGAAAATGAGGTGACTATCCTTCCAGTCCTGGGAGGACTCCGTTCCACCTTCTAAAACCTGCAAGTAGGGATTACAACCAGCGCAAGAACAAGGCAGATATTAACAAATAAATGCTGACTCTAACTCTTTGATGCATGGGATATTTTCGAATATGAATGCATGAAATGGGTCCTCTGGGCTTCCAAATGAACCAATCTATACTAATAAAAAGGCAATGTGTGTTGGGTGTGTGTGTGTGTGTGTGTTGTGTGTGTGTTGTGTGTGTGTTGTGTGTTGTGTGTCTCCTCCATAACTCCAAAACTAATAAACCTAGCAGCCGGATACTTTGTATGCATTGCATGCAAAACTCCAAGTAAGTACAAAGAGTGAAAATTGGGTATTTGGGTTAATTAACCCCCCCCCCCCCCTGCTTTTGAAGATAATTAACGGCCTTATTTAATTATATCCTTCATCAGGAGGCCACCTTGCCTGTCTGGGGTCTTCAAGTGTTTTCCTAGTAACCTCCCTCGGGTCTGAAGCCGCCATGTTTTTTGGCCTGTCAACCATGCTCTGACTTGGTACAAGCCACAACGATTTCTTAACGATAAAGTTTTCTTTTTCCACTTTCCTCAGTCATATCATCATAGCTACGAATTGCTGGTATGTTGCATCTGATAAACGCCTGGAGACGCCAGCGTTTGTGGCTTTATTTCATTTGCGCACATGAATCACCGAGAGAATCTCTTAATGTTAAGGATTATACAAAATGTAAGCTCCAGATTTGAAAGTATCAGCATTCCGACTCCGCACAAGAAGTGTTGATTTTTGTCCAATTCGGACATTGCACGGGCGTTTCTCGTGCATCGTTGGATCGACAGCAATTGGTGATCGCCTTACCAAAGCCAGCGTTCCGTTGGAGTGCTGCTTGAATGCTCCAAGTTACTTACTGAGCTGTGCAGTGCAGTTCGTATCCCGATCGTGCTTTGCAGTCGACAGTTACTACAAGTTAGAGGTACGTATACAGCAACATGGACATGTACATATGGTAGATTTGGATCTGTAGGGACTCTCTTGCGGGTGTGGACATGCCATCCTGTTACAGGTTGCCGTGGTGGCAAAAGTTTCATCCCGTATCTTATGGAGGTTCTATCGGGTTTTCCTTTGTCCTTGAGCATGTTTCTAAAACATTTGGTTATTGGATTTCCTTTACAAAGGTTATATGTTTCTCTTTGTGCAGTTTCAAAGCAAAAATATATTTGATAACACCCGATTTCTGATCCGTTTGCCATATCAAAGTTATTTTCGAATGACAGAGCCAATTTTTTTCCACCCTTCACACGCAGCTGTTGTAAAGATTAATGTTTGTGAACATCTTCAGACACGTCTTTATAAATGTAACTTTGTTTTCGGTGAATAAGTTACTCAGGTTTCTGGTTTTCCAGTACGTACTGCACGGCGTAATCACACATTTACAACAACATGTCGATTCCCGAAAAATTTGCCGAGATCGGCCACCAAACGTGTACGTGTGTGTGTGTGTTGCGTGTCGGTGTGTGTGTGTGCGTTGTCTGTGCGTGTCGGTCTGTGCGTGTGTCGGTGTGTGTGTGTGCGTGTCGTGTGTGTGTGTGTGCGTGTCGGTGTGTGTGCATGTCGGTGTGTGTGTGTGTGTGTGTGTCTTGTGTTGCGTGTCGTTGTGTTGCATGTCGTGTGTGTGTGCTGTGTGTCTGTGGCGTGTGTGTGATGTTCGTTGATTGGTATCTACATATGTGGGTTTCAGAATGTGGAATGTAGTCCTCCCAGGGTGGGCTCAAAGCGTCCACCTTCATTTCGGTAAGGGGGGGGGGGGGTCACCGATTCACGGACCAAGCTGTGAAGTTTTCTGAACCCCGGAGAGCTTCCAACTCCAGCTTGTTGTAATATTATTCCCAGGGATGGTTTTTAGCTCACTGCTAAAATAGTTCCGGGAGCTTGAGGGATTGTGAGTCGTCCTTCTGTCCGTCCATCTGTCCATCCACAATACTTACAGCTTCTTCTCAAAATTACACATACGATTTCAATGAAATTAGACCATAACCTTCATCACCCTTGATGGCATTAAAACAACAAAAACGTGTCTGAAGGGGTCTACAGAGGGAGTTTACGGAGGGGTTGGGGGGAGTGGGTTTCCTCCCCAAAAGGAATTTGCTTTCTTCTCAAATGATACACACAATTCCGATGAAACTTCACGACAACCTTCATCACTCATGACGTACCAAAGTTGTTCCTGACATTATAAAAATCTGGCTTAAGGGATTAAGGGGTTTGCCCCACAAAAATATCTATTCCTTTTTTCTCCAAAACTACACATACAATCTGATGAAACTTGACCACCATCTTCACCACCCGTAATGTATCAAAGTTTGTTCACGGCATTAAAAAAGGGGGTCTAAAGGTTCTACCGGGGGTTTCCCCCCAAAAATTGTATATGCTTTCTTTTTGAAGCCACACACACAATTTCGATGAAACTTGATCACAACCTTTATCACCCGTGATGTACCAAGGTTTAAGCCTGGTGTGGCTCAGTGTTAGGGTGGTGGCTTGGGATCCTAGGGTCCTGAGTTCAAGCCCTGTTGGCGCCTGAATTACTACACCAGGGGGTTGACTCAGCCTGTCATCCTTCTGAGGTTGGCGAAATGAGTACCAGTTCCAGTGTGTGACTGGTAGAGGGCACTGCATCAGCGACACAGTCGCGTTTCAAGAAATGATAACTACCCCGGCAGCTAAGCTGCCATACGACCACCACCACCTACCAAGGTTTGTTCATGGCATTAAATATAAATCCATCGGTATTACTTTGAGCCTGGTGTTGGCTTATTGGTTAGGTGCTGGCTTGGGATCCTAAGTCCTGAGTTTGAGCCCCGTTGGCTGCTAAATTAACACCAGGGGTTGACTCAGCCGTCATCCTTCTGAGGTCGGTGAAATGATACCAGTATACTGGTCCCGGTGTATGCCCCGGTTATAATAGGTGTAGCATATCCCTGTGTGTCATAAGAGGTGACCAGGGTTGCGTCAGGAAGGGCATCGGGCATAAAACATTGCCTCAAGAAAGATAACCCCTGCTCAAGGGCTGTCACACCTTGACCGATTTAGCCAGCGTATGCCGACGTATGAAAAATTTGGCTAAAACGCTGGCACACGTCGAATACGTTATGGTAAGTTTTGTATACGTTAAGAGCACGCTGAAGCACGTGGCATACGTCGTAGTACGCCAAGCTCGTCGACAAATTTTAACATGTTCAAAATTTTTCGACGTATGCCAGCCGTATGACTCGCACGTTCCGCATATGCTGGCCATAAATTGTAGGCATGTTATGCGATCGTTGACACACGTCGACACACGTTACTTGTAAGTTACTCATAAGTTTAAACACGTCGAGTAATGTTTAGCGTACCCGAAACTTATTTCTAACCTATGAGTAAAACGTGCTTTGAACCTATGTGTAACGTATCTCCAACGCATATTGATGTATGTAGACGTATTTGATTGACGTCTTCCGGACGACCACATTACTTGCTGAACGTGTTTCTAACTTACAGCTACCGTATAATGGCGTATTGGCAGCGTTTAGGGAATTGGTATATTAAAAATGGGGTTCACAGGAGGAACCCGTCAGTGTTCCAGACTCCATGTTTTTTTTTTTTTTCTTCGGCATGACAGTGATATTGACACTTCGATTTCTAGTGCGGTTATGATTTAAATCGTTGAGCGCAGCCTATGAATAGCTTACGCCACGTGATCGTCGATGATACGCTGCCGCACACTATGCATACTATAGACTATCGTTGGTTATAAGTATCTATAAGTTATCGAAACGTTCTGGTATGTTACTAATAGGTTATGCATTTGTCCAACTCGTTATGAATACGCCAAAAACTTAAAAAAAACTTCAATAGTTTAGCGCGTTAGAAAAACATTAAAAAAAAAAAAGCCGAAGAATGCTGCAAGAAGTCTCCTGGCCATGGCCGTGGACGCGGACGCAAGGAGGATCCATCATCACCCACGTCCTCCCCATCACCACTCACCTACTACTACTGACATGACCTACTACTACTACTACTACTAATGACACGCTCACCTACTACTACGACTGATACTACTGACATGACATGTACTCACCATGGAGTCTGAAACACTGACGGGTTCCTCCTGTGAAGCCCATTTTTGTATACCAATTCCCCTAAACGCTGCCAATACGCCATTATACGGTAGCTTAAGTTAGAAACACGTTCAGTAAGTTCTTCGTCATCCGGAAGACGTCAATCAAATACTCTTACATACGTCAATGTGTGTTGGAGATACGTTACAATAAAGGTTCAAAGCACGTTACTCATAGATTAGAAATAAGTTTCGGGTACGCTAAACATTACCTCGACATGTTTTGACCTATGAGTAAACTTACAAAGTAACGTGTGCCGACGTGGTCAACC
>CM068958.1:104074908-104093282 GCA_035128595.1 Eptatretus atami | reverse complement strand
GGAGCAGAGGTGTGGGGGAGAGAGAAGAGGTGTAAGGGAAAGAGAGAGAGGAGGAGGGGGTGAGGAGGGAGGGGGGGGTGGGAGAGATGGAGGCAGGGAAGACAGTGTGAGGTGAGAGGAAGAGAAGGCAGATGTGCAGAGGAGTGTTAATTACGATTCATATTGTTTCATCAAAATGATTTTGCATAGAATAAGAGTGAAGATGGAAACAAAATAATGTCTAGTTAGAGAGCTGGCTGAGCTCATTCTCAAATTTGCGCCCAAAAGGTTTGTGATCTCATTGGCCAGTGAAGACCATCCGATTTATAAAAAGTGATTTCTTAAGTGCGGCTTTCTTGGGGTTCAGGATTATTTGATCCTTCAAGTAGACCCTTCTAGCCCTTCCAATCTAAACATCGCGCCCAAACTGCCCCTTCGGTATTTGGACCATCGTGTGAGATGTGTTTTAATTACATTTGTTAAGAAGTTTTAATCCTGGGGTTAACGGATAAGAAAAGGCTAATAAGGGTTCATTAAGAGTTCAATCTCCCAAATTGGCGCCCAACACCCGTTCTGATCTCATAAGATTGCTTTACCCATCCACCAACTAAATTCATCACTTAAGAACGATTTTGTCTGGGGTTTACGGATAAGAAGGGTCTTAAGGGAGCAAGGGTCTTCACATTAGCCCTTGGAAAATAATTTATTGAGCTGACGCCCATTCATTTACATGACGGGGTCTATAGATAGTTACAAAAAACACAAATTACAACCATTTAAGAAACCATAGTGCCTGGGGTAATGAATAAGAAAGGGCTAATTAAGGTTCATGAAAGTTCAATCTCAATTTGGCGCCCAACACCCGTTCTGATCTCATAAGATTGCTTCACCCACCCACTAACTAAATTCATCACTTGAGAACGATTTTTGTCTGGGGTTATGGATAAGAAGGGTCTTAAGGGCAAGGTCTTCCAATAGCATCTGGAATACAAATTACAACCACATTCGAATGCCTGGTTCCATTGCGTTGTCTTCATCGACAACCGTTTAATGAACGTAGAATATGCTCCGGAGCGTAGATATAAATTAGGAAATAGATGAGAAAATATAAATTTGTGGCACAGGGGTTAAAATTTTCACTTTTTCGAGATCCACTTCTACCAGTACAAGTAGCATTTTCCGCGGCCGACCTTGACAATGAGATGATTAGCAAACTGAGAAAATCCTCTACTCATCCGGGTATATGCTTAAAGTTTATATGAACTTCGCCGGTGTATCACCGTTTCGTGATGTCTATAGTGCATATGATGAATATACGAACAAACTCTTGAGGGCACTCAGGGACCAACACCTCAGTTCTGATGCATGTATGTGAAGCTTGTCGAACTCTACCGTATCGTTGACCGCGCATGCCATGAAAATGACGTGAGCTATTCACCATGGCACTCACTGAGCTGACTGATTTGTTTTCGCCCATGAACGGCAGAACTATGCGAGATGGATGGCCCAAATACCGTTTGGATCTAATGAATATAGAAATTACGCATCCAGGATTGAGAACATACTGAACCTGGAGCGTTCTCGGTTAGAAGACCAATAACGAGTTTGCACGCCTTCAGTTGACCTCACATAGAGCAGACATCAAGGCAGATGCAGCATCGAGGATGACTGGATTCACATCGCGCGACAAAACAACTACACTGCGCGCGTTCGTTGGAGTGTCACGAAGGGCAGTCGTGCAGCAATTGCAAGTGAGGCCTTATCTATGGCCGGACTGCGTAACATCATAGTGACACTCAAATGCAACTCAGTCCATCGAGAATCAAACGCGACAACGAGGATCTCAAGCGAATCACCTCAAGCATGTCTCGTCGGTAAATCCATTCGCCATCGATACGATGCTCCGCTAATCAATATCAGCACAGGGAAGAGTGTCCTCGTTGCCATCAAGAATTCTCTGCTCAGTGTACCGCAGGAAGGTCGCAGATGCATGAGAAATTCGTTCGCGATGCCTTGATGATCCGACACGCTCTTGAGCAACCTATGCGCCCCAACAAACTTTTGACATTCGCGAAACAGTGCGTAACAACGACGTGCTCCACAGAACTCAAAGGAGGCAGAACTGAAATGTACAAGCCAGTTGAAATGTACAATCAGAAGACTAGCCTTCATCGAGGCTAAGGCCGAAGTGTACCTCGAATTCCTCTTCACATTTCCACTCACACCTGTGCGCTGTCTATGTGTAAGCGCGATGGTTCAATGGTGCATACAGCAAAGAGCGCCCTTTTCGACAAGCGGAGAAAACAGTACCTGATCACGGCCATCCGACTGATGTGAAGGTACATCTGATAGATGGAAATCTTCTCCTTCACTGCCTACCACCAAACCTACCCCCGACTTACGGTGGTCGTCACGGGGTATCCTCGTTGCGGCCTTATCCCACAGTCAAAACGTATAGACATAGCGTTGACACTTACAAGGACCTTCTATAAGGACTGCGAACGGAAAGACGAGGAGCCGAAGAGCAACGTTACGTTATCAGTGGCCCGGACCAGATAAGACCGAAGAATATTGAGAAAGCCTGAAATCGAGTTCCTTCAAGAGAGGTCTACCGGAATTCATGATGGATGACTGGGCTGGGGAGCAGTACCGACACATTCTGGAAGGAAGAATCGTTTTCCTCGGTGTCAATCGTAAATGTGCCAAGTATTCTGTTGTGAATGGTGGAGTGCAGAAATAATTAATTCAAGATCTGTTCTGTAATCACCCAGAGGCAGACACGAGATTGTGCTTCCATTTGACAGTGGCTGACCTTGATTGTCAAGATGGCGACATGTAGTACGTGCTCGGACACCGACATACTGGTGATTCTCCTTCACCAGTTCATCGATTTACATGTACAATTTGGATGAAGTTGGGACGTCGGTAAGGATAATCGACGCTACGTGAACGTTACTAATGTAGCAGCGCAAATCAGTCCGGATGTGTGCGCAGCTCTGCCTGGCCAGCATGCATTCAAGGATGTGACTACACATCAGCATTCGCAAGGAAAGGAAGAAACGCCTATGATATAATTGTGCCCACGACAATTCATTCGGGGTTTCATCCTCAGCTACAAAGAGCCGGACAGATGAAATGTTTGCCGTCCTCGAGGAGTTCGTCTGCCTCATCTACGGTGCGAAAAAGACCACGACGCTGAACAACTACCGATTCGATGTTGTCAATCGCACGTATAACCGCAAATCGAATTCCATGCGACCGTTCGACAACTGAAGAGCATCGAAGGCAGCAGCATCCCGCCTGCCTCAGCTGAGTTGCGGCCCACATAGTGAAGGACTGGTTTGTGGCTACAATTGGGGCAGTTCCCTCCTGGCTACCATACCGAAATCTCCAACTGCGCGGATGGGAAATCGTTGATGGTCACTATCGAGTCATCTGGTTTTATGGACATCAACTGCCCCAGGTGCTTGTTCCAGAATACCAGTTGAAATGGACGCTGACGTGATCCGCCAGAACGATGATCTGATGAGATCATCAATCTGAGTGAAGCAGAAAAGTGCATGATGATGATGAAGATGATGATGACCATGATGATGAATGATCATGATAGTGATAATTCTGAAGGGTGAATGAGCTAAAATACCTGAAATGCAAGCCTGTTTAGGTGCAGGCGAGATCCTCAAAGTTATTTTTACTTTGTACATGGTCAGTAATTTTTATTCGTTATAGTCTCTAATATGTAGCACGTTTAGTTTTTGATAACCTATCATATTATTCGTATAGCTGGCTCTGATTCAGAGAACAGTTCAGAAGTGAGTCGAGACACGCATCGGGAGTTTGTTTAAAATGCATCTCGTGTACCAGACGTAGACCCATCTTCGAGCCACATTCGACAGATTTCTTATATCATTCTGTTTACGCATTGTCATGTCATCTCCCTCTGACTGTTAGCACAGGGACGATATTTTTAGTACCTAATAAAAACTCATAATGACAGTGACAGTGCATCGTATAGTCACCCTCTTTCACTTTCAATTCCTTATGCTATGTCATTTTTCGACCCCAATGTGTTTGAATTGTCCCCCGGTTATCACAACATGGCCGTCAGTGTATATCAATCGATTTCACTGAGAATGTTGTGTGTTCATCTTGCCCTTTATTCACTTGGTTTGATGATCATTCGTGCCACATATATTACAATACACATTAGAATCAAACATTGACTCACCGCGTCATCGCTTTGTTTTCATTATCTCAATGTGCCCTCTGCCTCTCGTGTTTCCTTCTCGGCTATGTGAACCCTTGTGCCCTTAAGACCCTTCTTATCCGTAAACCCCAGACAAAATCGTCTCTTAAGTGATGAATTCAGTTAGTGGGTGGGGTGAAGCACATCTTATGAGTGAGATTAGAACGAGTGTTGGGCACCAATTGAGATTGAACCCTTAATGACCCTTAATTAGCCCTTTCTTCTTCATTAACCCCAGCACTATGGTTTCTAAATGGTTGTAATTTGTGTTTTTTTGTAACCATCTATAGACCCCCATCATGTAATGAATGGGCGTCAGCTCAATCAAATTATTTTTCAAGGGCTATGTTGAAGACCTTGCGCCCTTAAGACCCTTCTTATCCGTAAACCCCAGACAAAAATCGTTCTTAAGTGATGAATTTAGTTGGTGGATGGTAAAGCAATCTTATGAGATCAGAACGGGTGTGGGCGCCAAATTGAGCTTGAACTCTTAATAACCCTTAATTAGCCCTTTTTATCCGTTGACCCAGGGAATAAAACTTCTTAAACAAATGTAATTAAAACACATCTCACACTATGTGTCCAATACCGAAGGGAGCAGTTTTGGCACGATTTTTAGATTGGAAGGGCTAGAAGGCGTCTACTTGAAGGATCAAATAATCCTTAACCCCAAGAAAGCGCACTTAAGAAATCACTTTTTATAAATCGGATGGTCATCACTGGGCCAATGAGAATCAACAAACCTTTTGGCGCAAATTTGAGAATGAAGCCTCACCAGCTCTCCTACTAGTCTGAAATCCATTTTCACTGGCCATACTATAAACAGGTCGGAGTCCTCTGGAGACAAACTCCTGTCCAGGCATAAATACTGCCCCGTGCATCCGGAGCCAGCTGTCTGGAGACAAACACCACTCAGACACGTTCGGAGACAAACTCCCGACCAGACTAAACACCGTCAGGAGACAAACACCATCCAGACGGAGCACGAACCACTCGTAGGGGTGACGGAGCACGAACCACTCGTTAGGGTGACGGAGCACGAACCACTCGTTAGGGTGACGGAGCAGACCACTCGTAGGGTGACGGAGCCGACCACTCGTTAAGGGTGACGGAGCACGAACCACTCGTTTAAGGGTGACGGAGCACGAACCACTCGTTAAGGGTGACGGAGCACGAACCACTCTTCAGGGTGACGGAGCACGAACCACTCGCTCAGGGTGACGGAGCACGAACCACTCGCTTCAGTGACGGAGCACGAACCACTCGTTCAGGGTGACGGAGCACGAACCACTCGTTCAGGGTAGCGAGCACGAACCACTCGTTCAGGTGACGAGCACGGACCACTCGTTCAGCGGTGACGGAGCACGGAACCACTCGTTCAGGTGACGGAGCACGGACCACTATCGTTAGGGTGACGGAGCACAACCACTCGTTCAGGGGACGGAGCACGAACACTCGTTCAGGGTGACGCGAGCACAACCACTACGTAAGGGTGACGGAGCACGAAACCACTCGTAAGGTGACGGAGCACGAACCCACTCTTTAAGGGTACGGAGCACGAACCATCCGTTAAGGGTGGACGGAGCACGAAACACTCCGTTTAAGGGTGACTGGAGCACGTAATCCGTCATTTTGCTCAGGGGTGACGGGAGCATGAACCACTCGCTCATCTCTCTTTCTTTCCCCCCTCTTTTTCTCCCTCCCCCTTTAGTATTACCATCAGTAAAGTAACAGGTGTTATTTGCTGGTACTGATTAAAATAACACCTCATTTCAGAACACTGAATGTAAACTCAACAGGCTACGACATTGTATATGTATACTACCTCTTGACAGAAGTTGAACACTAGTGGCTTGAAGTGCAAGTTTCAACATCCCATATTTATTCCCAATTTATCACATGTTAACATACATTTTTTAAAGGTACATTTGAAAATGTAAAAAAAAATAGTGGGTGTGTGTGTGTTTGTGTTCACTCGGTTGGTCCATCCAGCTCACAGACTAAAATATCAGAAGGAGACGTTGATAAGAGCTATTTCAACAAAGGGGACAACATGAGATTAGCCAGCCAAGTTGGACTAATCGATGCTATCCTGTACGTGCTCCCAGGGAAAATATCGGACAAATGAAAAACACTCAGCTTCAGGCAATCTGCGAGTTGATCATAAGGATCAGTAAGTAAATTATCACGGCGATCCACAAGGGGGAGACCATGGACCTTGCATGCTGAGATATTTGTTGAGCAGGTGATTCGTTGTGACAAAACCATCTTAACAAATGATGAGAGGCTACTAATTGTACAAAATATTGCAAAGGTCAAACAGCTTTGTTGACTTATTACTTATTAGCTGTTTGCACGATTTCTGGGGGGCGGGGGGAGACACAAAGACAATGAAGCCAGCAACATCTGCAGCAGCCAGCAACATACATACATTTGTGACATTATTGAACTTATATTTTGGGCTAATAGGATGGCCTAGAGCCCGAGACTCGAGTAGTACACACATTTGTAGCAGCATCATCTTGCTTTTGATTTGATAATATGTAAATATGCTTCAGTTCTGGTTGATCGAGGGATTTCCGATCTGGATTAGCTGGAAGAAGAACGAGTGGGGGTTACGGTGGCCGCTTGAAGAAAGAGAATTGACTGGGAATCCGAACGTCTCGACAGTCTTTTCTTCCTCGCTAAAAAGGTGACCCCCAACATGATTCAAATGTATGGACAAGGAGTTAGAAGCGCACAACCAGTCACCGGGTACGACCAACCAGCCGTGCTCTTCCCAGTCGCTCAACCAACTTCATCGGTGATGGTGGTATCAATAAAGCTGCTGCCATTTTGGCCGAATGACCGGCATCTGTGGTTTTCACAAGTCAAAGCACAATTCGACACCTGGAACATTTTTTTATTTTTTATTTTTATACTTCCACTGATTGTGGTGGTAAGATTTCATGCTTTCAACTGGCTATGATAATTGGAGCA
Source organism: Eptatretus atami (assembly GCA_035128595.1). Classification (NCBI taxonomy): domain Eukaryota; kingdom Metazoa; phylum Chordata; class Myxini; order Myxiniformes; family Myxinidae; genus Eptatretus; species Eptatretus atami. The sequence goes on along the minus strand of CM068958.1, from coordinate 104,086,078 downwards.
TCACCACTGTTACCGAGTATGGGGGCACCACCGATGCAATGCCCCTATTACCAGTTCACTGGTACTCATGTCACCAACTTGGGAAGGCTGACAGGCTGAGTCACCTGGTGTTAATTCAGCGGTTGACGGGGCTTGAATTGAGGATCCTAAGATCCCAAGCCCACCACCACCCTAACCACTAAGCCAACACCAGGCTTCGTGGACCACTACTACTGAGTTCATGCTGTTCAAATACATTATTGGCTCCTTGTCACCAGAGTATGGGGCGGAGGTGAGAGATATTTTAATACAACCTCGAACAAGCAAAACGTATACGATTTTGATGGCCGCACTCATAAAGTGCATGACTCCCTCTGAGCACTGCCGCTTTCAACAACAACTTATAACTGGGGATTTAGGAGATCAAAGACCCACACAAAGACTGTGTCATATGCAGCAGCTGCTCGGTTACCGCCATACCACCTTCGACCAGAATCTCCTTCATGAGTTGTTCTTGCAATGTTTACCACCACATGTCTGCATGATACTTGCAGCGAATGCAGAGCTGGCACTATCCACTGCTGTGGATGGAGCTGATCATCTCATCGACACCGTTACACCAATCATGGCTAACGTGACATCTCCACCACAGCACATCGCACAGCTTCAATCTGAAATGGCAGGCCTTATGAAGCTCGTCCTGGAGCTCCATGTAGTGCAACGCCAGTGGTGCCCGTCTTCGTGTACCCCTTGTATGAACAGAACCCCCAACTAATGGTAACAAGTTCACCTGGGCCACACTAGTGGACTTCGTTTTCTTGTGAATACAGGGGCAGATGTGAGCATTGTGCCGCCGTCTGCCACTGAATGGAAAAATCGACAGGAATATTCATTACATGCCGCTAACAACAGTGCTATTGCTACTTTTGGAGAATGTCTCCTCCAGCTTGATTTGGGTTTATATCACTCATTTCTGTGGGTATTTACAATTGCCAACACTAGATACTCTATCCTGGGTGGACATTTTTGCCTCATTTCGATCTCCTCGTTGATGTCAAACATTGCCGTCTATTAGATGCCTCAACCCAGCTTAGTGGTCTCAGTAAAGCATCCACCATTTTGTCACTGAATATCATGTGTCTTCCATCCACACCCACATCCCCTTTTCAGAAAGTACTTCATCACTTCCTGTCCATAACGTGCCCATTGGCGACAATCCAGCTGATCAGACACCAGATCACGCATCACATTGAGAAAATAGGACCCCCTGTTTTTGTGCGTGCTCGCTCACTAGCACCCGATAAATTATGTATCGCCTGCCAGGAGTTTGACTATATGGTACAACATGGGATTATCAGACCATCGTCCAGCAGTTGAGCTTCACGGATACACGTTGCCCAAAAAGACACCTGGGGATGGTGTCCTTGTCGAGATTACCTGTCCATCCATCCATCCATTGGGACCATACTCTGTGCAGAGCATTGGTGCTGCTTAAGTAGTCTCCTTGGCTATTGGACACAATCCTGGACGGGTCGCCACTCCGACACAGAGCAACCACATGATGGACCTTATAAAGTTCAACAACGCTCCGAGAAGACGTTCATACTCAATATTAATGGTGGTCCTTATACAGTCTCCACAGATCGCTTGAAGGCAGCTTTTCTTGATGCAGCACCAGAGCTGACTCTCCCACTGACCAATGGGTCGACATCTACTACAACAATACCCTTACCCCTGGATAGGACTCATTCTGGGCATCATGTACACTTCCCAGCACGATATTTATGAGAGTACATTTTGCTGTTGACCATTTCTCTTTGCTGTGACTTTTATTTTTTGCTTGGACAGTCAACATCTCTTATTCTACAACATTATGAATCGTCTTTGTACCTTCTGTTCGATTTACGCATGAGGATGGAGTGTGGTGTAGTGACATCATTTTGCCTTTGATTAGATAATGTGTAACCATGCTTGAGCTCTGTTTCCGGTACAAGTTGACGAGAAGAGGACGAGGGGGTTATACGTGTGTCCCATCTGTCGGAATTAGTTGGTGGACGTTAAAGATCCCATGATGTCCTTGGGGAAGAGTAGGCGAGCTATCGCCAGAACCATAAACAAATTATTGCCCTAACCCTAGTCGAACTTTAGGCTTGCCATTATACTGCATGAATGTTGCTGGAATTTGCCGGCAATAACGAGCCTACTCTTCACGACCAAGGAAAGTATTTTGGCCCAAGTCTTTCACGAACCAGCTGGAAAGAACTGGCATTCAACTGAAGGTGATTTGGCCATGAATTTGGAAAGTGCTCACACCGATAACTCCTCCACTCTTCACAAGACACCATGGAAAATTTAACGGGAAGGGACGATACAATGACGGCTTTTATTTTTATGGCAGAAAGACAATGCTCAGCTTACTGCTCTGCTATGTGAGCTTAGATCGCTCTGCCAAGGTTGTGTTGTGTCGTCGTACCTTTTAAGTTTGTTATCAATAAGTTGTGAAAGTGACAAATCGCCCTTTAATCCCTCTGTTTTCAACTGCAATACATTTTCTCAACTTTATCAACTTTGCTATTCTTCACACCCCAAAACCCAAGTACTCTAATGTGCCAAAGTACATCAAGGTAAGTGGCATAGTACACTGGCACACTTTACATTGCAGGTGCGGCACTTGATGGAGCACATACTTTCCACCAGGCTGAACAGTTTATGTTTTGTAAGCCACTGATAGGTCGGATCTGAATCCAAACCTTAACAAAAATCGAATCTGCTTGTTCTTGTCACCTGATCAACTCATCCACCTAGTTTTGTCAAAACTAGTCGTCCACAACTTTTAGCTATTATCATGCTGCACATAGTTTTTGTCCCCATCTCTCAGTGGTGAAGAATCACTTTAAAATTTTCGTATCCAGATCCGGATCTTCACCGAAATCGAATCAATTTGTCCACATCACACACCCGAAGTGTCCACCAAGTTTGGTCCTAATCCATTCCACAACTTATTGAGATATCCTGTTCACTGACAGGCGATTGACAACATAACCTTTGTATAAAATGCTGTACAATGGTTTGGGAAGGATACCGTAGTTATACAAAATCACTCGTCCAAGTATTTTTCCTTTAACACTGTAAAGTTGTCGTAAAATATTCTTATGTGGTGTAAAATCCCTGTTAATTATCTTAAAAAGCCTGAGTACCATGCTGTTCATGAAATGCACTGTAAAGACTTGTCAGTTTTAACCTCCACCTCCATATTGAGAGGTGTTCAAAACCTCATTTGACAAACGTTACTTGAGTTCGACAAGTTGAGAAAAACAAAGCCTCACATATTCAGTGGAACATAATAATAAACTCTGTTAGTCGGTGGTGGCCCTGAAAATGGCTGGCTCCTGCAATTTCTATTGCTGTTGTGTTTTGATGAATGATTCTGGCTGGACATCCTGTGAGATTGGCTTCCAGAAGCATAGTCTTGCTTGGTAACAGACTGCAGTACAGGATTTGTTGGTGTTTATCTTGCACGCTATCAGGTTGTTGATGGTGTCACTGCTTACACCTCACTACTCCATCGACGTGGATCTTTCACCCGTGCTGAACACCCCTTCACTCCCTGCATTTCTCTGGTGAATGCACAACATTCTTCTTGTCTTGCCATTTCTCGATAGGCAGAGAATACATGCTTGCTAACGGGCAAGTTTGCTGAAGTTTAGGAATCGACAGTTTCATAGTGATGGCATTCCACATCCGGTAAGTCGACTGTCCGCCATTACGGAGAAAGGCCGGAGGAAAGACTTAATTCGTCAAGCACAGAATGGTTTGAAACAGTTTTAGAAGTCATCACCGCATATTTAACAACAATACACCGATAATCATTTTTGTATGTTCTTTTGTTCTTTTCACATCTCCTCCAAAATGGCGGTGACCAGTGAACAGCCAGTGAATGTAGGGACATCAAGGAAATCTATCAATGGAGGCTTCCCCAGAGAAATCCCTTGACACAACTGTGACATTTTTATTGGTTCACGAGTCAGTAAGTGACCACTATATTCGTTATGGGTGTGTGTCTGTCTGTCTGTCTGTCCCGAGCACAGCTCCGTGGGTTTTGATCCGATCTTGATAAAATTTGGGTGGGAGATTTGTATCATGATCTAGTTGTGTTTTCCGGAGAATTGGTGTGCTGCGCCCATTATGGGCGGAGCCATGCCCAAAAAACGTGTTTTTAGGGGGTAGCTGATTTCAAGTTACATCTTCTCCGAGGGGGTTTGTCGAATCTGGCAGGGGTTTCGGTATTTGGTTAGCCCAATGGCACCTGCATAGCCCCACGGAGCTCGATTTTTCATTTTCGCCCCAAGGTCAAGGTCACAAGGTCACGAACTTAGAAAATGTCAAAAAAATCAATAAATTGGGCATCGAGCTCCCAGGGTTTTCAACTGTTTCGAATGAAAGTTGGTATGCAAGTAGTGCTCTTTGAGTACTACAACTTTCATTATTTACGTTTTTCCCGATTCCCGCCAGTTTGCCCGTGGCGTCCCCTCGCAGGTCAAAAAACAAAAAGGCGAACCGTGTACATTGCTCGTGAATCATCGCCGTCTCTAGACTTGTATCTCTTAAACTGCATATGCAGTTAGTTCACAATGTTCTACAAATATGACTCTCTATTTCTAATACAGGCCAAGGATGTTTTTTTATTATTCAACATGGAGGGCGACGTCCATGGTGCACCATCACAAATCCCCATACTTCCCATCGAAAGGCATTTAAAGATGGTAAAAAGTTTCACCAAGAATGACCCAAAATCTAATTTTGAGTTAATATATATATATATATATATATATATATATATATATATATGTTTGACCCTGTGACCTAAGTCCACCCCTGGAGCGTGAAATGTGTCAAATCCAAAAAAATTGTTATAATTTCATTGTGTAACCCAATGTTGATCGCAAATACAAAGTTTCATTTAAAAACAAGAATGACCGCACTGCGGTCACACCTGTGACACTATATATATATATTATATATATATATATATTATATAATATATATATATTATAATATATATATATATATATTGTTACGGTTGTGAAATTCACAGGACACATTCAGGTTTCCAGATATCAGTTATGTTGATAAGTGTGTGTTCGGATTAGATTTCCCACGATGTCTAAAGGGATTTTATCGTGTAACGGGCTGTGCATTCTTGAGTTGCCGTTATTCTTTTGCTATCTTTTATTTTGGAACAACCGCTTCAAAACCAGCAACCGCCTTCACAACAACCACCTTCACCACAACGACATCTCGCCATCTCCTAAACATCTCCACAACGACAACCACATCTCCTCACCACCTTCGCCACAATGAACAACATCTCACCTTCATCTCCACAAATGCCGCCATCTTGTTACCGACAACAGCGTCCTGAACGAACAACATCGCCGCCTACAGACGCAAGGGTTCCCTGTTAGGGCGGGAGCCAATGATTCCTGCAACGTCCGCGTGGTTGATGATTTCACCCACGTCCGCGCACGTCTGCGCTTCGCGAAGAGATCGGATCAAAATCACAAAAAGGGCAGAGCCAGCGGGGGGTGAAGGGTGAGAGGTCAAAGATCAAACCTCACCCACGGACCCCATAAAGAGGCGCGCTGAACGCCAAGCAAGTCAGTCTGGGTTCGCCGTGGAGTTCGTTTGGAGAGAGCCGAGGAGACTGGAGCTTGGAGCCAAGGTTCGAGTCCAGCGGAGGGCAGTCGGAGCTCGGAGCGCAGCCAGCCTGCCATGCTGCGCAGAACCACGTATCGGTGGAGAGAGACGGAGAGAGGTCGCCAGCCAGCAACATAGCGGTCCGAGGTGATCGGGCCTCGGGACGATCCGAGCAGACGCGGAGGAAGGGGCGGGCTCTTAGAAAGAGCATCAACTCTGAAAGAGCAAAGGCCCGTTCGTTCCTCTTGAGCTGTCGTGGCTAGGCCCGAACACCAGGCCGCTGATGTGGGCCTGGGCCAACCAAAGTCGCGCTAAGCACCAACTGCCGGTCGACGAAACGTCAAGGGTCGCCAGCGAGTCACCACGAAGTGGCAGGTAACCAGCACGGCCTCTCGGAGCTCTTGCGGTCTCCACAGCTCGGTGAACTATTAAAGGCCCACGAGGTCCAGTTCTGCCCTTTCCTCTCCTGGGGTTTTCTTGTATGAAAGCTGTGGCCCGTGTCTGCTAAGTAGAAACTGTTAAGTGGTGTTACATAATAAATAGACAACGGCTGTAGGTCTTTGTTTACTCGTGTCTTGTCCCTACCCCCATCCATTGCATTGCTGTGCTCGAAATACCTGCATTGCTTCGTTGACTGCATGAGTGCATACGTGTGTTATAAATAATGTCATTGTTTGAATGTTCACCTGCTCGTTGCGTCCTCTTCCTCCATTGAGCTGCTGTAATTACGTAGAAATATTAGTTGGCTTTTTAATAGCCGATAAAGTAATCGGATCCGGCGGGGCTTGGCGATATACAACCGCTCGGCAAATCGCAAACGGAACGAGCTGCTAAGAGCGGCTCGTTTTGTGCAGGCTCTGTTGAGGTGTAAATCCCGGCGATTTCTGTCTACGCGGATACTTAGGTAAATCGGCAATTCGGCGATGGACCCTGTCGCGCGTGGACAGAAGAGTTGGCTGATCTACGGTGTGGTTAAAAACACACCCGTAGCTGGATTTCGGCGTTGATCCGAAAGCTGGACTAGGTTTGCCGTCCGTGGGCGCGCTGGCCCCATTAGTTAAAAGCGGTCGTTCGCACGCCGAATGGGTGCGAAACCACAACAATATATATTATATATGCTATATCTTTATTTTTTTTGCCACCTCCACTCAACTCCCTCATCCTTGCTCATGTCCCATGTGTCTACGTGGTGAAAGCTTGGTCTGAGAATCGAATAAATCACTCCCCACGACTCAGATTACATTCACTAATCTGTCCCATTAACCTTGTGCCATGTCTGTCCCATGTTCCCATGTGAATGGAACAGATTGCTGATAAAACTCATCGTGATCCGAACAGGAGATTTCCTTTATATCTGTTACCTCAGTTTTGTGTGTGTGTGTGTGTGTGTGTGTGTGTGTGTGTGTGTGTGTGTGTGTGTGTGTGTGTGTGTATGACGTGTACGTGTGCATGTGTGTGCGTCCCTCTCCTTCTATTCCACCCTCCCGCACTCTCTGTGGTAATAAACCTTTGGTTCATAAAAACCTGTACGTGGTCATTCGAGATTTGAGGTATGAGACTTCGCCATGAAGCGCGAGTGAATTGTCTGGGCCGATTGGGAAATGTGGATTTCAAGCAGTTTAACAGAGTTTATTCGTCACAGTTACATCAGAACAGTTATATCAGAACGAGCTGATTTCTCACACAGTCACGGATCGTTTAATCCCAGGATGGGGCTGTTCAAAAATTACATAACGCTATTTTTAGGGAGGATTGTACGGACTTGATTAAACCTTACGAATCACTTTTATTCATCTTATGATTACATTTTTCGGGGTCCCTCATTGTGAATAACACTCGACCCCAAAAATGCCAATGGAAATCTAATGCAACAAACCCAGACAGTGTATAATCAGCAGAGGCCGACATGCCTGATGTCTTAGGCCCTCCCGAAAACCAAGATGGCGGCCATATCATTTTGTCAGGGTGCCATGTTGGGTGGAGTCAAGCGACAGATGTGGGTGTGGTCTAATAACTGTCTGACCAATTGGTGCACATTTCAAAAATCGACCCCCAACAAGAACCCAAACAACAACAGCAATGTGGAGCTCTTGTGGACCTGTGACATGTCACAGGTGAAAATGCTTTAAAATGTGCCCATCATTGCATTTTTGGGGTATTTGACCCCGTTCCGACCCCGTTCCAGGGCCCCAGGGGGTGGGGACAAAAATCATAATGTTGTCGTACCTTCTTGACATGTGGTGACCATAACTACCAAGTTTGGTGAATTTCTACACAACCGATTAAGAGGAGATAGCATGACAGACAGACGGACAGACAGACAAACAAATGGAGCTGATTACAATAGTCCCCCATTGTTTTTTTAAAAGGGTGGGGATAATAAAAGCACAACTGGAAAAACAAAAAACAAGGAAATACATGAGGACAAAAATTTAATGGCACCACGAGCACACAGTCATTCATGCATTCACAATGGGGGGGGGGGCAGGTGAGGCCATTGTAAAAGGATACCGGTACTGGATTGAAATGGTTCTGCAGCGAGCAGGTCTCCAGGCTGCAGCACAGATCAGCGAACAGGCGAAGCATCCAGTAAGGCGAAGAGAATGGAGAACAGGGCGACAAAAGCTTGTGGGGCAGCCAGGAAGATCTCGTGCTGTAAGTATGGAGCAGAGAACACAGAGCCCAAATGAGATGAAAGCTGGTAGGTGCAAAACCTCGGTTAAGGCCGCCAGATGCAAGAGAGCCAAAAAGGGCGAACACCAATGTGTAGGCCCTGGCTCACGGCCCTGACTAATAATGAAGCTGCCATCCTCTCTTCAAGACTCGCTCAATTTGTCACCCCTCATCGTGGGTGGCCTCTTTTATCACCTCCTCTGCAGTTGCATCCACTGCACCCAAGCATCCTTTCCTCATAGTCTGGCAATGGTCAATGAGGAAGCAAGTCACCACTTCCGGGTGGCGCCACATGAACGCAGTGAAGAAATCGGCCGTGCACGAACCATCATGGGCCTTGGGTAGGTTTTAAATGCCAGACACGAGATGCTTAAACATCTAAAAAATATCTCTTCTGGTACCACCTTGCCTGATGCCTCGCCTGGTTTACTGAGAAGACAAAACGAATAACACTTTTCGACCTGAAGTTTGTCAGATCTGCCCCTCTCATGGCAGAAATACCAAAAAGAAAATGTCATTCTGACGAATCCCTGATTTCCGGAAAATGTTTTAAGCTACTCGAGCACACGGTCCATGCCAATTTATCATCTCTCAAATACGTACCCCCTCCAACATAAAAGTATTACGAATAGTTAGACTTATTTTAGAACATCGTCGACTTGTGACTATGTCGTTCATCGCAAATGTTGAACGTCCCACATTCCGTACACAGGAAAACGTAAATTCTACCGCAGGTGAATTCATTTGACTTGCTTCCTTGCTTGACGCTCAACATTTAAAAGGGTAGAGCACGGACAAACAATAATGGTGAAGGTTATGGCAAACTACCCAGTATCACCCTTGCCAAGAAACTATTTCAGCTGCACCAACGATCTGTAAAGAGTATGGTACATCGAAATAAAAAGGTCACCTTTTTTTGACTATGCTCGGGAGGACATGGACAAATCAATTTAAATTGTGAAACTCATTCTTTGCGAACCATAAAAATTAAATATGCTGGTTTTTTTTTTTTATGACAGAGCATCATATATTAAATATGCTTGTTCATCTCATTGTAACCAATTCCCAATTATATATTATTCCCACGCTTTTTGAAAAAAAAAAAATGGAGGGATATTGTAATGGCTATGTCTGTCTGTCCGTTTGTTGGATTCGCTATATATGCTAGATATCCCTTATTGTCGGGTTTTCCGTCTGTCTGTCTGTGTGTGTGTGTGTGTGTGTGTGTGGTGTGTGGTGTGTGTGTGTGTGTTGTGTGTTGTGTGTGTGTTGTGTCTGCAACGCGAGGCTCCACAGCACGAACTTCACATTTTGATGAAACTTTGCCAACAGGTGCCATATGGTCTGGGAAGGTGCGCGTTTGAATTTCGTTGCCTAGCAACCACCCGTTGCTGTGCAGCGGCCGAAAAACCGCGTACAGTATTTCAATACTTGCTTCAGTTTTGAATGTAGAGAAACAAGACTTCGGAATTAAACACTTCGAGATATTTAGAAAATTTTACTCGAGCCGATTTTTGATTGAGGTTTTATTTTTCAAATGGTAGTCCTTCAAAAATCGGGTGTGTATTTACCGTCATTTTTTTATGAGGGGCTTAGGAAAGTGGGCGGAGCTTAGGGAAAGTGGACGTGGTTGATGAAAAGTGGGGGTGGCGTAGGAAAGTGGGTGTGGCTTATGGAAAATATTGTGTGGCTCAGGAGGTGTGGTCAAAAAAGAGCATTGAGAGAAGTTTGTCGGGTTTTCCGTTGTGTGTGTGTGTGTGTGTGTGTGGTGTGTGTGTGTGTGTTGTGTGCGCGCAACGCGAGGCTCCACAGCACAAACCAGCAAACCGATTATTATTCAAATGGTAGTCCTTCAAAAATAGGGTGTCTATTTACTGTATTTTTTATGAGGAGTGCCAGTTGGCAAAATACGCAATAGGAAACATCTTGCCAGGCAGAGGAACAATTGTATGTGAACCAATACGTCTTGGCAATGAATCTTCGTCGGTGGATCGGTCAGAATGAACGATCGTATCCAGCGCTTCGATCCTAGCGAATCCCTCGTCGCCTACCGGCTTGTTTGTCTGTCTGTCTGTCCATCTGCCACGTTATTTCCTAAACGTTTGGGCATAAATTCACTAAACTTTGTGGTTATGATCACCACATGGCACGAAGGTGCAAGAACAGTTTCACTTTTGGCCCACCCAGGTGGGAAGCGCGCGTGGGGATTTGCGACAGCATGCCTTCGACTTTGCTCCGGTTGTATTTGTGTCTTGCAGATGGAGCAGTTCTACTACAATATGAGGATAACGAAATAAGCCACTTTTTAAAGTCACCATGTTCTATTCCTGAAGTTACATGGTATAAAGCCAAGTAAACTCCATGATATCGAGACAGAACTGAAACACATGACTTGCCCGTCGACTGCAAACTGGAGCGTTCATTAATACCCTCGCCAAAGGAGAAGGTATTGCATTTGGGTCCGTTTGTTTGTCTGTCTGTTTGTAAGTAGGCAAGTTTTTTTTTTTTGACAATTATGTTGATCGTCTCCGTTTGGTTGTGTGTTTGTGTTTGTTTGTTTGGCTGTCCGCTCGCCTCCAGCCCAATCCGCTCAACCGATCGTTAAAATTTTTTCAGAGATTAATGGCACCGACCCTGCGACGGTCACGCATTGAAGTTTTGTAAAATTCGGCGACCGAAAATTTGGTCAATAGGCCAATTGGCCAATTTGAGCCAAATGTTCTAAAATCCTCAAATTTCATCCAATTGACTTGAAATTTGAACAAGATTTGCATATCAGGTCAGTGTTTTCAACCACCTATTACTTTTGAGGTTATCTTAG
>CM068958.1:104053929-104074285 GCA_035128595.1 Eptatretus atami | reverse complement strand
TCCGCAACCGCTTGTCGGATTGAGACAAAATTTTCACCCCAGGTGCGACTACTCATGTAGAATTTTGCAATCATAATTATGACATCATATTTCATCTGGTGTGGCAGTCTTGTTGGAAAACCCGAAAACTTTGGACCTCTGTGTCTCTGAAACCACATAAAGGAAAAAAATTGAAACCTGGCACATGGCAAGTACTCATGTGGAATAAGTGTGATTTTGTAATGATGTCATAGGTGCCTTCGTTATGACGTCATAATTGCATATGTAGAACGACACATCCAATCAGTATGAAAAATTTTGAGGGTCATCTGGAGATAAAAATGACTACAGAAAAATGTTTATGACGTCTTCAGTCACGTGATTAAGGCAGCCATATTGTTAAAAAAAAAAAACCTTAAAAACCCTCTCTGAAATGGATGAACAAATTTGGCAAAACATATGACCGCCTATCCAAGAGAAACAAAACGTTCACACATGTGACATCATAGGAGGAGGAGGAGGAGGAGGAGGAGGAGGAGGAGGAGGAGGAGATTGGGACCATACTCTTTGCAGAGCATTGGGGTTGCTGTAAGCCCAGTCTCCTTGGCTATTTGGCACAATCCTGGACAGGTCGCCACTCCGACACAGTATACCAGCATGCTGACACTCATTTTGCTGACCTCGGAATCATAGGTCACATGGTTTGGCAGTCATATTGGATTGACCCTAAAACCCATAAAAAATCTTCTCCGAAATGGCTGGACAGATCGAGGGGACACTTCATACAAATGTTCCCCAAGCCATGGATGTCCAAGTTGGTGAAGGAATAATTTATAGGTCACATAGTTTGTCACCATATTGGATTGAAAAAAATATTAAATAATGTTTTCTCTGGAACTGCTAAATCAATTAGAACCCTAACCCTAACTTCACATTTATGATCTAATAGTGATGGGAATGCAAGTTTAAAATTTTAACTTGATCGGACACATGGTCTGGCAGCCAGAATTATTTAATTTTTTTATATGGGTTTTTTTTTGTTTGTTTGTTTTTTTGAATGAGGCTCAATTGGTTGTGCCGGATGGGTTTGAGGGTAGAGAAAGTAGCAGCTGAAATGCGAATCCGATCCAGGTTTCTCCTGATAACTTCATCTTTGCTTTTTGCTTGTTCGGGTTCCTTCGGATGACTCCAATGCAGGACAGCATTTATTTGGTCTTCTATTTGATTTGAATTGAATTTATTTTAATCCCATTCTAAATTCAATTGAATAATATTTTTTTAAAACGTCAAGGGTTAGGGTCAGGTGTCCAATCAAAGCGGGGTTGTCTCAAAGCGGGACGTCTTGATAGCCGGTCGTTACTGCCAGCAGTTATAAAGTGGCAGTTCTAGTTATGTCTCTTATTAATTATGTAATACACCAGTACACAAGCACCACACAAAATACAACACACAAAACTGCACAAACACCACACAAAACAAGTCCTGGCAATGGTCTGCAATCTCTGATTGCTCTTTTTCTTGTTTGTTTTTGCATTACTGAGTTGTTGACATGCAGTATGGTGGGGTCATTGATACCAGCGTTGGATTCACACACTCACTGCTGGTGTAACTGTCTGATAAAAATGTCGGTCATTAACCTCACGTCCTAAAGTCGAAATAGGTTCGCTGAGACACGTCTGTTGTTTATATTGACAAAAATAGATCACATCGCATTCACTGCCTGGCATTAAGGTATTATTGCATCACGTTTATACATAATTTCAGATAAAACATAAGCATGTGTCCTGCCCATCTGCTGTAAACTGGATAGTTACCTCCACCTCCAATGGAGGACGAAGAATATGTTTTCAACCCTGTCTGTCTGTTTGTTTGTTTGTTTGTTTGTCCGTGAGCAGGATATCTCAAAAGGTTGTGGACGGATTCGGACGAAACCTGGTGGACAGATTTGGTGTTTGACAAGGACGAAATGATTCGATTTTGGTGAACATCCGAATCTGAATACACAAATTAAAATATATATTTAATTATTCTTCACTGTTGAGAGATAGGGCCAAAAACTAAATGAAGCAAGATATTTCAAAAAGTCGTGGACGAGTTATGACAAAACTAAGTGGATGAGTTGGGTAGGTGACAAGTACAGGTTCAGGACTTTTTGGATCACATTTTGGTTCATGTCCGGATCCAGGTCCAGCCTATCAGTGGGATACAAAACGTCAACTGTTCAACCTGGTGGAGGTATACGCTCTCCCGAGTGCCGTTGTAGTTCAATATTTGTTTGTGCATCTGCATGGAGCAGTCATTGGCACCAATTTGGGATCTGCACGGTCAGTGTTGATTTCACCACCTGAGAAAATTGCGGTCATTCCCCTCGTCAGAATTCCAAACTCGCAGTGACGTTTTGTTTTGAAAAGTGTACATTTCTTCATGTGCGGAAACAAAGTGTTCTTGTAACCCTCTATACCTCCACTCATATTTTCATTTAATTTACCGGTGTGCCCCCTGTCTGCCTATCTCCTTCATTCTGTTGTTGATTTGTCCATCTGTCAAACTTCATCTTAAAGTTGTTCCATGTCCTTTGGCCTCTGTATCAAACATTAACAGCATCTATCCATTTAATTACGATGCAATCTCACTGGGGATTGTGAGCGAAGTTAATGTTTCATTTACATGCTTAAAGTCTCCGGGACATGCCTCGGATAACAATGATAAAACATTGTGAAGATTATCATGATATTCCATGAACCACATATTCTGGGGTGAAAACGAAAAACAAATTTGATTGTTGCATTATTTTCAATTTAAAACAAGAAGGGCACTCGGTCAAGCGCATACTTCTGACCTGCAATGCCTGATCCATGAGAATATATCTGGCCCAAAACATTTTTGAGATATCGTGCTATATATTGATTTTGGCCCTGTCTCCCAATGGTGAATAATCACTTTAAAAAATAAATAATTCTCGTATACAGATCCGGATAAAGATCTTCTCCAAAATCGAATCAATTCGTCCTTGTCACACACCAAACCTGTCCACCAAGTTGCTTCCGAATCCGTCCACAACTTTTTGAGCTATCCTGCTATATATTAGTTTAGCCCGATCTCTCAGTGGTGAAGAATCACTAAAAAAATTATCAGATCCGGATCCACATTCTGATCTTCACCAAAATTGACTCGAAGTCTTCCTTGTCACACACCCAACATGTCCACCAAGTTTCATCTGAATCCGTCTACAACTGTTTGAGATATCCTGCACACAAACATACTGACAGAAAGCGGTGAAAACATAACCTCCTTCACCTTTGGTGGCGGAGGTAACAATGTAGTTGTGTCGTCAAACCATTTATTTAAGCATTATTATTCAACACAATTATTTTATTTCTGTATAATTTTGCAATTTGATTAACATCTGTTATGTAATCACAATTGCTTATTGTTTAGTTATCTATCTATAATTCCAGCAGTGTGTGTGTGTGTGTGTGTGTGTGTGTGTGTGTGTGTGTGTGTGTGTGTGTGTGTGTGTGACCGCTGTTTCTCGACAACCACTGGTCCGATCTAATTGAAACTTGCCAGGTATATTGCTGGGGACCTAAGGATGTGCCTTTTCAAGGTTTGATATTAATCAGACAAGTGCTTCCCAAGTTATGGCCATTTATTTACCAACCAATGAAAGGACACGGTGCTGCGGCCATTTATTTACCAACCAATGACAAGACATGTTGCTGCATAGGCGTGGCCGATGGGGAAGAGAACCTCAGCCGCGTTCCCCATTATGGGTTACAACTTACAACATACGGACTTCCGGATGGTGATGACAATGTATTCTAATAATTTCTCCATTTCTTATGCGCATTTATAGATAAACACAATGCCCCAATCCAGTGTCGTTTACGCGGGCGAAGGAACAGCCTGTGTGGTTGTTTGAAAGTTGTTTTTTTGGTTGTTTTTTTTTGCACTACGTTATTTTTTCTTTTTTTTCTCTTCTCTTCTCTTTGTGTTTTTCCTTGCGATGACATTGCGAAAAGGCAAAATACGTTGGCGCTAATTGAATAATTGGCCATTAAAATAAATTGCAAATAATCATAACTGCGATGTGAACTTCCGGACAGTGAGGACTTAACTTTGCGTTGGCCGATGCGCGGCCGGCCGACGATGACGTCACGTGCCGGTTATGATGGGGATCATCGGTGCCTTAGTTACGTGGCGTAGGAGTGGCAATGGTCATGGGAGCGAATGTCATGGCAAGCAAAGACAGGGAGGTAAACTTGATTTTAATTTGGATTTTAATTAACTCTGTGTGTGTAAGTATCACAGCAGTTGTTACTTCAATGCAAGCGATAATTCGTGGAATGCAGGTGAACATTCCGTACGGGCACGCACCACTTCCGGATAGTGATGACTTAATGTATTCTATAATTTCTCGATTTCTTATGCGCATTTATAGATAAACACAATGCCCCAATCCAGTTGTCGTTTACGAGAGTGAAGGAATGGCCTGTGTGGTTGTTTCTGGCTCGCGGTTTGAAAGTTTTTTTTTTTTTTTTGCACATACGTCAAGCACGTACGGGCACGTACTAGTTTTTATCAATTTAGGCAATGGACATTGAGATGGAACTGTGCAAATAAAGATTTTTTTTAAACTAGAGCAAAGTCAATGGCATGTCATCACAAATCTCTATGCTTCCCATCTAAAGCAAAGTTAAAAGCTGGAAAAAGGTTCCACCAGGAATGACCAAATATCAAATTTTGATTAAAAAAAATCTTCTGTTTTGAATCCTGTGGCCCTCAGTCCCCACCCATCGTGCATGAACCAGGGGTTAAATACAAAAATTGTTACATATTTCATGCATCCACCAATGTTGATTGCATATCCAAAGTTTCATTTGAAAATATCCCCGGAATTGCATTTTTGGGGATTTAACCTTTTGATCTTGCCTCAGGGCCCCGGAGGGGCGAAGCCAAAAATGAGACTTCTCTAGTACCTTCTTGCCACTTGGTGATCATAAGTACTA
Source organism: Eptatretus atami (assembly GCA_035128595.1). Lineage (NCBI taxonomy): Eukaryota > Metazoa > Chordata > Myxini > Myxiniformes > Myxinidae > Eptatretus > Eptatretus atami. The sequence goes on along the minus strand of CM068958.1, from coordinate 104,069,297 downwards.
AGTTTAGTGAATTTATGCACAACAGTTTAGGAGGAGAGTGGACGACAGAGGTAACAGTTAAGGTGAAGTGACCATTTTGTAGGATACCTGTACATTTTTTTTTGTTTGGTAGGTTATGGAGATTAGTTATGGTATTCCATCATCTCTGCATCGGAGTGGTGACCCATCCAGGATTGTGCCCAACAGCCAAGGAAACTGCTTAGGCAGCACCAACGCTCCACACAGAGTATAGTCCCAAAGGATGGATAGATGGATTCCATCATCTACCTGACTGTTGTGTATAATATTGACAATAGACAGCTTGCATATGTGTTGACCTCCTACAAACTGTTGATCATACCCCAGTAACCTGATTTTTACCATGCTTTAACTCTGAATTACATTAAAATAAAGAATAAATGAAGAAATAAAGTTTTTGCAAAACATTAAGGTGTGTGCTCAAGCACTGTGAACATCTACACTGGTTACATGGGGAGGTTTATAACTAAGGATGGAGAATGGGACTTGGAGGGTACTGAGTTCTGCTGGTTTTGTACATTGTGGAGCAATTGCACCATCATCAAAGTTGGGGGGAATAATTAGGGGGACCTCATTTTGGATTTGGACCTATCCTGGGGAGACTATTTTTCTTGGACTCTTCCGTATCTATGCAAAAAAGTATCAGTGATTAAGATTTGTGGATTTCTGTGAGACATATCGGCAGTGTAAAACTCGTGTCAGGTGCAAAAGAATATAATAGATTATCATGACAGTAATGGAATCTAATGTGGACAAACGATTGGAATATTATTCATGTCAGAGAAGGGAAAACAGTTTTAACTCAGATTGATTGATGGTGAACGTGACCTTTTGCCATACCTGACCTAATGGCATTATTGTGAAATAGCAAACTGCATACAAATAGATTCAGACACTGCAAAATTGCATTTAAGAGGAGATAGCGTGAAAAAAACGTTTTTAAAATGTGCCCGTAAAATGTTTAAAAATCAAGACCATCTAATCTGTGTTGGCAAACTTTACTTTAGTCTCCACACCTCATCTTGCTTGATATTTTGATCATCTTTAAAGACATTTTACCAAACTTCCCATAAGTCACAAACTAGATCCTTTGAGAGATCATTCAATTTGCCGAAACTGTGCCCTTTCAAATTCCTCCACAGAAGGAAACCTGTGCTTACCAAAAGGGGGAGAGCATCGAGGACCACATAAAAAGCACCGCCTCTCAGCAATGCCAACTCAACTCTGTTCCTTTGGACAGACGCTGCTGACTGCACTCTGAAACGCAAGTTGAACTTTTAGTGCTCTTTTTTTTTTCCTAAAAGCTTGAAGTTGTAATTATGAATAATTAAAAGTGAATTCTTATTTATGTGTTCTGTGATTACATATTAAACAACACGTTTGTGAATTATTACTACCGACAAATGCATTGTTTAAGCCCCATTCTAACTGCTGTGTGCCATGCTGTTCAAAGTCCATTTGTTTGTCGAGTAACAACATAGTGGGTGAAAGTGGAAAATAATCCGATTCCGTTGTGGAGGTAAGTTCCACAGTCGACTCTAAACAATTTGAATTGCTATCAATTCAAATCCAGGAATTCAAATAGGGCGACTCTCACTGATTCAAATAGAGCAAATTCAATCATCATTTTTGAGCTGTTGCTTCTGCTATTTGTATTCTGTTTACTCAGTTGTGGCAAATGCCATACCATTTGACTGTAAGGATATTAAATATATATATATATATATATATATATATATATATATATATATATATATATATATATATATATAGTTACTTGACTGAACATTGAGCTCCACCCAGAGCGATGGACATATGAACACGAAATTAAACACCAAAAAAACTAATATTTTTCATTGTTTACTTGCAAAAGCTGTGCTGATTGACCTTGTCAACATTTATATAAAACCTTAATGGAGGATGGTACTGGAAATATCACCACAGGGCATTTTCACAAACAAAGACAAAATTGCTTCCTGTATATTGACCAAGATTGGCTTCATAGCTTCTGCAATTCGAGTACATCCTCTTATTGAAGCTGCAGCCTTGTACTGTATAATCTTGTCAAATAAATAAGGGAAATTTAGGTCAATAGCCAGGAAGTTTTGAGCACTGATTAATTTTCAGCAGTGTCTCATTCTCTACAAGGCGCTGCATTACATTAAGTAGCAGATTAGAATATGAAATGCAATCCCATTACGTTTCATGTATGAAATGCGATCAAGCTTCGTAATTGGCTATATTGACGTCTATGTCTACTCAAAAGTTTCAGGATATGGATGGCAAAAGTTTTCTTTCTGAAATGAGAAATATTCGGCAGCACCTATCTGCATACTTATTTCAATAAAAATTGTGGTATTGCTATAGATTTTGTTAAACAACGCAAATATAAACTATCCTCCATCTGCAGAGCCATGGGAAATAAGAATAAATGAGGCAATTCAATATTTTTTTCCAATTCAAAAGATTCCTTGCAAGTATCTTTTAAAATAGGGTAAAGTTGGTTGTAACGAGTGAAAGCTGAGTGTCAGAAATAATTGTGCAATTTTCTTTGAGTTTTCTAGTCTTGGTAAAATTCTCAACCTGACTCTACTGTAAGCTTGGATTTGTGCGTTGCAGGCAAGGCATTGCAGAACAAAATGAACCATCCATTGCAGACGTTAAGCTGCGTTGTCCCTTCTGTTATTAACTAGTGGACATAAAATATCTGAGGATTATGAGCAGGACCAGAACCAGGAGTGCTTCGGCAGCACCGACGCTCTGTACAGAGTATGGTCCCAATGGATGGATGGATGGAAGGATGGATAAAATACCCCACAGTCTCCTTCATGAGGAGTGGCTAAGTTATTGACACCAAGCTGGCAAAGTTCAAAATTTCTGCCAGAAGCAGTTCTGCCTTGCCAGTTCATGAAATACTTGGAACAAATGTACATTATCGACTAGCCGGGGATAACCGCACAATACGATGGGATTTATAGTTACAGTAGTTGATTGTAATTTTATAAGTCCATTAAATTGTAAAGGAATATGGATCTTGTGTGGAGGTGGGTTGCATAAGGAGCCAATTGTGATTTATTTATTTTTTTTGTAATTTTGAACAACCATGTACATTGGACTGCAAAAGGATTGACCCCCATCCAAAGTTCTCACATTTTGATGCCACCTGAGCTTATTTCATGATGCTTTCAAATCAAACTTAATATATAGAGTGTTCACAAACTACTCCAAAGTGAAAAAGATTTTTAAAATGCAGATAAAATCTGAATAAGATAGATTAACAAAGAAAATCAGATGATTCTTAGGTGCATAAGTATTCAACCCCTTTGTCTAATTAACCCAAAATCACTTCCAGAGCAAATTATTTGTTTTAAAGGTTACAAAATAAGTATAATAGATTTCACCTGTATGTAATCAGTGGTTTAACTTGAAACTTACTCCACCACTTATCTTAGGACCTTGAAGGTGCAACTCACTTGATCAACTAACAAGGCAAACATGAAGACTAAGGAGCTTTCCAAAGAAGTCAGACATAAAGTGGAGGAGAAACACCGTTCAGGAGAGGGTTATAAGAAGATTTCAAAGTCACTTATTATCGCTTTGAGTCAGTGAAATCCATCATGAAGAAGTGGAAGACGTATCATACCGCCCAGACTCTATCCAGATCAGGTCGCCCATCCAAACTCAGCAGCTGAGCAAGCAGAAGACTGGTTCAGGATGTCACTGTAAATCCAACAATGACTTTGAAAGATCTGCAAGGCTCTATGTCTGAGTTGGGTGTCATTGTTCATCAATAAACAACATCCTGTTCCCTTCACAAAGCTGGCCTCTCTGGACAGGTGGCAAGAAAGACGCCATGAATGAAAGAAACCCATCTTAAAGTTCAGATGGAGTTTGTGGAAAAAGCATCTTAATGATGCCTTGTGTGAAGCATGGTGGTGGCAGCATAATGTTATGGGGCTGCTTTTCATCAGCAGGGACTGGCAAGCTTGTCAGGCTAGAAGGGACAATGGACGGTGCAAAGTGCAGGAGAATCCTTGATTAAAACCTGCTTGAGTCAGCCATGAATCTGAAACTTGGTAGGAGATTCACATTTCAGCAGGACAATGATCCAAAGCACAAAGCCAAAGCCACACTGGAGTGGCTGAATAAGAAGTAAATAAATGTTCTTGAGTGTCCCAATTAATGTTGCATAATTGGTAGGGGGTATATACTTAAGCAGGCCACTGTGAATAAGTGTGCGAAACGAGTCATGTGGGACTTTAATACACATGTTATGATCGCATACAAATGAAGACAATTACGCATTCATTATAGTGCATTTGTTTGAGGTTTATTTGAATGGATATGAATTGGACAATTCTTATTTACGTTTGTAAAATGAAATGATAAATAGCATGTAGAGAAAAAAGGGAAACCACAATAACGCACTCAACAACTGGCAAACTCACTAGCATTTTCTTTTTTGCCATTTTCTTTGTCTATTTGATGAATTGTTTTCCTGTTCAGGTGCCATACTGTATTATTAGATGGCCTGAATATTCTCCTATGTGTAGGGGATGTAGTAAATGGATAATGCTTTGGATTGAGAGATGGCAACCAAGGGTGGTGTTTATAACTGCACTCAGTGGTATAATGGTGAGAGCATCTGCTCCGAGTATGGGAAGTTGGCTATTCAATTCCATCCCCGGCCGAAACAAACTAAAGTTGAGAAAAAAGGGAGTAACCGCTTCCTGACTTGGTGCTCAGTGTTTAAAGGATAGAGCATGGATAAACCTCATAGATTGGCATCGATGTTGAGGAGGAAAATCCTCCTCAATTTTCCTGCTGAGTGTGAAGAGAAGAGTGATGTCATAAAGATGGTGTCGCAAGTAGCCAGAGTGCTTTCATGTAGTGTGTGTGTTTGTGTTTGTGTTTGTCTTACAGCTCCTCCATGAGCATGAGACCATGTTGAAAAAAAAAGATGAAACCCACCCTCTCAACCTTGGGTAAATTTAACCATTTTGAGCCTGGATTTTGCAGACAAATAAATTAAACATAGAGAGTTACATGTGATGAAGAAAGCTGTAGATGTTTCAGTGTTTGCTCCCAACAATCCTGAACCAGTTTCCTGCTTGTGCGGCTGCTGAGTTTGGATGGGCGACATAATCTGGGTAGAGTCTGGGTGGTGTGATATGCCTTCCTCTTCTTATTGATTGATTTCACTGTACTTAAATGGATAATGGGTGACTATAAAATCTTCTTATAACCCTCGACTGAACGGTGCTTCTCCACCACTTTCTGTCTGACTTCTTTGGAAAGCTCCTTCGTCTTCATGTTTGCCTTTTTGGTTTACCAAGTGGGATGCACTTTAAAACTCAGATAAGTGGGGAAACTTAATTTTCAAGTTAAACCACTGATTACAAACAGGTGAAACCTATTATACGTATTTTGTAACCTTTCAAACAAATAATTTACTCTGGAAGTGATTTAGGGTTCCTTTGGCAATGGGTTTGAATACTTATGCAACTGAGAATCATCTGGTTTTCTCTGTTAATATAACTTATTCACATTTTATCTGCATGTTTAGCTTTATCACCTTTGGAGTAGTTTGTGAAGACTGTTTATTAAGTTTGATTTGAAGGTCACATTAAATAAGGTCAGGTGGCATCAAAATGTGAAAACTTTGGGGTGGTGTGAATACTTCTGCAGGCCACTGTACATACATACATACATACATACATACTACATACATATTTGTCATAAAGACGGTTGTCCGAACTCACACCCGGGCCCACGGTGTGGAGCGTCATGGTGGACATTGCACATCCAGTTTGTGAACCATGCTCCGGAATGTGTTGATCAGCTGTGCCGCAGGACCGAAACTCTGCAGAACATGCCATGTGGCTTGGTTGTGGAAGAGAATCAGTGTGCCAGTAAGAATCCGTGCACGTGTGCGAGTGTGGTGAGTGAGGGAGTGATTGTCATGCCGGTGTGCAAGGGCGCACTTAGGATGAGGATGAGGATGATGATTATGAGGAATGATGAGGATTAGATATAAAACGTTAGTTTTATTTGTTAGTGATGATGAGGAAATAAGAGGAATGCATACAGGGAAGCCGTGAGGGACTGGTGGTGTAGGATTAGATATAAAACGGCTTCCCCATGGTGTAGGGGGTATGAATCCGGTTCGGGATGAGCAATCAGATGGTAAAGTGGCTGATGGTGAAGAGGCGGCCAGTCAGCGGGGGGTTCTCATAGACCTCACACTCTCTGGCTTATTCTCAACACCATTCACCTCTGGTGGGCGCAGTCCGCAATAACATCTGCAAGATGAGCTGGAAGGCACATAGATAACCATGGTTCATGAGCCCCTCCCCCCCCAGCCATTCCAAATCAGCGGGGACGACCTGGTCATGATCTGGTCTCCATTGGTGGAGCGAGCCTACACTGGGAAGGGTGACCGCCTCTGTGCGGGCAAGCACCTCTGATCAGCGCATCATGGAATTTTCCTCGAAGAGGTTTTCTCTCAGTGCTGGAAGCCAATGGCCAGAAATCCAGTGGTTTCCTGCAGAGTATGACAGTCCAGATTTGTCATCAAACTGGACTGGTTGGAACTGCGAGAACAAGAGCTGCCCTTGACGGTCTCACAATGTGTGGAGGTGCACCGGCGTGTTATGTCCTTCAGCTGATGGGCCTGAGCTGTTCCCCTTAAGGAATTGGTCAGCACGAGACTCCACTAAGTTTAGCAAAGTAAAAACTTACCTGAGTGAGTTGTGATCAGGCACGCAGCCTGGGACTTCGCAACCCAGCACCCCGATAGTGCAGATCGCTGAAGTGCTCTGGGTGGTTCACCCTGTCTGGTCTCTTAGGCCAGATACCATGGTTTACTCCCATATGCTCCTTACCATTTGGGTAGCTTTGGGATCACGCCTCGTGGTGGCCTGGCCTCATTGAAGGCTGCACACGTCGCTGGCCACCAAACCAGGTGGGCCTGGGCTTCCCTTGCCGACGGCTCCTGATGGAATGTCGATTTGGCTTGCTTGTGTTGGCCCTGGCTGGCGGCGGTTAGCGGGGGATGGAGGGCCATGGTGGAGTTGGACTCTGCCGATGATTTCCCCCACTCCTATTTCATCATGCGTACATCCCGTACAACCCTTCGGCGGTTCAGTTCCTTGCTTCCCTGGGGTGCCAGATTATCTCAGAGATCGAATGATGACCTGCCGGGCCACAGACTACATCGTAATGATGGGTGCAGCTCCTTTGAAGCACTGGCACATTGCACCAGGAATTGTCGCTGGGCGAGTCTCGAGGCAGCTTCAGCATCTTCGGACCCAGTGAAAATCATCAAGGGGAATTGATCCCCAAGTGCCAATCCTTCAGATCCTTGAATGCCTCCGCAGCCTTGAAACCCATGTGATGATCTGGGCCAGGCCTTAACTAGTTGACGGTGTGTTGATGGAGAAGGGAGGAGTTCCCAGCCCCATTCCTTTGTGGGAATGGGATGGGGGGGGTCGGCTCAGCACCACCTTGCGGGGCACTGGGGTGGACCGCCTGGTGGGGAGCAAAGGTCACTGCATGTCAGAGCATGCATGCAAGCAGGCTTTTGTCATATTGCTTGTGTTTCAAATTTTCCCGCCAGGTTTTATATAGAACCTTGCTGTTAAAACAGAAACGCAGCTGTTTGGGCACGTTTTATTGACCCAGAAAGCTTTACAGACAGGGAAAGGGGAGTCAGGCAAGATGGAGAAGAGGGAAATCCTCCATGAGCCTTGGAGAAAAGGAGCAGGAAAATTTTGCACGGTGTTCCTCGTCCGCGCTCATTTAGCAGATGAGTGGGGACACCGAGATTGCAGGGAGAGGTCACGTTTTTGTTCATGCTACACTGCCATCCCAATACCTCTCAGTCTGCATAATCTTGAGAAATATTTTTGCCAATGTGATCCCACCTCTTTGAGAAGGGAATTGATCTACAGATGTTTTTCTCACTCAATAGCCTTCATAAGTTTGCAGTGGAGTACCACCCCCTCCATCTCCACCCCAGGGGGCTGGAAACACACCAGTGAATTGATACCTTTATCAAGGGCTTACCCACGGATTGAAAGCCAACCCACGTGGTCTGTCCATGCTCTATCCTCAAAATGACGAGTGTCAAACAAGGAAACAGCAATCAAACTGCTGACCTCTGAAACTCAGAGTAGATGGTCCAACCACAATGTCCTTGAATTTTGATTGGTCAAACCTCAAGATGCTAATCAATCTAGTTAATTTCCATGGGGTTCATTAGGGTTAAACAAATTACGGTTGAACAGATTAAGGTTAAACAGAGTATTAGCAATGACTCAATATGCTGTAGACATTAAAAATGAGAGAACAATATTGACATGGTAATGATAATGGCATAAGGAAACACTGAACAATATACTGGGGGGTGACGGAGGGTGAGGGGGGTGGGGGTGGGGAGGGAGGGGTAATTGGTTTTCCACTTTTCAAAAAGTTTCAGAGCCAAAAGCATAATACATTCCCATATGCACGACTGAAAAATATGTTTGACATGAGCTGTAAACTACAAAGGAAAGGACTCGCATCTGATCTGTACACTCCATTCCTTCATGGTCAAGAGAAAAAAAATGTGTACATATCACACAAAGTTTTGGCAACGTTTATTAGGCCAAATAAGAACTTTTGTTTGTTGAACATCTGCCAACACAGCTTGTTTGAACTCAGACTCAGCTGAACGTGGATGTCCGATGAATTTTGCACCTTCGACATTTAGACCATCCTTTGTTAGTGAATGATGTAGATATAAACTTACCATAACAGGTGAATTCATCCATCCATCCATTGGGACCATACTCTGTGCAGAGTGTTGGTGCTGCCTAAGCAGTGTCTTTGGCTAGTGGGTACAATCCTGGACGGGTCACCACTCCGACGCAGGATACCAGCAAGCTGGCACTCATTTTGCCGACCTCGGAAGGATGACAGGCAGAATCAACCCCACCTGGTATTAATTAAACAGCCGAGGGGGATTTGAACTCAGGATCCTCGGATCCCAAGCCCACCACCTTAACCATGAAGCCAACACCAGGTATATAGGTGAATAACTAGTGTTTATTCGGGATAATTGAAAACGGAATATATCTGGTGAATGTGCTTAAAGTCCAGGTGATACAGAATTGCTGGAACTCAATGACTGATGAATCTGATTTCATTTGCATTCATCTTACTTTACCAGTGTGCTTGAACAATCACTCACAGTGTCACGTTAGAAATACTACTGCACTTGTTTTCCACAGATTTTTTTATTGCTGTTCATTGCAATCTTGACCGTAGTCATGATGGATATCACCGCATTGATGGAGGTCACTTCCAACTGGATCAACTTGTCTGTTATATTGTTTACTCTCGCTTTGGTTTTACTCAGCATGTAAGTAATACACATCAAATGGAACCTGCTTCTCAGCTATGGATCTCCCTGATGTAATACAATCTAAATATGATGCAATTACTGTTTTCAGGTACTCCATTTCTCCATTCTCCCAGCTGAAGAAAATCGGAATAAAGCATCCCACTCCACTACCTTTTATTGGTAACATGTTGTGGTTTAAACAGGTGATACCAAGCAGATGTTATTGGAGACTTGTGGAATGTAATTTGAAAATATTCTTATTTAGTTCATCAGGAACATTTTCGAACAGGATGGTGCAGGGGTAGCGCACTTACCTTTTATTAGAGCAGTCAAATCAGAACAAATTAGAGCAGTCCAATCTGGGTTACATTCCTGACAGGACAATAAAACCGGCGGATTGCTCTTTCACAGGCGGGGAGTTGCGTCCACAGAATATGCCATTCCTTGGATGATTGATAAACTGCTAGTATATGTTTAAAATCCTACGGCGTTTTTTGGGGAAGAGTAGACGAGTTATTTCCTGTACCTGGAACTCTTTCCAAATCCCTGCCATTTTCAGTCAAATGTCATGCCTGGGGTCAGCCAGGTCATGAAAGACTGTGTCCAAAAGCTTTTCCAGTCTGACCCCACAAGAAGACCCAAATAATTGGGGACATTAAATTGGGGAAGTATGAGTAGCCATAGTAGTTTGTTCATGTATATCTGAGATGATGCACAGCTCACCTTCCTTAATTTTAGATTTTCTTTGAAAACTTTTGTAACACTTTCATGATTGTGATTGTAATGGGTTTTTAAATACTGAGAATTTTTGTGTGAATATGCAATTGTTTGATTCGGAGAATATTAATTACAAAAGAAAACATAGGGGCAATAGCCTTGGGCGCTTACCCTGCAGCAGCTGGATAAGATAACCAGGGAACCACTGTTAGGCATGGATGACCCACAAAATATATAATGTTGAAGAAAGTAAATACCTATGGATTTTTTTTTTAATGTCATGAACAAACTTTGGTACATCACAGGTGATAAAGGTTGTGGTCAAGTTTCATCAAAATTGTGTGTGTGGTTTCGGAGAAGAAAGCAAATACCTATTTTGGGGGGCAACTCCCCCGTAGACCGCCTTAGACCTCAAATTTTTTTAATGTCGTGAGTAAACTTTGGTACATCACGGGTGATGAAGGCTGTGGTCAAGTTTCATCAAAATTGTATGTGTAGTTTTGGAGAAGAAGTTGAAAATATTTGTGGACGGATGGACGGACGGACGGACGGACTGACGGACAAACGACGCGCCATCCCATAAGTTCCCTGGATCTACATTCCAGGTGAGCTAAAAATGAAGAAAATATATCATTCCATATTATATCGTAAATTCATCTCAGTTAGCAAACTTTCACATAATAGTTGGTCAAAAGGAGAAATCCTTACTGTGATGTGTCATTCAACCTTAAACGTGGAGAGTGAGATGAGACAAAACAAGTTTACCATGAATAAACGTTTCGAAGATTGATGAGACAAAAATAAAAACATAGTATTGTAAAAGATAACGTTTCTCATGAAAATGTAAGCATGGTGCTCAAAGGTAATATGAGGAGGAATGGGGGGCAAGAGAGGATGCATGGGGTGGACAAAATAGATACAGAAGGAAACTCTCATGAGGGAAAACTGGAAATTTGGAGGGGGGATTGGGGTTGGGGGGGATTAACGAGGGCAGAAAAGATCATGGGTTTGGATTGGGGACAATCTGAGATGGTGGTGAACATCTGTATTGAAGACCTGGAGGGAAGAATGATATTGAAGAGAATGTGGAATTTGGTTCCTCTGGCAGGAAAAAAAAGAGGAATGAATGAGTGGAAGTGAGCAGTGATCCTGGATTTAGGTAATTTCACCAGAAGGATGTTCATGGTGGACCGTGTGTGCCCTGCAGAAACCTGGGGGGGAACAAATCACGGAAAGAGCAGAGGGTGCAAGACCAGAAAGCAGGCTGGAGAAGACGGAGAGACCAAGGACCTGTCTGCGATGGTGAAGTGATAAGCTCATAGTCCCAGCTTCAGCATGGGAGATTCCAATAATATTGATGGTTTCTGTTCCCACGGCATGAAGCTGAGCATGATGTGAGGCAGGGGAGCCAGCCCAGAGGGAGGAGCAGTACTCCATCAAGCTGTGGATGAAGGCTGTGTAGATTGATAGGAGTTCAGGTGTGCCAAGGAAGGACTTTGTATGACGGAAGATGCCCAGTCAGTGGATAGCTTTGGAGACCAACTTTCAAATGTGGTTTGTCAAAGAAAGATCATGACTGATCGTGAGACCGAGGAGTTTGAATGACTGAACTTCCTCAAGAGGATGTTAAGAAAGTAGATGGGGAGGTTTACCCAATGGTCCTTTCGGAGAGAGATAGTGAGAGTGTGAGATTTGTCAGGATTGAAAGACATATTCCAGGTGTTTGACGAGCTTGTGATTATTTTTTTCAATGTCTGAAGAGAGGGAAGAGGCTACAGCCCACCTATCTGGGGGATGAGGGGTGTCAAGGCAGAGGGTGGAGTCATCGACAAATAGATAAAGGGGATTTTCCAGGGATTCAGAGAGATCATTGATGAAGATCAGGAATAGGACTGGGCCCAGAACACTGCCTTGGGGCACTCAAGTCTGGGCAGGGAGAGGAGATGAAAGACTTCCGTTGAGTGCCACATGTTGGCTATGAGAGTAGTCAAATAAGTCAGTCAGCCATGTGTGGAGTTGGCCTTGGATGCTATAGGAGAGCAAGGCAGGATGCCAGTCTGTATCAAAAGCATGAGATATGTCCAGACAGACGGCCCTGATCTCATGTCTGACAATGAGAGCTTCCATCCATTGTTGGGTGAGTAGAAGCAGCATGTCCATGGCACAGTGACCTGGTCTGAAAACAAATTGGTGACCTAAGATGAGGTTGTTGGACAAAAGGAAGAATTTCATATCAACTCTGAGGATGGACTCCATGACCTTGCTGATGATTGGATGTAAGCTGATTAATCTATAGTTAAGGGGATCATTGTTCATTTAATTGCAAAATTGCATAGTCCATCAAATTGCAAAGTGCAATGAAACTGCTTCTTTCAGAATCCGATGTACCATATTCTGTTACAGAACGTTGGTTCTGCCGAAGCAGTTTCTCGGCCTGAAGTCATGCTGGGTGGCTTTCCATCCCTCTACGAGCAGTAGTTAGGGCAGGAACTTGGAATTGGACCATGATGCCTGGCATTGGCTTGCCGACTCTTCATGAACGAGCAATGCGGTATATTAGACTGCACTTTGGATCGCCCAATTGAAATTGCTACCAATGCTCTGGGTAGGTGTGAGGGTTTCCCAAATGTAAGGCCTGTAGTGATTATTCCCTTTCGTATGCTGGTTCAGATGATGATGCTTAAACCAGAACAAGAGACATCTTACATTAACAATGCAATGACGTGTTGTGGATGAATTCCAGCTGATGTTTACTTCTTCAGCATCTCTCCAGCTGTTGGTAAAGAAGGAAAGATTTAATGGCACTGAGCCGTTGCGGCTTCAGAAATGGCGCCGAAAAATGGCAAGCAGAATAGGAAAACTCGTTTGTTGCAGTCGTGGTTTAACCAAACAAACGAAATCCACTTCGCTCAATAGTCTTGATAAAGTCGAACCAAAAGTCACTGAAAAATAATGACGTGTTGAGTGACTCATGAATATGGATGAGAAAGGCTTATCTGTAAAGGCTGCAAGCTTCCAACGTGTCATCGCCAAAGAACTTTTGGGCCAAAGAACTTTTGGGCCAAAGAGCCCTCGGCCTTTTTGACATCCCATGCGTTGATTGGCTCTCCGGCAAGATGCAACTGATTGGCTACCAGAGTTCACGTTTTTGCTTTATTTGTTCACGTGTTTGAAAAATTCATGAATTATTGGGAAATTTAGTGAATCACGACAGGTCTCATTTTATTACAATAATGGACAATATATTAATCATGGGTGCAAAAGGATGGGGGTCACGAAGTTGATAATTTTAAAATGCACATGGAGGGAGATTTAAGAGCGACAAAGGAGGGTGTGAGGAGTGGGGAAAGAAGGGGAAGGAAGTTGAGAGGAAATAAGTATAAAAAGAGGGAAAAGAAAGAACACACATTGATGGGGTGTACGGGGTGAGGGTGGGACTAGAGGGTGTAAATATCCCACGAAACATGTTTTCGAAGACACAACAGTCACAGAAGCTGACAGGATGGTGCAGAGGCAGCACACTTATCTTTAAGATGTCTGGTCTGGGTTAATTTATTGGTCCGACCAGAAAACTGTCAGTCCATGCTTCACAGGAAGGGCGTTGTATCATAAGGTGTGCCTCGATCAGATTGACATGAAGGAAGGTAACCTGTCTGCTTGCATTTACTTATGGACATTAAAGGTATCCTATGGTATCTTTTCATAAATCGTAAGAGTTATCGCCGGCACTCTGGCCAAATTCCAAATTTGTGGCGAACAAAGCTTCACTTGAATGTCAGGCCAAGCCAGCCGGCCAATGAATTTTTTAAAAAAATATATCGTCGAGGCTCGTTGATGTGTTAGTACATTAAATGGATCAGGACGTAATAGACAAAGATAGGGGCAATACCCCTGGGCGCTCACCTGGCAGAGCATTGATACTGAGGAGGAAGTCAACGTGGGACGGAATCAGCAAAATGTACCAACGAACCAATGTTGGAGCAAATACCTATTTTGGGGGGCAATCCTCCTCACCCATAAATCCCATTCGACCGAGATTTTTTTTTTTTTAATAGCATGAACAAACTTTGATACATCATGGGTGATGAATGTTGTAGTCAAGTTTCATCGAAATTGTGTGTGTAGTTTTGGATAAGAAAAAAAATATATATATATATATATATTGGGGGGCAACCCCCCCCCCGTAAAGCCCCTGAGACCCCGATTTTTTTCAATGTCGTGAACAAACTTTATATTACTACATCATGAGTGATGCAGGTGGTGGTCAAATTTCATTGGGATTGTGTGTGTCGTTTCTGAGAAGAAAGCAAATGCATATTTTCGGGGGCAATCCCCACAGAAACCCCCTCAGAGCCCGATTTTTTTTGTAATGGTCTGAACAATCTTTGGGACATCACGGGTGATGAAGGTTGTAGTCAAGTTTCATCGAAATCGTATGTGTAGTTTCAGAGAAGAAGTTTCAAGTGTTTGTGGACAGACAGACAGAAGGACGAACGACGCACGTTCCAGGGAGTTAAAAACCAGGTGTGTGTGTGTGTGTGTTTTAACTATTTCATACTTTGCTGAGTGGTCAAATTCCTGCATGGAAACAATCAACATGCACTATTATTGCAAATGTGCGCAGGGACGGACAGGGAACAACCATTATTCAAAGAAAGATGTAGGGATATTTTTTTATTACTTGCTTCTGCACATAAAAAATGTACTTACATTCTGGAGAACTTTATTTTGATTTCACGATGAAATACTGTGCCTATATAAAGTCTACATCCCCCTTTCAAAATTTTCACCTTTTGTTGCCTTATAACCTGGAATTAAATTCCATTAAATCTGAGTTTTTCCACCTTCATTTACACGTCGTAACTCACAACTTCCAAGTGAAAAACAAATTTGACAGATTTCAAAAAATTAATTAAAAATACAAAATGAGAATAACTTGGTTGGGTAAGTGTCCACTCCCCTGAGTTAGTACTCGTTGGAAGCACTTTTGGCAGCAATTACAGCTGTGAGTCTGTTGGGATAAGTCTCTACCAACTTTACACACCTTGATTGGACAATATTTGCCCATTCTTCTGTACAAAACGATTCAAGCTCAGTCAAGTTGTGTGGTGAGTATTGATGGACAGCAATCTTCAAGTCATGCTCCATATTTTCGATTGGATTTAGTTTGGGGCTCGACTGGGCAACTCAAGGACATTTATCTTTTTGTTCCTTAGACACTCCAGTGTAGCTTTGGATGTGTGCTTCG
>CM068958.1:104016043-104026838 GCA_035128595.1 Eptatretus atami | reverse complement strand
TTTGGTAATCTCACAATGGATGTGATTGCAAGTGTTGGTTTCGGAATACAGCTCGATTCACAGAAGCAGACAAACCATCCGTTTGTTCATCATGCTCAGTTGTTCTTTCGTGCAACAATCTTCCGACCAATTTTGTACTTGATACGTAAGTTGTGAACTTTGGAACAATTGGAGCAATCCATAAATTATCTCAATTATATTTGGGTTAATTGGGGGAAAGGGTGGATGTGGGAGATGGAGGTGAGGAATTATTTCAAGTTATCTTTCTCCTCTTAATTTGAGGTTCTGCTTTTCTTTATGTGGGTGGATGTAGTACTCTGCTAAAAAGACCTTGCTTCAAAAATTATTCTTTAAAAGTATCAATCTCGATTCTCATCTAAATGTCTCATTTCCATTCCCACCTTTCCTTACACTTTTATTTGTGTGTGTGGTGTGCATGTGGGCATGCTCCTCCTCCTCCCCCTCTCCACCTCCTCCCCCTCCTCCCTCCTCCTCTCAAATGTAGCACACAGCTGCATGTAGCATCATTGGTTGAGGGCACTATTATCAGTACACAAGTACTAATGCCACTGATGCTGTGCCCCTATTACCAGTACACTGCTCCTCTTTTCACCAACCTCAGAAGGATGACAGACTGAGTCAACCCCACCTGGTGTTAATTCAACAGCTGACAGGGGCTCAAACTCAGGACCTAAGATCCCAAACCAGCTACCTCAACTGCTAAGCCAACACTAAGCTTGTCTAAGATCCAAGCACACTTAACTGCTAAGCCAACATAAGCTTGTGTGTTCTGATCCAGGCTATTGCTCATGGTTTTGCAGTTCCATATTGTGCTCTAGGTTTAGTCTGTTTACATACAGATTGTTTGCCAATCAAGTCAGGTATGGGAGCATGCACCCAGAGCAGCGCGTCGCTGCGTCCACTTCCCGCCGGTACTCCAGGGGCCTCCGTCTGGCCATCCCCATCTCCTTGAGATGCCGATCAATCTGCTGCAACCACGAGGCACGTGGTCGGCCCATTGGCCTCCACTCATGAGACTCCCTCGCTGAGAGAATCTGGTGAGCAGGATCAGCGTCAGGAAATCGAGCCACATTCCATACAGCCGCAGCTGATGCTCACAGACTATGCAGGTAACGAATCTCATTTGAGTCTCTCTCAGCAACCGCTCGTTGGACACAAAGTCCGACCAGCGATAGCCAAGGATTCTCTGAAGAGACCTGGTACCAAAGGAATTAAGTCTCCATCTCAGATCCTTGGTCAGAGTCCAAGTCTCACATCCATAGAGCAAGACTGGAAGCACCAAGGACCTGAAGACTCGGACTTTCTTCCTCCCGCACAGGTACCGGCAGCGCCACACCCCATTATCCAGTGATCCATGACTCCCCAGGCCGATCCAGACGTCTATTGACCTCCGACTCACAGCCAGCAGAGACATGAATATCACTGCCGAGGTAAGTCCTATATAATGAACCCTACACAATACTGGAAATGGAGAAAAAAATCTGATATAAAATGCAACTAAGATGGGATGGAGTTGCATGTCGACTGGAAAATTATATCCGACATAGTGCAGTCATGTGTTGAGATAGTACACGTGATTGGTTATCTTGAAACCAATCAGAAAGTACCACGCTGCAGAAGGACAACTCAACTATTGGCAGTGATATCACTGCAGAGTGGTGAATACTATATGGCTTCTGGGAAGGAAATATCACAGAAGAAGCATAGATAATTCAAAGTCTTAGCTCGTGAAAACTCCTTCATGTGGCCAATTGCAGCTGGACCTCACGTTCCAGCATCAGCTGTTTGGAAGACTCTGAAAGGGATACGTGAAACTCGTACTGTTGACAATAGAAGTAGTCAAGAAAGAAACACCAAACTCTCCAAAAGTGATGTTAATGACCTCAAGGTAACGTTACTGTATCTGCATGATAAACAATGCATCAGTGGAATCTTGTGACTGACTTAGCTGAAAGTGCGAGAGTTATTGTTTTTCCCAGAATAGCGAGATGATACATTACTACAAAGTGGTCTCACTGGATGTGGAGCTGCCCAAAAACAATTGCTGAACAGAGGCAGAGGGAGAAGAAAATTGATATTTCCAGATATTTAACCATCTTGGATTAATGAGCAATTTATGGAAGCCGATCGTTACAGAACCACCTACTTTATATGTTTGATGTTACATTTATTGGGAAGGGGCAATAGCTAGATTAAGGCTGCTGAAAACATGTATCTTCATGTAGCTTTAGAACTTCCTCCTGTATTAATTGTGTGTACAAGGTGAGGAGTCTTTAAATATCACCCCAAGTGGATGGGTGTTGCCTGATTCTGATACACAGTAACTAGTTTAAAGGGGTCTCTGTTTTTTTTTTTTTACCTCCACTACCGAAGGTGGATGGAGGTTATGTTTTCACCGCTGTCTGTTTGTCTGTCTGTCTCTCAACAGGATATCTCAAAAAGTTATGGACGGATTTGGACAAATTTAGTGGAGAGGTTGGATGTGTAACAATGAAGAGTTAATTCAATTTTGTTGAAGATCCAAATCCAGATCCAAACCCAATAATTTTAAAGTCATTCTTCACCACTCAGTAATTGGGCTAAAAACGATATCAAAAAAATGATGTCTCTAAAAGTTGTGACGGATTCGGATGAAACTTGATGGACAGGTTGGTGGGTGACGAGGAAGAATTCATTCGATTTTGGTGAAGAACTGAATCTGGATCTGGATAAGAGAATTTTTAAGTTTGTAAATGATTATTCATCATTGAGAAATGGAGCCAAAAGCGATAGACTGTGTAGCATGATATTTCAAAACTTGGTGGACAAGTTGGTTAGGTGACAAAACAAGCCGATTAGATTTTGGTTCAGGTCCAGATCCAGATTCGGCCGATCAGTGGGGTGCAAAACGTAAACTGTTCAGCCTGGCTGAGGTATGCGCTCTACCGAGTGCCATTCTAGTTGTCCTCTGTAATCCTGGTGCAGCCATGAGATAACATCACATCTCAGGATGCCTCAGTGAGAATGACCCTCTCCACCTTTCAGCTCGTCAGAGTTGGGAATCGTCTGTCAGTGTGTGTGAGGTGGTAATTTGTTCTTTGCTAAGTTTGGGATTGATGAATGTATTCCACTCGGAGACTCATGGAGGCCTCCGAGTAAGGGTTCGTGAGGACCTCAGTTTGGGATTGGTGATCGTAGCATGGAGATTCATCAGGGTCTTGTGGTGAGGAGTCATGAGGCCTCAGGTCTCAGTCATGGGACCTCAATCATTGATAAATGGGGCCTGTGAGTGGACCCTTTGGGTATTTTATTGGTGGAACCCTGACGGGTGGAGACCCCTTGTGGCCCTAGGAGAGGAGACATTTTGGAGCAGGGTGGATTTTGGTACATAACGCTGACTCGGAGAGAAGGCTCTGTCTCTGGGTCTGGCTCCTCTCTCTCTCACCCCTGCTGGTTGTTGGTGAGTCGCGCATGGGGTGTGGCATCACAGCAGCTGTGTGTGTGTGTGTGGAACTGTGACTACTGTTGTGTTGGTGGTTTCCTATCCCCTTTCACTCCTTTGTTTCCTTGTACGTGTTTGTGAAGCTTTCCCCGTGTTTCCTTTCTTTGTTGAGGAAAGAGAGAGAAAGAGAGCACACACAGTAGGAGATTTGAGGCCTGTTCAGGACCTTCTGGTTTTGGGCTGCTTCTCCATTTGCTGTGTTTCTACATGAAGCCTTTCTTGGCTAAAATACTAAGTCCATTCTCATATTGTTTTCCTCACTTGCTAACTTTGCTTGTGGCAGGTTTCTTTTGTTTTTGAGGCACTTACTGTGTGTCTGAGGCACTTACTCCAAAGAACGGAGTCATAGTTTGTCCACTGGACGGAGTTAGTGTTGACGATGTTGACGGGGGAGGGGAGGGGGGAGTGCAGAAGGAAAGGGGCCTCAAGTGGATGATGAAGATTTTGTCACCGTTCAATGTAGAATGAATAAGTGCCCCAATGTCAATGGCCATGATGTAATGGTGACCCTTTCAAAAAAAGGTAGCGCCGTCGAGCAAATTAAATGGCTCCCATTTAGAGGTAGCTAGCTCGCTCGCTGCTGTGGAAGTGCAAAACAGATTTGTCATTCTAGCTCCAGTGGATGATGATAACGCTCCTGTTCATGAGGAAGATGAACACGAGCATGAACAACGGAGTGGTGTCGTGCCCCAATAAGTAGTTGTGACCACCTCGGTGGTTGCTGATGTCATGGATATTGAAAGTGAACCGACGTTGGCCTCTCCCTGCTAAAGGGGAAGTGTCTGAGACATCTGCGCCACAGACAACCCCAGACATTATTGATGCGGAGCGTGTGTGTTCTGCTTCGGTAATAGCTTTTCTCCTCCCAGCAGAAATGGAAATGCCTGCTCCACCTGTGGAGCATGGTTTTAATATAGATCACCAATCGGACTATGATTCTGATGGGCCTCGTCGCTTGCTTCTGGTGATAGCACTGAAGTCTGGAATGATCCAGGATTATCTCAGGAACTGGAAGGTGATCCAACTGTGCCCCCCCTCCCCCACCCCAGGAGATCCTAAAGTTTCTACAGCATACCTTCTGCAAGAGACATGTTAAAATTCAAGATTCCTCTCCTTACCTGCATAGTTTATCACTGCAAAGCGACTGCTCCTTCAGTCTGAGCAGTTTGGTATGACTGAACCACAAATGTTTCATCTCAAGAAATGGGTTTTGAAAGCAGGGAAGCAGCTGCAGCCATAGCCTGACCAATTGCCTGATACCTTTCCCAAAAAGTCACGCTATGGCTTTTTCTAGAGCCACTTTAAACAATAATGGAGAACGTTCGTATTCCATTTAATGGAGGAGTTTGTTTTGAAGAACCGCATTGATATTTTACTCTTCCAAGAAACCAGATGTAGTTCCTCCTGTATGAGTGAATGGGAAAAGAGTGATGAAAGGAAGGTGGTTCTTCAGCAGCCTAGAGTGTCCTTAGGCTGGGGTAGCCATCTAATTACATCCTCTCTCTGTAACCTCATTGTTGTTTTTAATGAAATAATTAAAGGGTATTTCATTTCACTCACTTTTACTCTTAATGGTTTTTAAACACATGATACTGAACGCCTATGCACCAGTGACGGCACAGATGGAACTCATTTTTTTCACACAGTTAGAAACATCTCTCGCACGCTTTGATATACGTAATGGATTTGTTTGCTTAGGAGGGGATTTTAATTGTACAATGGATTCTACCATTGATCACAATGGGAACGAGCCTCATTCAGCAATATTGCCCTCTGACTAGGACTTTGACAACCTTCTCCATTATTGATATTTTAAGAACTCATAATCCATCTACATGAAATATACATGATGTTGGTGTTTTGATGGCTGTCTGTCCCTCGTAAGGTTAGACCGGTTTTATATTAATCGTGATTTCTTAAATATTGTGACCCATACTGGTAATGTCCCCGAATGGTTTCTCCAACCATCATATGGTCACACTCCGTATTCACCCACCAATTCGTATCTGAGGTGCCACCTACTGGACCTTTCATGTAAGCCTCCTGGAGGATCAACTGTTTCTTGATGCCTTTCGTGTCTTCTGGAAGACTCTACTCCAACGTAAACCCCTCCTTTCCCCCATCTTGTGCAATGGTGGGACAACGCCAAAGCACAGATACGCTCCTTCTGCAGCAATACGGAGCTTACCATACTCAACATGACTCTGCCCTTCAATCCTTGGTTGCCAGGGAAATACTATCTTTACAATCTAACCTCTCAGCTTCTAATGCCGAAAGTACCAACGTTTTGCTGGCAATGAAAAAAGCCCTTCTTGCTGGACTCTGTGCAAAGCAAGCCAGAGGAACTCTGATTCATCTCCGAATGGAGAATCTGTGTCACCTGGATACCTCCTCCAAGTTCTTTTTTGGACTGGAAGTTCGAACAAAAATAAGTCAGCAGATAGCCTCACTAAAGACAAAAGAAGGAAGGGTAACACACAATCGAAAAAGCATCAGAGCTTCACTTACGAATTACTTCTCTGACCTTTACCAAGCCAAGAGTATTGATAACGAGATTGTGAAATCTCTGACTTCTCCCCTACCTACCTTGTCAGAATCCACATGTCTACAACTAGATAAAGAAGTAACTTTGGTGGAACGTCAGGGTGCCCTCCAAACTCTACCAACAGGCAAGGCCTCCGATCTAGATGGAATGCCTGTAGAACTCTACAAACCTTTTGGGACCTCCTGGGACCAGAGCTACTCAAAGTTCTGATCGATGGTTTATGATCGGGCTCATTGCCATTAAGTTGCCATGGGCTGTACTTGCCCTTGTCTGAAAAAAACATGACCTTCAGCAACTGTACAACTGGAGTCCCATCTCATTGCTTTCTACAGACTATAAGATTTTCTCAAAGGTTCTTGCCAACCGGCTCAGACCCGTGATTGGGGAAATCATACACCCTGATCAATCTTACTGTGTTCCAAAAAGAACAAGACATGACAGTATTTTTTATTGTGCGTGATATGATTGATATCTGCAGTCTTGAGCAAAAACATGTTGGTTTGGATTTTCTAGACCAGGAAAAAGCTTTTGATACCGTTGATCACCTCTATTTTTTCTGTTTTATGGGGGTTTGATTTTGCGGAAATTTTTATCTCTTACATACAGTTCCTGTATGAAAGCCTGTTGTTGGCTTAGTGGTTAGGGTGGCAGCTTGAGATCCTAGGGTCCTGAGTCCAAGCCCCGTTGACACTGAATTAAAATACACCAGGAGGTTGACTCAGCCTGTCATCCTTCCGAGGTCAGCAAAATGAGCACCAGTGTACTAGTAAGGGGGACACTGCATCAGCAGCATAGCCGCGTCCAATGAATGATGCAACCAGCAGCACAGGCTGCACTCGATAGAGAGAGTTCCTGTATAATAATCTTTTTAGTCTGCTCAAAGTTAACAATATTTTATGTCATCCTTTCCAGCTAGTAGAGGCATTCATCAAGGCTGCCCTTTATCCGGCGTCCTCTATTCCTGGCAATCGAGCCTTTGCTCATTCAGTTGTGGCACATCTTCCCGTTTTCATCCCCAACCAATGGCAAATCCAGTCAAGGTGATTGCCCATGCAGACAATCTTTTGCGCGATTATCCACTCAGATGAGGACGTCTCTGTCTTGGTCCACTGTTTCCGTGAATTCAGTATAGCAAGCTCCGCAAAAGCGAACTGGAAAAAGAAGCAAGGCTCTCTATCTCGGTCCACAAAATGCACCACTCCTCCGACCCTGTCCAAGCAACTTGAATGGGCATGGGATGGAATCTTTTATCTCAGTGTTTTTTCGGTGCTCAAAATTTCGTTTTGAAAAACTGGGAATTCTTAATAATAAAACTGAGAGACGGTTACTAAAATGGAAGGGAGTACTTAGTCAAGTCTCATATGGAAGGCGTACCCTTGTATTAATAACTTCGTGGCTTCAGTTTTTGGCATATTTTTTACGACAGCCCCAGATTTTATTCTTAAAAACCTACAAACCTTTTTTATTGACTTTTTTGGTGGGGAAAGCACTGGCTTCGGCTTGGTGTGCTAAGCCTGCCTATTGCCGAAGGAGGACAGGGACTGGTCGCCATTACAGCAGGTGGTATCTTTTCGCCTCCTTTCATTAACAAAGCTGCCATGCAAAAATGTTTCTTGGAAAGCCTTCTCTCACTGCCTGCTTCGGCAGGGAGGGAAACCCGACGATGATCAAGAACTGTTTCTCATTGACACCAAGAAAGTTGACATCACATCAGTGCCCTGTTCTATAAAAGTTAACTGGAGGCATGGCAGGCAGTCACTGTCTGCCGTGATGACAGTAGCTACTCTCTTAAAATGTTTCAAAGGAGCCAATTCTTTAAACCCTATTTTTGAAGGAGCCTGTGGTGTCCGAAATTTTATGCAAAATTTTATTCATGCTGGATACACCAAAGTTAAACCTTTTAGAATTCATTTTCTTGTAAGTGGAAAACCAGCTGCTGAAGTCTCTGTGGCCACTGGAATTAGGTCCATTCGGGTCATCGGGAGGATTTTTTCTCTGTCGTTCTCTGCTTTTTCAAGCGGACCGGGTTAAAATGGACTCCACAGTTGAAATCCACACCTTCGCCAAACACCTCTTTCCAGTGCTTTTACTTCACTTTCAAGGTTTTATCCCTTTTAACTCAATGGAAAAACTCCACTGTTTATTTTTTTGTGTGTTAAAACCCTTGTTGCTGATCGACCTGCAGAACCACAAGCACACTGGAAGAGGATGCTCCGGGTTACTCCTTCCACTATGATCCAATGGCTTGTTATGTATAAAGCACCCATTGTCAAGTGCTCTGGAGACTTGCAGTGGTGGCTGGCGCACCACATTTTCCCTCTAATGTTTTGTCTCGTCATATATGTTCTAGTAACATGGAATTGTGCCTTTCTGTGGTGCTATTGAAAACATTTTCCACATTTTATTGAGTGCCCAAGGTTGCCCCCCCCTTTTTATAGTTTTATCACATGTGCTCTGAGGGCTCGGCCTTGTTTTCACATATTGTGTTTTTTATCTTTGGTTTTAGTATCTCTTACCGATGCAGAAGTGAGTGTCTTTTCGCAAATTTATTTGTCTTCCGAGGCAAAACTCGCTATATATCCTGTCAAGGAAGTATAAAATACAAAATGGCGACAATTCTGTTGTTGATGTTGTTTACCTTTTAAAGGCCTTTGTCACGTTTACACTTTGAATTTCAACTCAGTCATTTTACATTGTTTTTACAGAAGTCGTGTGTGAAGGAATCATTATGTAAACTTGTTGATGACGTCTTATAGTTAATATGATATTACCTTATTTTTATGTGTACCAACTTTCCTCATTTTAACTTTCAACAACACTTGCCTTTGGTTTTTGGATTTCCTTGTGCACATGATTCCTGGAAATAGAGGAACAAACTCTTCTCTCTCTCCTCTCTCTCTCCTCTGCTCTTCTCTCTGTCTGTCTCTCTCTCTGCTGTCTCTCTCTCTTCTCTCTTCTCTCTCTGTCTCTCTCTCTCTCTCGACTCTCTCTCTCTGTCTCTCTCTCTGTCTCTCTCTCTCTGTCTCTCTCCTGCTCTCTCTCTCTCTGTCTCTCATCTCTCTGTCTCTGCTCTCTCTCTACTCTCTCTCTCTCTCTCTATCCTCTCTGTCTCTTATCTCTCTGTCTCTCTCTCCTCTCTCTCTCTCTCTCTCTCTCTCTCTCTCTCTCTCTCTGTCTCTGCCTCTCTCTATCTCTCTCTCTCTCTGTCTCTATTCTCTCTGTCTCTATATCTCCTCTCTGTCTCTCTATCTCTATCTCTCTCTCTATCTCTATCTCTCTCTCTCTATCTCTCTCTATCTATCTGTCCTCTCTCTATCTCTTCTCTCTCGTCTCTCTCTGTCTCTCTCTCATCTGTCTCTCTCTCTGTCTCTCTCTGTCTCTCTTCTCTCTCTCTCTCTCTCTCTCCCTCTCTCTGTCTCTCCTGTCTGTCTCTTCTCTCTGTCTCTTCTCTTCTGTCTTCTTGCTCTCTGTTCTCTCTCTCTCTCTCTCTCTCTCTCTCTCTCTCTCTCTCTCTCTATCTCTCTCTCTCTCTCTCTCTCTTCCGGTCTCTCTCTCTCTCGTCTCTCTCTCTGTCTGTCTCTCTGTCTCTCTCTGCTCTTCTCTCTGTCTCTTCTCTGTCTCTCTGCTGTCTGTCTCTTGTCTCCTCTCTCTCTCTCTCTCTTCTTCTCTCCTTTTGTCTCTTCTCTCTCTCTCTCTCTCTTCTCTCCTCTCTCTGTCTCTGTCTGCTCTCTCGCGTCTCTCTGTCTCTCTCTATCTCTCTCTCTCTGCCTCTCTATCTCTTCCTCTCTCTTCTCTCTCGTCTCTCTGCTCGTCTCTCTATCTCTTCTCTGTCTCCGTCTACTCTCTCTATGCTATCTGTCTCCTCTGTCTGTCTCTCTCTCTCTCTGTCTGTCTGTCCTGTCTCCGCTCTCTGTCTGTCTCTCTGATCTGCTCTCTATCTGGCTCTCTTGTCTGCTTCCTTCTGTTGTCCTGTCTCCTCGTCTCTGTTCTCCTCTCTCGCTCTTCTCTCTCTCTCATCTCCTCTCTTCACTCTCTCTCTCCTCTCTCTCGCTCTGGTCTCTCTCTCTCTCTCTCTCTCTCTCTCCCTCCTCTCTCTCTCTCCTCTGGTCTGTCTCTCTGCGGCTCTCTGTCTGGCTCTCCGTCTGCCTGTTGTATTTTCTGGTCTCTATACTATCTAATACTATATATATCTATTCTATCCTATCTCACCTATATCTTATATACTCAATATTAAATCTCTACCTATCCATCTTCTATCTCTATCTATTCACTTACTTCTTATTCTCTTTATTCTTACTCATCTCATCTCCTCTTTTTTCTTTCTAACTATCAATCTGTGCTCTCTCGTCTCTCTGCCTCTCTCTCTCTCTGCTGTCGCTCTCTGTCTGACTCCCTCTGGTCTCCCTGCTGTCTTCTCTCTCTCTCTCTCTCTCTCTCTCTCTCTCTGTCTCTCTCTCTCTCTCTCTCTCTCTCGTCTCTCTCTCTGCTCTCCGTCTCCTCGCTCTTCTGTCTCTCTGTCTGTCTCCTATATCCTGTGTCTTCTCTATCCGTCTCCTATCTTATCGTCTATCTCTAATCTCTAATCTCTATCTCCTATCCTCCTCCTCTCTCCTCTCTCCCCTCCCCTCATCTCCACCTCCTCCTCTCATCTCCTCTTCTCTTCCCTCCTCCTCTCTCTCTCCCTCCTCTCCTCCTTCTCCTCTCTCTCGTCTCTCTCCTTCTCGTTTCTCTGTCCTCTTCTGTCTTTT
>CM068958.1:104008121-104011987 GCA_035128595.1 Eptatretus atami | reverse complement strand
GAACTGGAAGGTGATCCAACTGTGCCCCCCCTCCCCCACCCCAGGAGATCCTAAAGTTTCTACAGCATACCTTCTGCAAGAGACATGTTAAAATTCAAGATTCCTCTCCTTACCTGCATAGTTTTATCACTGCAAAGCGACTGCTCCTTCAGTCTGAGCAGTTTGGTATGACTGAACCACAAATGTTTCATCTCAAGAAATGGGTTTTGAAAGCAGGGAAGCAGCTGCAGCCATAGCCTGACCAATTGCCTGATACCTTTCCCAAAAAGTCCACGCTATGGCTTTTTCTAGAGCCACTTTAAACAATAATGGAGAACGTTCGTATTCCATTTAATGGAGGAGTTTGTTTTGAAGAACCGCATTGATATTTTACTCTTCCAAGAAACCAGATGTAGTTCCTCCTGTATGAGTGAATGGGAAAAGAGTGATGAAAGGAAGGTGGTTCTTCAGCAGCCTAGAGTGTCCTTAGGCTGGGGTAGCCATCTAATTACATCCCTCTCTCTGTAACCTCATTGTTGTTTTTAATGAAATAATTAAAGGGTATTTCATTTCACTCACTTTTACTCTTAATGGTTTTAAACACATGATACTGAACGCCTATGCACTCAGTGACGGCACAGATGGAACTCATTTTTTTTCACACAGTTAGAAACATCTCTCGCACGCTTTGATATACGTAATGGATTTGTTTGCTTAGGAGGGGATTTTAATTGTACAATGGATTCTACCATTGATCACAATGGGAACGAGCCTCATTCAGCCATTATGCCTCTGACTAGGACTTTGACAACCTTCTCCATTATTGATATTTTAAGAACTCATAATCCATCTACATGACAATATACATGATGTTGGTGTTTTGATGGCTGTCTGTCCCTCGTAAGGTTAGACCGGTTTTATATTAATCGTGATTTCTTAAATATTGTGACCCATACTGGTAATGTCCCGAATGGTTTCTCCAACCATCATATGGTCACACTCCGTATTCACCCACCAATTCGTATCTGAGGTGCCACCTACTGGACCTTTCATGTAAGCCTCCTGGAGGATCAACTGTTTCTTGATGCCTTTCGTGTCTTCTGGAAGACTCTACTCCAACGTAAACCCTCCTTTCCCCCCATCTTGTGCAATGGTGGGACAACGCCAAAGCACAGATACGCTCCTTCTGCCAGCAATACGGAGCTTACCATACTCAACATGACTCTGCCCTTCAATCCTTGGTTGCCAGGGAAATACTATCTTTACAATCTAACCTCTCAGCTTCTAATGCCGAAAGTACCAACGTTTTGCTGGCAATGAAAAAAGCCCTTCTTGCTGGACTCTGTGCAAAGCAAGCCAGAGGAACTCTGATTCATCTCCGAATGGAGAATCTGTGTCACCTGGATACCTCCTCCAAGTTCTTTTTTGGACTGGAAGTTCGAACAAAAATAAGTCAGCAGATAGCCTCACTAAAGACAAAAGAAGGAAGGGTAACACACAATCGAAAAAGCATCAGAGCTTCACTTACGAATTACTTCTCTGACCTTTACCAAGCCAAGAGTATTGATAACGAGATTGTGAAATCTCTGACTTCTTCCCTACCTACCTTGTCAGAATCCACATGTCTACAACTAGATAAAGAAGTAACTTTGGTGGAACGTCAGGGTGCCCTCCAAACTCTACCAACAGGCAAGGCCTCCGATCTAGATGGAATGCCTGTAGAACTCTACAAAACCTTTTGGGACCTCCTGGGACCAGAGCTACTCGAAGTTCTGATCGATGGTTTATGATCGGGCTCATTGCCATTAAGTTGCCATTGGGCTGTACTTGCCCTTGTCTGAAAAAAACATGACCTTCAGCAACTGTACAACTGGAGTCCCATCTCATTGCTTTCTACAGACTATAAGATTTTCTCAAAGGTTCTTGCCAACCGGCTCAGACCCGTGATTGGGGAAATCATACACCCTGATCAATCTTACTGTGTTCCAAAAAGAACAAGACATGACAGTATTTTTTATTGTGCGTGATATGATTGATATCTGCAGTCTTGAGCAAAAACATGTTGGTTTGGATTTTCTAGACCAGGAAAAAGCTTTTGATACCGTTGATCACCTCTATTTTTTCTGTTTTATGGGGGTTTGATTTTGCGGAAATTTTTATCTCTTACATACAGTTCCTGTATGGAAAGCCTGTTGTTGGCTTAGTGGTTAGGGTGGCAGCTTGAGATCCTAGGGTCCTGAGTCCAAGCCCCGTTGAACACTGAATTAAAATACACCAGGAGGTTGACTCAGCCTGTCATCCTTCCGAGGTCAGCAAAATGAGCACCAGTGTACTAGTAAGGGGGACACTGCATCAGCAGCATAGCCGCGTCCCAATGAATGATGCAACCAGCAGCCACAGGCTGCACTCGATAGAGAGAGTTCCTGTATAATAATCTTTTTAGTCTGCTCAAAGTTAACAATATTTTATGTCATCCTTTCCCAGCTAGTAGAGGCATTCATCAAGGCTGCCCTTTATCCGGCGTCCTCTATTCCCTGGCAATCGAGCCTTTGCTCATTCAGTTGTGGGCACATCTTCCCGGTTTTCATCCCCAACCAATGGCAAATCCAGTCAAGGTGATTGCCCATGCAGACAATCTTTGCGCGATTATCCACTCAGATGAGGACGTCTCTGTCTTGGTCCACTGTTTCCGTGAATTCAGTATAGCAAGCTCCGCAAAAGCGAACTGGAAAAAGAGCAAGGCTCTCTATCTCGGTCCACAAAATGGCACCACTCCTCCGACCCTGTCCAAGCAACTTGAATGGGCATGGGATGGAATCTTTTATCTCAGTGTTTTTTTCGGTGCTCAAAATTTCGTTTTGAAAAACTGGGAATTCTTAATAAATAAAACTGAGAGACGGTTACTAAAATGGAAGGGAGTACTTAGTCAAGTCTCATATGGAAGGCGTACCCTTGTTATTAATAACTTCGTGGCTTCAATGTTTTGGCATATTTTTTACGACAGCCCCCAGATTTTATTCTTAAAAACCTACAAACCGTTTTTATTGACTTTTTTTGGTGGGGAAAGCACTGGCTTCGGCTTGGTGTGCTAAGCCTGCCTATTGCCGAAGGAGGACAGGGACTGGTCGCCATTACCAGCAAGGTGGTATCTTTTCGCCTCCTTTCATTACAAAAGCTGCCATGCAAAAATGTTTCTTGGAAAGCCTTCTCTCACTGCCTGCTTCGGCAGGGAGGGAAACTCGACGATGATCAAGAACTGTTTCTCATTGACACCAAGAAAGTTGACATCACATCAGTGCCCCTGTTCTATAAAAGTTAACTGGAGGCATGGCAGGCAGTCACTGTCTGCCGTGATGACAGTAGCTACTCTCTTAAAATGTTTCAAAGGAGCCAATTCTTTTAAACCCTATTTTTGAAGGAGCCTGTGGTGTCCGAAATTTTATGCAAAATTTTATTCATGCTGGATACACCAAAGTTAAACCTTTTAGAATTCATTTTCCTTGTAAGTGGAAACCAGCTGCTGAAGTCTCTGTGGCCACTGGAATTAGGTCCATTCGGGTCATCGGGAGGATTTTTTCTCTGTCGTTCTCTGCTTTTTCAAGCGGACCGGGTTAAAATGGACTCCACAGTTGAAATCCACACCTTCGCCCAAACACCTCTTTCCAGTGCTTTTACTTCACTTTCAAGGTTTTATCCCTTTTAACTCAATGGAAAAACTCCACTGTTTATTTTTTTGTGTGTTAAAACCCTTGTTGCTGATCGACCTGCAGAACCACAAGCACACTGGAAGAGGATGCTCCGGGTTACTCCTTCCACTATGATCCAATGGCTTGTTATGTATAAAGCACCCATTGTCAAGTGCTCTGGAGACTTGCAGTGGTGGCTGG
>CM068958.1:104000621-104005621 GCA_035128595.1 Eptatretus atami | reverse complement strand
TTTTTGCTCATCACTCCACATAATGGCCTTCTACCTCGGTTATGTAGATGATGAGGTTCATCCTCATCACTTGTTTTAGCCCTCAGGTGACTAATCAGGCCTTTTATGTGCTTTGAATATTCCAGAGCAGACTTGACATATCCGTGCGGTTATATGCGGTATTTCTCCTTTCCCTCCTTCATCGATGTAGGTTTCCAGTTGATGTTCTTCGACCAAGTCAGCACCGTCCTTGAGGCTGCACTTCCAAGCATTCCGAACACCAAATGTTGATGGAAGGTTTTAAATTGAGCAGGATTGGTCTTGGTATTATCCTTCGAGTTTAAAAAAAAGGTCACCATCGGTTTGGGATTAAATCAGTACACCAGAGGGGTTGTTGTCAAAGGTATGTATGGTCTAAGAGCAGAGAGAAGATGCCAAACTTGGTGGGAGCAAGCACACAACCATTTCTTATGAGAAAGCTTGTTGAAGGTTCTCCACCAAACTTAACTGATTCTTCTATATCATCATGGAACCCTAAAATGAGTTGAAGAAGAGTGGGAGGACAACCAATCTTAGAAAGAAGCTGGAAACATCCACTTCTGACAACCATATCAAATGTCTTTTACAGATTGATGAAGGCAACATGAAGCGATATTTGTTGTTCCCTGCATTTCTCCTATAGCTGTCTCAATACAAAAACGATATTGAAGGTGGAACATCCAGCTCTCAAACCACATTGACTCTTGGGGTAGACTAGCTCAGCAAGAGTGACAAGACACTGAAGGAGAACATGTCTCTAACTGCAGAACATTAAATATGTCACGATTTTTTGGATTTGAGCTCTGGTTCATGCCCGGGGGGTGGGAATTTAGGGCCACAGTGATCACAACGGAAAAGAAAATTAACTCAAAATTTTATATTGGGTCATTCCTGGTGAAACGTTTTGCCATCTTTCAACTTTGCTTTACATGGGAAGCATGGGGATTTGCAATGGCGCGCCATCGACTTTGCCCGAGTTCAGCTTGGGAATAAGAATGGAAATTTGGGGGATAGTTGTATGCTGCATTTCTTTTTTCAGAGACGCAGAGATTTCTTGCAGCTCATGCTGGATGCAGGAGAATCAACTGCAGAAGTAACTTCAGGGATTCCACAGAGTAAGGGTGAAACAAATGAAAACTCTGTTCCACTTGGTAAGTTATTCCTGCTTCTGCATAAGACTCGATGGGGGGGGGGGGTTATTAAGATGTAGGTTTGTGCAAATTTCAATTATAATGTAAAAATAGGACCACTGGACCTGTAGCTTATCTGAGCCTAATGTTGTAGCCCAAATTTGGTAGCATTCTGACTGGTGGTCCTGGGAATTTATGCGATTTTACAAAAAATTGACGAAGTCGGCCATTTTGACTGACTTAAAGTCATGTGACCAGAACGAGCTTTGCAATCCCTGTTACTAGTCAGGAGTGGAACGTTGCTGCCAAATTTCAGCTGGATCGGCCCAGCGGTTTTGCCGGAGAAGTCAAAATAGGAGACAGCCGGACGGATTGATTGTCCGTGATGGCAATACCATCATTTGGAATTTAAATTCCAGATAAGCTAATAATAGACTCTGCCACCAAAGGTGGGTGGAGGTTATGCTTTTATCCTTTCTGTCTGTATGTTTGGCTCTTTGCCTGCGAACAGGTTATCTCAAAAAGTTTTGGACAGATTCGGCCAAAATTTGGTGGAAAGGTTGGGTGTGTGACAAGGACTAAATGATTAGATTTTGGCGAAGTCCGAATCTGAATACTGGAATTTTTAAATGATTCTTCACCATTGAGAGATGGGGCCAAAAACATTATTTCGCATGATATGTCAAAACGTTGTGGACAACTTGCTGACAAAACTATGTGGATGAGTTGTTTAGGCCTAAGTCACATTTGCTCTACGGCGAGGATACGGCGGCCGTACGCCCTCTGAATTGACAGAAACGTGCGGCGGCCGCAGAGTTTCTGCGGTGGCCTCAGGGTGGCCCTACGCCATTTGGCTATCTTTTACAGGCCATAGGGGTCGCCGTGGAATTATAACGTGGAGTTATAACTTTTTTCATTTCTACGTTCGCCGTAGCAATTCAACAAGCCGAAAAAAAAAACTGGTAAAAAAAAAAAAATTCACCCATTCGTTACCGTCCGTCTGGCCGCACGTTCGCCTTAGGGCCCCCCTGCGGTCGCCTTGCGGGCACCTTGAGGCTACCTTGCGTCTGCCTTGAAAATTCTATGGCCGCCGCAGGGCCCCCTTAAGGTCACCGTGCGACATCAAATCAAAGACCGTACGGCAACCCCACGTTTTCGGTCTCCACAATTTCTAAATACGCCGTGCGGCCCCCGAAAAATAAAAACGTATGTGACTGCTACATTGGTGACCGTGGAAATACTGCAGCCGCCGTATCATTGCTAGTGGCCGTAGATTTTGGAGACCCCACGGCCGCCGTGGCAAATGTGACTTAGGCCTTAGGTGACCAGAATAAACCGATTTGATTTTGGTTTTGGTCTGAATCCAGATCTGGCCTATCATAAGGATACAAAATATAAACTAATCAGCCAAACGGAGGTATGCGTTTTACTGAGTGCCCTTGTAGTTCCAATTGTTTTACTTTTACTGGAGATTGTTTTAGTTTATCTGGAATTGGAATTCCAGATAAGGTGTTGTCATTGTGCACCATCCGTTTGTCTGTCCGTCTCCTCTTACAACTTCGTCGGCCAAACCGCCTGGCTGATCCGGCTGAAATTTGGCACCAACGTTCCACTCCTGACTGGTAATGGCGATTGCAAAGCCTGTTTCAGTCACGTGACTTTAAATAGGTCAAAATGGCAGTTGCATAAATTCCTTCAAAACTCTTATTCTCCAGACCCACTAGTCACAATGCTACCAAATTTGAGTTACAACATTAGGACAAGGATCCCGATGTTAAATTGCAGAGGTCATACTGATCGCATGACCAGAAGTGTGTCAAAATGGCGGCCTTCTTAAATGTTTGGGAAAATCATGTAAATTCCTTCAAAAATCTTCTTCTCCAGAACCACCAGTCAGAATGCTACCAAATTTGGGATACAACATTAGGACAGTGCTGAGACAAGCTACAGGACCAGCAGTCCTATTTAATTTATTTTTTGAAAGGTTGAAAAAAAACGTTTACCTGATATTTTTCTTTTCCTTGTGTAAGTTATAGAATTTGATGCGCATAATACAGTGCTCTGCCGGAATAAAATGAACACCTCGAATTGTGAACAAATTTTATTTTAACAAACTGTGATGCAAACACAATCAAATAGACAGCATACGTTGGTGTCTGGTAACATGTCCCTTGGCATCATGCAGTGCTTAAACCCATCAAGACATCAAATCAATGATACTGGCATTGAACCCATCGCTTCGCTGATGGTAGTTGATTGAACAACGTAACTTATATATGTTACAGCACAGTAATACAGTTTGTCAAGATCAATATTTGCAATTTTTGTATTCGAGCATTATTATTTTGTTTACTGATATCAATCATTTTAGTAAAACGCACACTTATTCACCAAAAAACAATGCTATGAATTTGTTTTATGTTCCCAGGGATCAGATGCTATGTCATTTGTTTTTGTTTTTTAAGTTGTAAGATGCAGATTGTAAGATTTTAAGTTTAAAGTTAAGTTTTTTTCTGAGACTCTAACAATGTCTCAGACGTAAGGCCATCTTACTCTGCCATCTTAGTAATTCTGTCATCCTCTGCCATTCAGCCTGTCACCTACGTATGGCAGTCAGACATATGGGTTATGTTGTTCAACTGCTGTCACCGAAGCGACAGGACAGGTTGAGTGCTGAACACGAGGATTACATGTAGAGGCCCAGTTTAGTGCTAGACGTAATGCTGTAAAGATGTCCCTGACGTCCCAGTGAAAAGAGCCTGACAGACAGAGGGACGGACGGACCGATAAATCTGGCGACCAGTACTTTAATAAAAAGACCTTGTCCAGATTTTGCCAAATGTGGAGTTGATTTTTTTTGCAACTCTTGCGTGTTATTTGGTAGAAATCGGCTTTTCTCCAGCTCCTGATCTGATCCATCTTCCCAGATGTGTTGAATGGCATTCCTAACAGGACT
Source organism: Eptatretus atami (assembly GCA_035128595.1). Classification (NCBI taxonomy): domain Eukaryota; kingdom Metazoa; phylum Chordata; class Myxini; order Myxiniformes; family Myxinidae; genus Eptatretus; species Eptatretus atami. Next base: position 104,001,517 of record CM068958.1, on the reverse strand, counting down.
TTGTGGTGCCCAAGGAAGAATCTGGAGTCCACTCTGTATCTTCTCGGCAGAGATGGTTCTGGATCGGGATGTATGACATGCAACATCATACTCCTGCAGTAAATGTGTTACAAACTGTAAAATGCCTTGCTCGTATAGTGGTAAGAGTGTTTCTTTTCTACCAGCAATGCATTTCGCCGTATGAAACACAATATGTTGAGTCCATTTGATTGTGTTCATATCACGGATTGTTCAAATGAAGTTGGCTCACAATCAAGGGTATTCATTTTATCTGGTAGAACAATGTATCTTGAGCCATATTTCTGTGTACACTGTGATAAAATTCCATGTTTAAGCATAGTTCTATATATAGACTTTCTAAAGTCAATGCTGATTTAATTAATGTTAAAATGAATGATGTAAAAAATGTGGCCCCTTGTATTCATTTATTATAAGTTTAGCCCTGTTTTCTGGTACAGCTACCATTTATAGGTTTTTCCCATTCATTCTTTAAGTGCAATTGTAAGACTGCAATTTGGTGAACAATGTGTCTTTTAAATAGGTTGTGGTGTTTTTCTTTTGGCATTGAAATTTCAAGAGAAACATTAAAAAAAAAAAAAAAGTAATATTTGTTGATCACCTCATCCTTGCAGTGAACTTGACAGTGACATGTGAACATGTGTATGCACAGTAGAGACAAGGCAACAATACAAAAAGACTCTGAGTGATGATGAAATGGTGGGACAAGCTTTATTTTTCCTTGTGGGTGGCTACGAGACAACAAGCAATACCCTGGCCTTCACCGCATACCTCTTGGCTACGCATTCTGAGTGTCAGGAGCGTCTTCTAAGCGAGATCGACGAGTTCTTCCAAAACAACGTTTGTTTCGCACTGGCCAAAGCAGCACACCCTTGAAT
>CM068958.1:103988121-103995621 GCA_035128595.1 Eptatretus atami | reverse complement strand
GTGCTGTATGGGCTTGGACTTGTTTACCAGCCTCAAGTTTTTCCTTGACGTTATGCAGTGGCACAGACATATTGCATGTGTCCCACCCATGACAGCAATGATGGGTTGCACTGTTTGACAATTTGGGCATCTTCTTCACAATCGTCCACAAACCCAAAGTCAACCCCACTGTGGATCAGTCATTCAGCAACTTCATCGCATTCCCCTTGCCTTGTGCATCCAGGTGTCAACAGAGCTGAAACTCCTGCTGCAAGCTAGCATTATTGAGCCCATCAATGCATCACCCTCAATCTCCAAGCTGGTTATATCAAAGAAAAGTCTGAGAGACTGAGTTTGTGTGTACTTGTGCGTCGTGAACAAGGCGATTATCACTGATAAATATCCGCTCACAACAGCTGAAGACCTCACTACCTACTTCTATGGCTCAATGTCTTCAATAAGTTGGACTTATGCCAAGGTTACTTGCAGGTTCCTCTTGATGCAGTCAGCAGGGACATCATGGCTTTCATTACACATACTGGAGCTTTTTGCTACACCTGCATGTCATGAATATTTAGCTCCTTACCCAGATGTTTACAAAAAATTATGTCATCTATCTTCGCTGCCATCCTGGGTGTGTCCTTGTACTAAAATTGATGATATCATGGTGTCCAACACCTCAATGCATATCTTTTGTTCCAATCAGACAAGCATTGGTCGAGTTATGGTTAAAATAAAATAAAAATCTATAATTAGGTCATGACCTTAAATTAGGTCAAGGTCAAAAAATTGTGTCAACCCTGTATACTTTTATTCCCATTATTGATGTAAAATTTCATTACGAAAGTCCCAGTCAGCTCCATGATACAGCTCGGACATTTGCAGAAAAAAAAGGAAGAAAAGAGCAACAAACCTGAATGGTGGTTTAATACAACTAGGGGGTTTAAAACCTTGACCTTTAACTCAGAGAGTTATGGTGTAGATTAAGTTCAAATGCAACTTATTCAAAGCTATCAAGAGTGCAGTTTTGTTCTGATCAGCCAAACCTTAGTTGAGTTATGGTGAAAAATGTTAAAATGTCTATAATTAGGTCATGACCTCAAAGATTAGGTCAAGGTCATACTTTTTATTCCCATTGTTGATGCAATATTTAATTCCGAAAGTCTCAGCCAGATCCAAGATCCAGCTTGGACATTGGCAGAAAAAAAACCTAAATGCTGGTTTAGTACTCTTTGGGGTGTTAGAAACTTTGTGGTACCATTAAAAATTGGGGGCATTAATTGCAGAAATAAACCCTACAACAAGTATGTCTCCCCCTATCTTATCAGGGGAACGTTAACAAATAATAATATGATTATATTTTAATGAAACTCATGAGGTGAAATGTTCAGTTAAATCTAAATGGTCTGCAGAACAAATGGGATTGTCCTCAAAGGACTCTGTCATGGTTTAAGCTACAATTCCTGAAACAATTTGACAATTATTCATAAATTTGTTTTGGGGATACAAAGGGACCGAGACCACACTTTATTCCTTCCTGATCTCTTTTTATTAGTCCCCTACCGGTTTCACCAGAGGAGACTATAGGTTTGCTCTCTGTTTGTCTGTCTGTCCATCCCACCTGTGTTTTTTTTCGACTTTTTCCCCATACCCTTTAACATATGCAACTGAAACTTGGTACATGGCTTTATTCTGATAAGTTAGACAAGTTCGAGTTTCAGGGCATTTCATCAATTTTCAGAGGTGCCATTTTTAGATGGAGAAAATATCACCTGTTATACATGGGTCAGTGTTCAGCTGCCCTGACTACACCCCACTGCTTTCCAACCATTGGCTGGACAGCTGGCCTGACTCCACCCCAATATAATCATGCGCCGCAATTACATGAAACAGCACAGATTGGCATGCCTCAGCCGGTAGGCCTGGGTGTTAGTCCATGACCCAGTGCAATTGGAATGATCCCAGGTGTATAACCACGATTATACACAATGCCGCGTACACATATTTTTGCTTCATGTATGTACATTGGGGGGGGGGTTGTTTTTTTTAGGCACCGAACATGGCATTATACACTGCCCAAATAAAGGGATGTGTTTACTGGTGCAAAAAGTCTGGCTGAAACCAAAATTAAGCACAAAATCCTTCATTTATTTCACTTTTGTGTGAATAGCATAATTAAAGGACCAGTCTCATTGTATGGCCTACAGTTATGCACACTCACCTCTCTGTCTAGTTGGAGTTTGAATCCCAATCCAGCTATGAACTGTCACCCCGGTCACACACACATTTTTGCTTCACATATGTACATCCGGTTATTTAAAATATCACATCGGTAGGGGACATGCATTGCAAAGCAATCGTCGCTGTTGTTCCTCTTGTCCTTGCCTGACCTACTTGATAGATTTGGACGAAAAGCAAAACACGACTGCGTAATAGAAGGCCAATTCATTCCAGCGAAGATGCACGTTGAGGTGCCTGTTGCTGTGTTGCATTATGATCCCCGGTACTGGCATGACCCAATGACGTTTGATCCAGAGAGGTGAGACTCTGACAACTACAATACTTTCAAATGTCTATCTGACGATTGCATGGTCAAATCCTTGCATGGCCATTTTTATGGTTGTGCGGGGAATTTTGCGATGCTGATGGAAATATCTTGTGGGCAGGTTCACCCCTGAAGCCAAGGCAGCACGCCATCCATTTGCGTATCTGCCATTTGGAGGAGGACCTCGCATTTGTATTGGCATGCGCCTTGCACTTCTTGAGATGAAGATCTCACTTGCAAAGATTCTGCAGAAATTCTCCTTTGAAACGTGTGAAGAAACACAGGTGAGGTAGTCGTAGGAATAGGCCGTACACCGAAGCTTCCTGTTCAGTGATACCAATTTCCCTTTGTTGCTTATTTTCATTTTTTTTTTCTTTGTGATGTGATTATTGCACTATTACTTCCCTATAAAAGGAGACAATTGTGTTTTAGGGGTTCATCCTGGAAATTATCCAAAAGGTAGCAAGGATAACTTAATGCATGATGAAAACTATTAAGAGATATTGAAAATATCAAATACTTTCAATACCTTCTCCATAGATTCCTCTGAAGATCATTTCAGTCACCACCCTGTGCCCCCTTGATGGTGTGATTCTCAAAGTTGTACCCCGGAAAGAATCCTGAGGAAGAACCTTCAGACCACTCATCTTAAGTGCCGATCTCGTGGACAATCATCTATCGTTTTAAGTTCCTCGTGATTGGGATTCTTCATCCTTGTTTTGATAGATAGTTAGATTGATACTTTGCTTGCTTAATTAGATTTTCTTGACTCAATATGACTTAGTCCTTACAATCAGTTATTTCTCGATAATTTAGCTGTACTCATAATTTTTCATTCTTCAGGGTGTTTTTTGATTGAAATATTTGTAATACGACCCTATGGGAAAGCATTTTGTGAGCAAGCATTCATTGATGTTTGATCATTGAAAGAAATGGCATGTAAACACTTATGGAAATATATATATATATATATATATATATATATATATATATATATATATATAATGTACTGGAATAAACAAAGTACTTGCTCCATTATTTTACCAAATCATATACATGCTTGGTAAGATCCATGATAGTCCATTTGCCAGAGAAGTAACCTTGTTGTCCTCAAAAGTGTATGGTTTTATGGTGGTTTCTTGTTCACAGGCATGCATAGACAAAATTAAGCTTGGTTGCGGTGGCAACCATGGGGAAATCTGTTATTTTTGCGCACATACAAGATGGCCGTCATCGACCGGCTGAAAATATAACTTTTTAGGTAATGAACTTAAAATTACACGAGCAATCTTTTCCATATATTTTGGCACGAGGAATCGATATTTAACCTTATTTTTGTGATTAGAAGTAAATTTGAGGTCAATGTTCGAGTTCCTGGCAATTGTTTGCCTGTGAGATACATTTTGAATGACAACAAGGTCACTATTCTGACAACTGGACGCTCACATACGACATTAATGCGAGTTACTAATTCATTGTTTTGTTCTTCACTGGAGTATCTTCAGAAGTCATATGACTGATATGGGAATGACTTATGTCCACATCTCTGTGGATCTCCAGCTCTACATGGTGGCTTGCCAAATCAAGTGGCATGAGTTGACGCTTTAAAAATGTGATTCTGAGGCCTGGGATAATGCACACGGTGCAGTCCTTCTGTGGTTGCATTGGCAACTCATGCGTGGGTCTGGTGTTGAGACTCTCATCAGTTCAGCATTCGGGGGCCTGGCAGGAATCATGAGTGGCAAGTCCTGGGTTCGATCAATGAGAGCCTTCCGATGGTTTGACTGCCCTCTCATTTCCTTCCTCACCACCGGCCCAAAGACATTCCAGGAGTTGTGCAGCTACCTTGAGACATGCAGACAGCACCCAACTGGGAAGCACTGGGTTGATAACTTCATCAAGCCTACTCTGCTTGTTCATCAACTTCTGCTAGTGAGAGGGAGGCAGACTTCCTGCTGAACAGCTAACACTTGAACGCATGCTTCCCTACTTCTTGTTGCTGGTCACCATCACTATGCCCGTTACATCACCCATCACCTTCTGGAGATGCGCTATCTGCTGCCACCAGATGCCAAGTCAGAGCTCATATCAGTGCTTTTGGGTGTCGTCACCAGGAAGGCATTTGGAATGGTGTGAGCTCTGATCAGTTCGGTGAACAAACTGCTATTAGAATTGGCAAGGGTGGCCTCAAGGGTATGACTCTTTCTCCAGAGATGGTAGCAGAGTGGATCGATTCCTTTCCTGTCACTGCCGACATCTCAGATACAATGGAGCACATCTACCCTGACTCCTCAAACAAGGACAATGAAGACCAAGTGAGAGAAAAGGACACAAGAATCGGACCACGTCACAAGGAGGAGGGGAAGAAGAGGAGAGAACTTGATGCAGATGATAGGCCCGGATTTTACTTGAATTGTCGAATGTGTCTCATCCTCTTGAGAATTACTCACCACATCTGTACAACATTGCCAATGGTCGAATTGCTCCGAGAAGCTGAAGTGAATGTTGAGGATTCCGTGGTTATAGGTCAGAAAATGGTTGCAGAGTTCCATGCATCCCTTCCAGGTGGATTCCATGCAACCATCTCATGCCCCATCAAGACAATGGAGCACTTACAGAAAGGAGTGAAAATTGGGGACAAGACGATCTTTGATCTAGAAACCATCTTCCTCAGGCTGCTGACTATTGGACAGCAAAGACAATGGAGCTAGGACCTATCTTCCAGTTTGAGCTCTGTGCAGTACCCCCTCACTGATTGATGAATATGGGTGCTTAAGGAAAGGCAACAAAGCACCACTGGCACACAAACTCTGTGTTCAGGCACAACAGCCTCTGCAACCAGATGTTACCATTGTTGACGCGAGCCAACTTCTCTATCATATGTCTGGCCTTTCAGGGGAACTGTGTCAGTCTTAGTTGAGTCATCAAGACAAGGCTGTCTACCATTGCTGGTCAGAAGATCTTGGTCTTTGACAAATATTATGATGTTTCTGCAAAGGATCATGAACGAGTGAGGCGTGCTGGCATTGGTTCCATCAACTATGATCTCACAATAAACACACCCCTGCCTAGTCGAGAGCCATCCTGAAAAACAAGCAGAACAAGTTGCAGCTGTCCAAGGTTTTGAGTACCTATAACTTTGGTGAAGGAGTTACTGTGGAGAGCCGTAGCCATGGTGCGTTCAACCATGATGAAGCAGACATTACAATGACCTCACACCTGCTCATGGCTGCTGAATGTAATGCAAGAGTGATACGTATCCTCTCTGATGACACTGATGTTTTTGTATTGATGGTTTACTGGGTTACCAGCGCAAAATCCAGGCCACAGTGCAGATGGAAAGGTGGGATGGAGCAATTTGGGATATCAACACCACCTGTGACCAGCTTGGCCCCAAGTGTCTGCAGCTTTTGGGAATGCACTACATCACTGGCTCAGATACCACGTCATACCCATACGGCAAGGGCAAAGTGTCAGCCCTGAAGACACTGAGAGCTGGCAACTTCCCTGGTTTATACTCCGCACTTGGCGAGCTGAACGCAAGCCATGAACAGCTCATGGAAGCAGGGCGGACATTCTTCTTGCCCTGTATGGTCAGCCAGAAGGTACCACGATGAGTGAGATGAGGTACTATATGTACACAAGGAAGTCCGGCAAGCCCTCAAGCTCATGGCATTACCTCCAACTGAGATCAATCTCTTCCTACATATTTTGCGTGCACATCTACAGACAGTACTTGCAAAATCAGCTGATCAGCAGGCCCACCTGAACTTGACATTACAAAATATGGATGGGACATCAGAGATGGAATCCCAGTGCCAGCAACTTCTGCTACTCCACCAGCCCTTTGGACCTCATGGATGTTGTGCGGTGTGGATTGGCAAAGCAGAGGGGAAGGCCTGCAGTACTGCAAGTTGCAGTTTTCACCATGCAAAGATCTCCTGCACGTTATACTGCACTTGTGGTTGCAGTGACAAATGCTTCAACCCACACAAGACTGTGGAGGACAGTGAAAGTGAAGTGGAAGAAGGGAGTGTCAAAGCAGAACTGGAAAGAGACGAGGATACGGAAGGGGACGAGTACAATGAATGGGAATGAACAATCCGTAAGTTGTCTACTAGGCTCTATGTCCTCTATTCCTAAGATGTCCAATATGATGAAATGACAATGTGTATGCTTTCTGATTATTATCAACATACTGTTGTGAACCATTCATGACTTCACTTTTGCTATTGGTGTTGCATAATTTTCAGCGAAAATAGTCATGGACTTTCATGTGAACCTCTATTTATTCTGAACGAAAATAACCAAAATTGAATTCCTCATGTCAAAATCATATGGAAAAGAGGTATTACACAGGATTATATGTTGACCGATTAAAACTTAGCCCCATGTCTGACCTGTAGCGGCCATCTTAATTTATGCAAATTACAGGAGTTCCCAAGGTAGCCACCCCGGCAACCAACCTGAATTTTTAATGGACCCATGTTAGTCCAAAACAATCATAAAACCATACACTTTCCACATCAACAAGGTTGACAATGGAACACATAATAACGGCAATGGACTATGAGCCCTATCCCGTGGGTTTAATGACAAACGAGGTAAAAGGAGTGGAGTTCAGTGAACATCCATGTTATTGTGAACATGAGATTATTAAAAACAGACTTAAATACAGTGTCCTTGCTATAATTCACAGACCGGTGTTTGTTTGTCATGCTACTCCTCCTACAGATCTGGGCCAATGATATCCAGACTTGCTACATAGGATCTGCATGACCCCAATTAATGTATAGGGGTGTTTTACCTTTGCTGGTGGTCTTGGGGAGGAGGGGGGGAGGAGGGAGGCTGGAGGGAGGGATGAATGAAATTTATTATGTAAATGTGTATCGTGTAGTGCCACCTCCAGGTGGGCGAGGGTATTACAAGTCTCCACCTACAGTACAGTATTCTTGTCCCACGTTTTCCAGCGCAGT
>CM068958.1:103975662-103988096 GCA_035128595.1 Eptatretus atami | reverse complement strand
AAAAAAGAGAGAGAATGAATTGTGGTTCCACCAGGATGAGTCCAGAACCTCTCATTGCCCTGCCAGAGACAACGGTACAGTAATTTTTGGCAAATTGAACCATTTTGCCAGGTGGTGTCATTCCAACTCAGCACAAGCACAATCAGCCATAGACATGTATTTTGCACCAGCCACAATCGAGCTGTGCTGTCGACTCCATGAAGCTATAAACAGTTTTTATTTCTCAATGACATGTGCATTCCTCAGCTCCTGAACAGTCATGCCAAAGTATCTTTCCTGAACATTGAAACACACACACAGTTATTTTCAAACTTGAGCTCCAATGCTCCCCACAATCCTCAGTGTTACAGCCATGGCAAATTGATGTTCTGGGTATTACAAACTGCTGGTACGTCATGGTACCTGGTTTATTCCCACATTCACATTCTACATTTCAAAAAATGGTGCTGTATGGGCTTGGACTTGTTTACCAGCCCTCAAGTTTTTCCTTGACGTTATGCAGTGGCACAGACATATTGCAGTGTCCCCACCCATGACAGCAATGATGGGTGCACTGTTTGACAATTTGGGCATCTTCTTCACAATCATCCACCAACCCAAAGTCAACCCCACTGTGGATCAGTCATTCAGAACTTCATCGATTCCCCTTGCCTTGTGCGTCCAGGTGTCAACAGAGCTGAAACTCTCTGCTGCAAGCTAGCATTATTGAGCCATCAATGCATCACCCTCAATCTCCAAGCTGGTTATATCAAAGAAAGTCTGAGAGACTCTGAGTTTGTGTGTACTTGGCGTCGTGAACAAGGTGATTATCACTGATAAATATCCGCTCACAACAGCTGAAGACCGCACTACCTACTTCTATGGCTCAATGTCTTCAATAAGTTGGACTTATGCAAAGGTTACTTGCAGGTTCCTCTTGATGCAGTCAGCAGGGACATGCGCTTTCATTACACATACTGGAGCTTTTTGCTACACCTGCATGTCATGAAGATTTAGCTCCTTACCCAGATGTTTACAAAAAATTATGTCATCTATCTTCGCTGCCATCCTGGGTGTGTCCTTGTACTAAAATTGATGATATCATGGTGTCCAACACCTCAATGCATATCTTTTGTTCCAATCAGACAAGCATTGTCGAGTTATGGTTAAAATAAAATAAAAATCTATAATTAGGTCATGACCTTAAATTAGGTCAAGGTCAAAAAATTGTGTCAACCCTGTATACTTTTATTCCATTATTGATGTAAATTTTCATTACGAAAGTCCCAGTCAGCTCCATGATACAGCTCGGACATTTGCAGAAAAAAAAGGAAGAAAAGAGAACAAACCTGAATGGTGGTTAATACAACTAGGGGTTTTAAAACCTGACCTTTAACTCAGAGAGTTATGGTGTAGATTAAGTTCAAATGCAACTTATTCAAAGCTATCAAGAGTGCAGTTTTGTTCTGATCAGCCAAACCTTAGTTGAGTTATGGTGAAAAATGTTAAAATGTCTATAATAGGTCATGACCTCAAAGATTAGGTCAAGGTCATACTTTTTATTCCATTGTTGATGCAATATTTAATTCCGAAGTCTCAGCCAGATCCAAGATACAGCTTGGACATTGGCAGAAAAAAAACTAAATGCTGGTTTAGTACTCTTTGGGGTGTTAGAAACTTTGTGGTACATTAAAAATTGGGGCACTAATTGCAGAAATAAACCCTACAACAAGTATGTTCCCCCTATCTTATCAGGGGAACGTTAACAATAATAATATGATTATATTTTAATGAAACTCATGAGGTGAAATGTTCAGTTAAATCTAAATGGTCTGCAGAACAAATGGATTGTCCTCAAAGGACTCTGTCATGGTTTAAGCTACAATTCCTGAAACATTTGACAATTATTCATAAATTTGTTTTGGGATACAAAGGGACCGAGACCACACTTTATTCCTTCCTGATCTCTTTTTATTAGTCCCTACCGGTTTCACCAGAGGAGACTATAGTTTGCTCTCTGTTTGTCTGTCTGTCCATCCCACCTGTGTTTTTTTCGACTTTTTCCCCATACCTTTAACATATGCAACTGAAACTTGGTACATGGCTTTATTCTGATAAGTTAGACAAGTTCGAGTTTCAGGGCATTTCATCATTTTCAGAGGTGCCATTTTTAGATGGAGAAAATATCACCTGTTATACATGGGTCAGTGTTCAGCTGCCCTGACTACACCCCACTGCTTTCCAACCATTGGCTGGACAGCTGGCCTGACTCCACCCAATATAATCATGCGCCGCAATTACATGAAACAGCACAGATTGGCATGCCTCAGCCGGTAGGCTGGGTGTTAGTCCATGACCCAGTGCAATTGAATGATCCAGGTGTATAACCACGATGTGTTATATATACACATATGCCGTACACATTTTTTGCTTCATGTATGTACATTGGGGGGGGGGTTGTTTTTTTAGGCACCGAAAATGGCATTATACACTGCCCAAATAAAGGGATGTGTTTACTGTGCAAAAGTCTGGCTGAAACCAAAATTAAGCACAAAATCCTTCATTTATTTCACTTTTGTGTGAATAGCATAATTAAAGGACCAGTCTCATTGTATGGCCTACAGTTATGCACACTCACCTCTCTGTCTAGTTGGAGTTTGAATCCCAATCCAGCTATGAACTGTCACCCCGGTCACACACACATTTTTGCTTCACATATGTACATCCGGTTATTTAAAATATCACATCGGTAGGGACATGCATTGCAAAGCAATCGTCGCTGTTGTTCCTCTTGTCCTTGCCTGACCACTTGATAGATTTGGACGAAAAGCAAAACACGACTGCGTAATAGAAGGCCAATTCATTCCAGCGAAGATGCACGTTGAGGTGCCTGTTGCTGTGTTGATTATGATCCCGGTACTGGCATGACCCAATGACGTTTGATCCAGAGAGGTGAGACTCTGACAACTACAATACTTTCAAATGTCTATCTGACGATTGCATGGTCAAATCCTTGCATGGCCATTTTTAGGTTGTGGTGGGGAATTTTGCGATGCTGATGGAAAATATTGTGGGCAGGTTACCCCTGAAGCCAAGGCAGCACGCCATCCATTTGCGTATCTGCCTTTGGAGGAGGACCTCGCATTTGTATTGGCATGCGCCTTGCACTTCTTGAGATGAAGATCTCACTTGCAAAGATTCTGCAGAAATTCTCCTTTGAAACGTGTGAAGAAACACAGGTGAGGTAGTCGTAGGAATAGGCCGTACACCGAAGCTTCCTGTTCAGTGATACACAATTTCCCTTTGTTGCTTATTTTCATTTTTTTTTCTTTGTGATGTGATTATTGCACTATTACTTCCCTATAAAAGGAGACAATTGTGTTTTAGGGGTTCATCCTGGAAATTATCCAAAGGTAGCAAGGATAACTTAATGCATGATGAAAACTATTAAGGATATTGAAAATATCAAATACTTTCATACCTTCTCATAGATTCCTCTGAAGATCATTTCAGTCACCACCCTGTGCCCCCTTGATGGTGTGATTCTCAAGTTGTACCCCGGAAAGAATCCTGAGGAACCTTCAGACACTCATCTTAAGTGCCGATCTCGGACAATCATCTATCGTTTTAAGTTCTCGTGATTGGATTCTTCATCCTTGTTTTGATAGATAGTTAGATTGATACTTTGCTTGCTTAATTAGATTTTCTTGACTCAATATGACTTAGTCCTTACAATCAGTTATTTCTCGATAATTTAGCTGTACTCATAATTTTTCATTCTTCAGGGTGTTTTTTGATTGAAATTTTGTAATACGACCTATGGGAAAGCATTTTGTGAGCAAGCATTCATTGATGTTTGTCATTGAAAGAAATGGCATGTAACACTTATGGAAATTATATTATATATATATATATATATATATATATTATATATATTATAATGTACTGGAATAAACAAAGTACTTGCTCCATTATTTTACCAAATCATATACATGCTTGGTAAGATCCATGATAGTCCATTTGCCAGAGAAGTAACCTTGTTGTCCTCAAAAGTGTATGGTTTTATGGTGGTTTCTTGTTCACAGGCATGCATAGACAAATTAAGCTTGGTTGCCCGATGGCAACCATGGGGAAATCTGTTATTTTTGCGCACATACAAGATGGCGTCATCGACCGGCGCTGAAAATATAACTTTTTAGGTAATGAACTTAAAATTACGAGACATCTTTTCCATATAATTTTGGCACGAGGAATCGATATTAACCTTATTTTTGTGATTAGAAGTAAATTTGAGGTCAATGTTCGAGTTCCTGGCAATTGTTTGCCGTGTGAGTACATTTTGAATGACAACAAGGTCACTATTCTGACAACTGGACGCTCACATACGACATTAATGCGAGTTACTAATTCATTGTTTTGTTCTTCACTGGAGTATCTTCAGAAGTCATTGACTGATATGGGAATGACTTATGTCCAATCTCTGTGGATCTCCAGCTCTACATGGTGGCTTGCCAAATCAAGTGGCATGATGTTGATCGCTTTAAAAATGTGATTCTGAGGCTGGGATAATGCACACGGTGCAGTCCTTCTGGTGTTGCATTGGCAAACTCATGCGTGGGTCTGGTGTTGAGACTCTCATCAGTTCAGCATTCGGGGCTGGCAGGAATCATGAGTGGCAAGTCCTGGGTTCGATCAATGAGAGCCTTCCGGATGGTTTTGACTGCCCTTCTCATTTCCTTCCTCACCACCGGCCAAAGACATTCCAGGAGTTTGGCAGCTACCTTGAGACATGCAGACAGCACCCAACTGGGAAGCACTGGGTTGATAACTTCATCAAGCCTACTCTGCTTGTTCATCAACTTCTGCTAGTGAGAGGGAGGCAGACTTCTGCTGCAACAGCTAACACTTGAACGCATGCTTCCCTACTTCTTTGTTGCTGGTCACCATCACTATGCCGTTACATCACCATCGCCTTCTGGAGATGCGCTATCTGCTGCACAGATGCCAAGTCAGAGCTCATATCAGGTGCTTTTGTGTGTCGTCACCAGGAAGGCATTTGGAATGGTGTGAGCTCTGATCAGTTCGGTGAAACAAATGCTATTAGAATTGGCAAGGGTGCCTCAAGGGTATGACTCTTTCTCCAGAGATGGTAGCAGAGTGGATCGATTCCTTTCCTGTCACTGCCGACATCTCAGATACAATGGAGCACATCTACCCTGACTCCTCAAACAAGGACAATGAAGACCAAGTGAGAGAAAAGGACACAAGAATCGGACCACGTCACAAGGAGGAGGGAAGAAGAGGAGAGAACTTGATGCAGATGATAGGCGCGGATTTTACTTGAATTGTCGAATGTGTCTCATCCTCTGAGAATCTCACCACACTCTGTACAACATTGCCAATGGTCGAATTGCTCCCGAGAAGCTGAAGTGAATGTTGAGGATTCCGTGGTTATAGGTCAGAAAATGGTTGCAGAGTTCCATGCATCCCTTCCAGGTGGATTCCATGCAACCATCTCATGCCCATCAAGACAATGGAGCACTTACAGAAAGGAGTGAAAATTGGGGACAAGACGATCTTTGATCTAGAAACCATCTTCCTCAGGCTGCTGACTATTGGACAGCAAAGACAATGGAGCTAGGACCTATCTTCCAGTTTGAGCTCTGTGCAGTACCCCCCTCACTGATTGATGAATATGGGTGCTTAAGGAAAGGCAACAAAGCACCACTGGCACACAAACTCTGTGTTCAGGCACAACAGCCTCTGCAACCAGATGTTACCATTGTTGACGCGAGCCAACTTCTCTATCATATTGTCTGGCCTTTCAGGGGAACTGTGTCAGTCTTAGTTGAGTCCATCAAGACAAGGCTGTCTACCATTGCTGGTCAGAAGATCTTGGTCTTTGACAAATATTATGATGTTTCTGCAAAGGATCATGAACGAGTGAGGCGTGCTGGCATTGGTTCCATCAACTATGATCTCACAATAAACACACCCTGCCTAGTCGAGACGCCATCCTGAAAAACAAGCAGAACAAGTTGCAGCTGTCCAAGGTTTTGAGTACCTATAACTTTGGTGAAGGGTTACTGTGGAGAGCCGTAGCCATGGTGCGTTCAACCATGATGAAGCAGACATTACAATGACCTCACACCTGCTCATGGCTGCTGATGTAATGCAAGAGTGATACGTATCCTCTCTGATGACACTGATGTTTTTGTATTGATGGTTTACTGGGTTTACCAGCGCACATCCAGGCCACAGTGCAGATGGAAAGGTGGGATGGAGCAATTTGGGATATCAACACCACCTGTGACCAGCTTGGCCCCAAGTGTCTGCAGCTTTTGGGAATGCACTACATCACTGGCTCAGATACCACGTCATACCCATACGGCAAGGGCAAAGTGTCAGCCCTGAAGACACTGAGAGCTGGCAACTTCCCTGGTTTATACTCCGCACTTGCGAGCTGAACGCAAGCCATGAACAGCTCATGGAAGCAGGGCGGACATTCTTCTGTGCCCTGTATGGTCAGCCAGAAGGTACCACGATGAGTGAGATGAGGTACTATATGTACACAAGGAAGTCCGGCAAGCCCCTCAAGCTCATGGCATTACCTCCAACTGAGATCAATCTTCTCTACATATTTTGCGTGCACATCTACAGACAGTACTTGCAAATCAGCTGATCAGCAGGCCCCACCTGAACTTGACATTACAAAATATGGATGGCACATCAGAGATGGAATCCCAGTGCCAGCAACTTCTGCTACTCCACCAGCCTTTGGACCTCATGGATGTTGTGCGGTGTGGATGCAAAGCAAGGGGAAGGCCTGCAGTACTGCAAGTTGCAGTTTTCACCATGCAAAGATCTCCTGCACGTTATACTGCACTTGTGGTTGCAGTGACAATGCTTCAACCACACAAGACTGTGGAGGACAGTGAAAGTGAAGTGGAAGAAGGGAGTGTCAAAGCAGAACTGGAAAGAGACGAGGATACGGAAGGGGACGAGTACAATGAATGGAATGAACAATCCGTAAGTTGTCTACTAGGCTCTATGTCCTCTATTCCTAAGATGTCCAATATGATGAAATGACAATGTGTATGCTTTCTGATTATTATCAACATACTGTTGTGAACCATTCATGATTCACTTTTGCATTGGTGTTGCATAATTTTCAGCAGAAAATAGTCATGGACTTTCATGTGAACCTCTATTTATTCTGAACGAAAATAACCACAAATTGAATTCCTCATGTCAAAATCATATGGAAAAGAGGTATTACACAGGATTATATGTTGACCGATTAAAACTTAGCCCCATGTCTGACCTGTAGCGGCCATCTTAATTTATGCAAATTACAGGAGTTCCCAAGGTAGCCACCCCGGCAACCAACCTGAATTTTTAATGGACCCATGTTAGTCCAAAACAATCATAAAACCATACACTTTCCACATCAACAAGGTTGACAATGGAACACATAATAAGGCAAATGGACTATGAGCCCTATCCCGTGGGTTTAATGACAAACGAGGTAAAGGAGTGGAGTTCAGTGAACATCCATGTTATTGTGAACATGAGATTATTAAAAACAGACTTAAATACAGTGTCCTTGCTTAATTCACAGACCGGTGTTTGTTTGTCATGCTACTCCTCCTACAGATCTGGGCCAATGAATACAGACTTGCTACATAGGATCTGCATGACCCCAATTAATGTATAGGGGTGTTTTACCTTTGCTGGTGGTCTTGGGGAGGAGGGGGGAGGAGGGAGGAGTGGAGGGAGGATGAATGAAAATTATCTATGTAAATGTGTATCGTGTAGTGCCACCTCCAGGTGGGCGAGGGTATTACAAGTCTCCACCTACAGTACAGTATTCTGTCCCACGTTTTCCAGCGCAGTGAGGTGTTTTGAATTAGAAGCAGGAGGTGTGTTTTTGCTTCCTGCACGTAACCTGTTTTTGGGGGTTTGCTTAAACAGAGCTATCATTTGCCTCTACACTGCCCAAAATAAAGGTATGCTCAGAGGAACGTGCTGCATGATTGGAACAAGATCACCCATAGAGCGGGTACTCTGCTAGTATGTATAATTCGTACAACCACTACTATTACAACTACTACTACTAGTATGACTACTTCGACCCAAATTATGCTCACATTAGTGCTTGGTCAGCCAGGGAAATTTTTTGGTCCAAATCTTTCATGAACCTACTGGCTAGGACTGGCAGTCAGCTGGAACTGATTTGGACAGGAATTTTGAAAATAGGGTGGCAGCAAATATCTCACCTACTCTTCACGAAAGGACCATGGGATCTTTAACATTCACCAACAACCCAGTGTTGTCAGATGGGATACAAAGTTTCACATCCATCTGACGGATGCCAAACTTTGTGATGCAATGCCCTGCCTTTGGATTGCCAATCCGATAGTTTATAGTTGGATCGGAAATTAAATCCAGACTATATAGTTCAAAGATAAGTGCGCTACCATTGCACCAAAGCTTGGTGTGCACAGTACAGAATCCATATGACTAACAGATACTGTTACATTTGTTTGGGGAATTCGTAAGGGAGGGGGGGGGGAGTGGTTAGCTATTAAAATTCAGGTATAAACCCCAGTTTATGTTTGCATAGATTACAGGCCTTTTCTTCCCTGTATTAAGAACCTGTGAATATGGAGACAGTCAGTCCTCCTGTTCTGTGTGCCGCTGGGAGATGGTGTTGTAACCTTTAGTGTCTCGGAAAAGTTAAGGTATCCTGTGCCTTCATTCTCCAGTGTCGAACCGGGCGGTAGCTTGGCAACAGAGAAACGCCTCAGGCATGCTGTTGTCCATGCCACAGCATGTCCTTCCACACACCTACCCTCCCACCCTGAGGAAGTGGTATAAACTCCACCCTCCAATACAGCTGCCCCTGATTGGCAGTAAATAGTGATGCACTGTTGCACATTGCTTCACTGTGGCCAGGACGCCAATTGAGTCCAGAACGGCCCAGTCCGATTGGGTCACGACGTCTCTATACTAGTGTTTCTCAACCGGGGTTCCCCGGAACCCTAGGGTTCCGCAAGAGGTCGCTAGGGGTTCCGCGAGAAACAGTAATAAATAGGCTAATGTATTTTTGAGTAGTTTTTGTTTGATTTAATATTCGTAATTTTACCATACACGTACGGCATATTGTTGGAAACTCCTTGGTTATTACAATAGAGGCTTCAACCTCTTATATTATTTACAATTATAACAACCATAGGGAATGTATTTAACGATGTCTATATGGCGCCAGTGTGAAACCGCCCACACTGGTTAGTGGACGACTGGACGTCCTGTACGCGGCGGATTCGTGTATCGTTGAGTGACTGACTCAAGTACGGGACGCATGCACCGTGTCCATCTATCTTCTCTGTGCTTCCTAGCGCGAAGTCTCTCTCTCTCTCAAGGTTAGTTCTTCTGTTTACCTTTATTGCTTCAGCTCTATTTGTTTAAGTTTTGTTGATCAAGTTACATGAGGTGTGTTTTGTAATTGTCAAACAGATTCGGGCTTGACAAACACTTTCAAAAATGACGTTTTCAAACAAAAAAAAGTAAAAATAATTTTTTTTGTGAATTAAAACCTCGGTGTGAGGTCTCATAAACGAGCAGTATGTTTTTTTTTCATTGCCAATAAATTTGACAAAAAGGGGGTCATTTTTTCCTTAAAGCAGGTATCCGAAAAAAATATATTATATTTACCACGTGAACTACGGTAAAAATATAAAAGAGCTAGATATTAATAATGGTATATAATAATTTTTATGCAGGGGTTCCCTGAGACATGAAAACTATTTCAAGGATTCCACAAGGGTAAAAAGGTTGAGAAACGCTGCTCTAGGGCATGGGACAGCCCGTTAATGGTGAGGAGGGCTAATGTAGATGCCTCACGGGCAGGGAACGTGGAGAAGGGGGCATGCTCTCGTGGCTGTGAGGGAAGCACCAGAGAAGCTTGAGGAGGACAGAGAGATAGATAGATTTGTGTGTGAGAGAGACACTCTCCTGGTGGCTGCATGGCAGGGGGAGCTCATTGAAAGTCCTGTGTAAGAAGCTGCTGCTCCTGTGGGCATGCTTGGACTGTGTGTTCCTTCCTGCTTCTTTAAATCTCACCAGATTTTGAGTGCAAGGTTTTTGTGTGTGACGGCCCTTAGTGGGTTTTATGTCTTTTTCTCGTCTGTTAAGTCTGTCTATTCATCAATGTGTCTTCATCTCTGGGATTTCCACTTCCATTTGTCCTGTGTGTAATGTGTAACAAAGTCTGTTCATTTCCTGAGGTCCATGTGCATGTCTACCTGCTGTGCTTCCTGGTTCCGGTTCATTTGATAATCCCTGGAGGTATAATTTGGGCTAAATACCCAAATTAATAATCATCATCATATTTATGCCTGGTGTTGGCTTAATGGTTAAGGTGGTGGGCTTGGGATCCTAGGATCCTGAGTTTAAATCCTTGTTGGCTGTTGAGTTAATACCAGGTGGGGTTGACTGCTTGAGGTTGGCAAAATGAGTGCCAGCTTGCTGGTATCCTGTGTCGGAGTGGTGTCCCATCTAAAATTGTGCCCAATAGCCCAGGAGACTGCTTAGGCAGCACCAACAATCTGTACAGAGTATGGTCCCAATGGATGGATGGATTGTATTTGTGGTCAGGAAGCAGAATGCTGGAACTGTACAATGTCTGGACTACAATATTTTTACCCTCACCAGAGGAGAGGGTATTGCATTTGTGTCCGTTTGTGTGTTTGTCCACACAGAACATATGTGTATAAATTACATTGGACCCTTAATAGCCTGAACACGCTTTAAGACCCCCAAAAACCTCCATACCCTTTACAACCTGAAGACCCCTCAGACCCCAAAAGACCCTATATACCCTGTTACACCCTTTAGAACCCTTAGACCTCTGAGACCCTTTCGATCCTCTTCAGCCCTTTAGAACCCCGAAGACCCTGAGACTTCTTTCTACCCCTTAGACCTTCACACCTTTCAGACAATTTTAATACCCTGTAAACCCCTTTGACCTTTAGACTCATTTTAGACATTTCAAGACCCTTTACACCCCTTCAGACAATTCCATCCATTTAGACCTTAAATTACATTCTTTGGACCCCTTCGACCTTTTAAGACCCTTTTGACCATTTCGACCTTTTCAGACCTTTGACCTTTACACATTTACAACTAGACTATTTATATCTTTAATTTGTAATCAACGACCTTTCATTTCATACATCCTTCCATTTATTTGGCACACATAATACACCACCCAAAACAAGTCCTGGCAAGGGTCTACAATCACTGATTGCTTTTTCTTGTTTTGGGTGTTTTTGACTTACTAGGGTGCCCTGAGTTAGAAACTGCGTGATCCCACTCTGTCATCATTAAGCAATTTTATTTGTGGGCATGGACTTTGACCGTGTGTATACGAGAAAAATGGACGAATTCTGCAGGGTCGAAAAAATGAAAAATAAATTGTATAAGTCTTTACAAAAACAAGAATGACTGCATGGAAACAAAAAAAAGTTCAAGGCTCATGGAAGAGCTCGAAACAATTGATCAGGTTTGCAGCAGAACAAAAGAAACAGTAGAAAGAGAGGGCGTTATGATTAGGGTTAGCAGAGTTGAGGGACACACCAACAGCAGGGTTGAGGGACAAAATAGAGGGAGGCTTCGACAAATAAGGATTGAGGGGTAGGGGAGGATGTGTGGGTTGAACAAGTTGATTAGAGAAGCAAACTCTCTCTGAGAAAGGAAAACCTGGAAATTTTGGAAAGAGGTGGGCTTTGGGCTGTGGGGTTACCCAGGGTGGAAAATATTTCAGCGTCAACGGCTCAACTAATGTGGAGTTTGGTGCGGTGGGAGGTTAAAATCCCGTGATGTACCGAACAGTTTTAACTCCTGTGGAGACGTACCGAATGATGGCGGACTATGTGTGTTCGGTTGTGAGGAGAGACATGAGAACCTTTGCTCTTGTAAAACAAATGGGTTTATTCCTGAACCAATTAGCAGGGGAAGATTGACCCGACAAAAGGAATACGATGGCTGGTTGGGAGGGAAGGAAGGGAAGGCATTTGATTAAAAGAAAATAATTATATACAGTGAGGTAAAAATGAATCTAATGAAGAAACTTAGGCTCCTCACTCCGGACTCGTTCACAGACAGGGAAGGGACAAAACCGGAGGACTCGGCTGTGTTGGTAGTGGGGAGGAGGATGGTTGCAGAGCATGTTGAGGGAGGAGGTGATGGGCAGGCAGCAGGCAGACGAACAAGCGCAGGACAGGGGGAAGGCGGGCAACAGGATGATCCTCTCGGAGCTCTCCTCCGCACTCTTTTCCTCCCTTGAGTTAGCTCTCTCAGTCCTCGTTCTCCTCAGCAGTCTTTTCTCCTCAGATTCAAAGGCACTCTCTTTTCCTTCTCCAAATTCCTCAGTTCTCTGTTCTCCTCAACCT
>CM068958.1:103941092-103962288 GCA_035128595.1 Eptatretus atami | reverse complement strand
GCAGAAGAAGATCTCACCTTTTTGCCACCCATTGTGGTGAACCGTTACCCCCTTTGGTCCAATTACAAAGTTCAGTAAACTGAGAAGATGACCGATCCATTTCCAGGGATACCTCCATAACTGAGTATGTTTAAAACGTCCTGCGCTGCCCGATCCCTGGTTTCTTGGTTGATTTTATTTGTACATGTAGACCACGGGGGACCATGAGCAAGCCTGAAGATGTGCAAGTCATGACATTCTTCCATTGCATTGGTGAAGGACTGGAAGTCTTCAACAACGTTGATTTTGAGGACGATTAAAAAAAACCTGAAAGATGTCGTGATGAAATTTGCAGAACTTGTGTGATGGAAATACGAGGTAGCGGTTGGTGCATTGTTTCCTTGAAGCCCTGGAGGGAAGAGAAGGAAAAAACGGTTTCTGTAGGGTGGTTCCACAGATGGGAGAAGCAAGGAACAAAGGAGATGAGGTGTGCATTCAACCTGAATTTTAACCAGGAGAAGGTTACTGGAAGAATGTGTGCATTGTGGAGTTGAGAGCAGAGGGAGTGATAAGGAGGGTTGGAGAGTGGGAGGACAGAGTCAAGCGGAAGATCAAGAAGGAACCTGAAGAAGGAAAGAGCAAAGATGGAGTCATCAGGAGGAACCTGGATGGGATTGGGATTTCAGCTGCTCCTCCACAACCCTCAAACCCATCCAGGCGCAGCCAAGTGAACCTTACAGAAAACCTTCTGTAAGAATTCACTTCTCCTTTGAGAGATAGATAACGAAAGAGAGGACTAGAGAGTAAAGAGACGAAAGAGAAGAAAAAGCAAGAATAAGAATGAATAAAGAGAATTGTGAAAAAAACAACAAAAAAAATTCGAAAGAAATGTGAAAGGAACAAGGAACAAACATGGATGGGATTGGTGTTTCAGCCGCTACTCCACAACCCTCAAACCCATCCAGATGTAGGCGCAGCCAAGTGAGCCTTACAGAAAGCTTTCTGCAAGAATTCACTTCTCCTTAGAGAGATTATAAACGAAAGAGAGGGATAGAGAGTAAAGAGATGAAGAGAAGAAAAAGCAAGAATAAGAATGAATAAAGAGAATTGTGAAAAAAATAAAAAATAATAAAACTTGGAAGAAATGTGAAAGTAACAAGGAACAAAGATGTCGGGAAGAACCCGGACATAGGCAGAACAGAGAAAACAAAATAGGACGATTGGACCTGTAATCTAACTGGGTCCTGTCCTAATGTTGTAACCCAAATTTGGTAGCATTCTGACTAGTGGGTCTGGAAAAGAAGATTTCTAAAGCAATTAATACGATTTTCCCAAAAGTTGCTTCTGGTCAATTTCCGCATGACTTTCACAATATAATTAACATCCCTACCCTGGCCTAATGTTGTAACACAAATTCCGTAGCATTCTGACTGTTTGATCAGGAGAAGAAGATTTTGGAATGAATTTGTGGGACCACCATTTTGACACACTTCCGGTCATGTGATCGGCATGGCTTCCGCAATTTAACATCAGCAGCATGTCCTAATGTAGCCTACCTCAGAGCCGTATATTAGAAAGAGTACGGTCAACCCGGTTTCAGCGCATCTGCTTTATGATTGGTCAAAAGCCCTCATGTGACTACAGGGCGCCATGTTGTGGACCAACCTGCGTACCCAGCAGACGATACTCGCTTTGCTACAACGCTACAAACATATCATCTTGCATCGAATGCTTCCTCATAAAACGTCACTTTGATGAAATATTTAGAGTTACAACGTTTATAAACATGCCCTGCTGTGCAGCATGGGGTTGCTCAAATCGAAAGAACCGCGGGAAACAGATGCATCGCTTCCCCCGCAACCCAGAAAGGAGGAAAATCTGGAAGTAAAGGTTCGGCGGGATGCTGGAAAGCCAACGACAACTGTCTCTTGTGCGAGGTAAGGTCAACTTAACACGTCGAAGTAAAGACTAAATAAGACCCAAGTATTATTTCACCAGCGAAATAAATATTGATGATATTGTATTACTGATTCTTTTTCAACAATTTCAAAAAATTGTAGCAAGTTAGTGTATATTTAGTTGAAGATCACGGATAACATGTTTCGAAACTAACATGTATTTCGGTATATGGGACTACAGAGTACAGTGTAAACTTTGGGTTGGTCATTTGAACCATTTACTTGGAACTGTGAGATGTGGTTGGTCCATGACTCCATAACCATGCTTAATGCCTATACATATAAGCAACACAGTATAGACCTGAAAGTGAAACACATGCAGTTCAAGGACCATGAATGATGACAGGAAGACTTTTTTTCTATCATGATGTCTGCGCAATTTAACAATGATGATTTCTCAGTTTCTAGACCTTACTAGTTTCTAGACCTTCTACATTTGGTGGGTTTTAAGGTAAAAGTTGCAGCCTTTCATCGCCCTCTAACCTGATGTTTTAACGTAAGATGGAAACTTAATGTTCTTTGATTAACAGTTTTTTTTAATTGTACAATTAAACTAGTCAAGTTGTCTGAACATAGATTTGTCGGCTTCCTCGTAGCACAGATAATTATTACGAGTTAAAAGATGGACAAGGACAAAAGAAAAAAGTGTGAAGAGGGGAAAATGCAGAAGTAAGAATATGTAAAGGGATGGATGATTTCAAGAGGAGGAATGAAATGGATGAGGGAAAGAATGGTGGGAGAAAGAGTGGGTTAGAAGAGATTTCTAAGGGAATAAACTTGAAAGTGGATTGAGGTTTTGAGGAGAGAGAGAGAGAGAGAGAGATATTTGATTTAGGGAAGGAAGAAGAGAGTAAGGTGAGGGTGGGGTGGGGGGGGGGGGGGGCGAGAATGAAGTAGGACCCAGAAAAAAACATTTTGATTTGAGGGGTTATAAACACTATTACAACAGCCCCACATTGTGATGAATTAATGAAAAGTCGGTAAAATTCCAACAAAGATTTAGATCTATAGATACAGTATATGTAGATGGGACAAGGCTTCAAATCTTTCACGGAGAAAACAAGAATTAAGACAATCCAGAAACAAAACTTCAGTAGGGCAAGCCCTAAAACATACAGTCTGCACTTGCGATGCAAGCTTGAGCACACACGCCCTTGGTCCACAACATGTCGCCTATTGTTAAGTTGACCAAACTCTTCTAATATACGGCTCTGGCCTACCTTTCCCCTCCCTCCTCTCACCATTTCCCCTGCCTTCTCCAACCCTTTCCCCTGCATCCTCCCACCATCCCTCCTCTCACAGCACCTCCCTCCAAACTCCCACCCCACCCCTTACTCTCCTCTTCCCACCCAATCCCCTCCCTCCTACACCCTTTCCCTCCCTCTTCCCACCCCACCCCTTTCCTCCCTCCTCTCACCTCTACCCTTACCCTCCGTCTTCCCCCCCCCCACTTTTGCCTCCTCTCCTTCAACCCCAACCCCTCTGGCACCATCCCCACCCTTCCCCTTCCTCCGGACCCCACCCACCCCCTTCCTCCTCCTCATCCCACCCTCCCCTGCCTCCTCCCCCCACCCCTCCCTCCTCCTACCTCCTCAGGGGTGCTGTGAGAGGAGGGATGGGGTGGGAGGATGCAGGGGAAAGGGTTGGAGAAGGCAGGGGAAATGGTGAGAGGAGGGAGGGGAAAGGTAGGCCAGAGCCGTATATTAGAAGAGTTTGGTCAACTTAACAATAGGCGACATGTTGTGGACCAAGGGCGTGTGTGCTCAAGCTTGCATCGCAAGTGCAGACTGTATGTTTTAGGGCTTGCCCTACTGAAGTTTTGTTTCTGGATTGTCTTAATTCTTGTTTTCCTCCGTGAAAGATTTGAAGCCTTGTCCCATCTACATATACTGTATCTATAGATCTAAATCTTTGTTGGAATTTTACCGACTTTTCATTAATTCATCACAATGTGGGGCTGTTGTAATAGTGTTTATAACCCCTCAAATCAAAATGTTTTTTTTCTGGGTCCTACTTCATTCTCGCCCCCCCCCCCCCCACCCCACCCTCACCTTACTCTCTTCTTCCTTCCCTAAATCCAAATATCTCTCCTCTCTCTCTCTCTCTCCTCAAACCTCAATCCACTTTCAAGTTTATTCCTTAGAAATCTCTTCTAACCCACTCTTTCTCCCACCATTCTTCCCTCATCCATTTCATTCCTCCTCTTGAAATCATCCATCCCTTTACATATTCTTACTTCTGCATTTTCCCCTCTTCACACTTTTTTCTTTTGTCCTTGTCCATCTTTTAACTCGTAATATATCTGTGCTACGAGGAAGCCGACAAATCTATGTTCAGATCAACTTGACTAGTTTAATTGTACAATTAAAAAAAAAAACTGTTAATCAAATGAACATTAAGTTTCCATCTTACGTTAAAACATCAGGTTAGAGGGCGATGAAAGGCTGCAACTTTTACCTTAAACCCACCAAATGTAGAAGGCTCTAGAAAATAGTAAGGTCTAGAAACTGAGAAATCATCATTGTTAAATTGCGCAACATCATGATAGAAAAAAAGTCTTCTGTCATCATTCATGGTCCTTGAACTGCATGTGTTTCACTTTCAGGTCTATACTGTGTTGCTTATATGTATAGGCATTAAGCATGGTTATGGAGTCATGGACCAACCACATCTCACAGTTCCAAGGTAAATGGTTCAAATGACCAACCGCAGAACAAAAAGAAACAGTAGAAAGGAGGGCGTTATTGATTAGGGTTAGCCAGAAGTTGAGGGGACACACCAACAGCAGGGTGAGGGGACAAAATTAGAGGGATGGCTTCGACAAATAAGGATTGAGGGGTAGGGGAGGATGTTGTGGGGTTGAACAAGTTGATTAGAGAAGCAAAACTCTCTCTGAGAAAGGGAAACCTGGAAATTTGGAAAAGAGGTGGCTTTGGCTTGTGGGCTTACCCAGGGTGGAAAATATTTTCAGCGTCAACGGCTCAACAATGTGGAGTTTTGGTGCGGTTGAGAGCTTTAAAAATCCCGTGATGTACGAACAGTTTCTAACTCCTGTGGAGACGTACGAAATGATGGCGGACTATGGTGTGTTCGGTTGTGGGAGAGACATGAGGAACCTTCGCTTCTTGTAAAACAAATGGTTTATTCCTGAACCAATGCAGGGGAAGATTGACCGACCAAAAGGAATACGATGGCTGGTTGGAGGAAGAAGGGAAGGCATTTTTGATTAAAAGAAAATAAATTATATTACAGTGAAGGTAAAATGAATCTAAGTGAAAAAACTTAGCTCCTCACTCCGGACTCGTTCACAGACAGGGAAGGCGACAAAACGCG
Organism: Eptatretus atami; assembly: GCA_035128595.1. NCBI lineage: Eukaryota > Metazoa > Chordata > Myxini > Myxiniformes > Myxinidae > Eptatretus > Eptatretus atami. The sequence goes on along the minus strand of CM068958.1, from coordinate 103,957,018 downwards.
GAGACTCGGCTGTGGTTGGTGTGGCGGGGAGGCATGGTTGTCAGAGCATTGTTGAGGGAGGAAGGTGATGGCAGCAGCAGGGCAGACGAACAAGCGCAGGACAGGGGGGAAGGCGGCAACAGGATGATCCTTCTCGGAGCTCTCTCCGCACCTTTTTACCTTCCCTTGAGAGTTAAGCTCTCTCATCCTCGTTTTCCTCAGCAGTTTTTCTCCTCAGATTCAAAGGCACTTCTCTTTTCCTTCTCAAAATTCCTCAGTTCTCTGTTTCTCCTCAACCTTCCCCCCCCTCCCCCCCCCGTTTTTACCTCAGAACTTCATGCGTCCTCTTTCGGACACACACAACCGTTCTGAATTTAGGCTTCTCCCTCTTTTTTCAGGGGAAATGAAATGTCCGCCCCTCATTGACGATCCCAGACTCCGCCTTTGGGGAAGTCGTTCGTAGCTCCCTCTCCTTTTCTCCTTGCCCTTGTAGAGCCCAAAGCCACCGATTCCACCCGGTGGACCAAAGGGGTTTTAGTGCAATTCTTTTACCATCATCCCAAACATAGATTATTACCATGCACCAACCCCGCTGTATGTACACATTCAAACAAAACATTTCCTTCGCTACATTGTGCAGACTTATTACATCAAGATGGCCTAAACTAACTCGTACAACAGACCTGCTACTCGTATACATTCTTACTGCTCTACGAGAATGTTCTAACACCCCTAAAAAAGTAAACAATCATGGTTTTAGGATGGCGGATAATCTGAGGGATAAGTGGGAACAACTGACAAGACTTGAAGGATGGTTGAGATTGAAGAGGATGTGAAAGTTGGTTCCACAGGCAGGGAAAAAAAAAGAGGAATTGCATGAGTTGGAGGGAGCATTGAATCTCTGGCTTTAGGCTAGTTTCACCAGAACGGGTTTGATGGGAGGACAGTGTGAGCCCCCAGAAACCTTGGAGTGTGGAGAGCATGGAAAGAGCAGAGGATGCAAGACCAGAAACGAGATGGTTAAAGGATAGAGGATAGAGAGACCACCGACCTGTCTGTGATGAGAAAGTGAGAGGCCCATAGAGACTCAGCTTCATTGCGAAAGAGATTCCAATATCTTGATTTTATTACCGGCAACTGTGAAGCGAAACGCTGGGGTTAAACAATTAGTTTCATGTTGTCGGCCAATCTGTCGGTCCCTCCGTCTGTCTTCATATCAATTTATGATCGCAATTTCTGATTGAGGAAACACCTTATTTAAAATTGAATGTTACTTTTTGAACATGAATCTGGAAGAGCAGGTTCTGCTGTTTTACCATATTTGGCGATGAAATTAGTTCCCGATCGCACATGCGCAACGAGGAGTGAGATTGTCTTTAACTTCTGTCGCCGTGCCTGGCAGGTCAAACAAATTGAAAAATTTCATTACAAACAGGGAAACTTTACTGTTTTTAGGACATTCTAAAAGGACACAAACAACAGGCACATAGAACTAATGCAACATGTTGAGATAGGGTGGTGTCATAAGACACTGCGTTGGAAAAAACAGTGGTAAAACCTGGAATTACTTTAATTATGGCTTTAAAAACTCTCTAAAGCTTTATAAATTTGAATACTATACTTTAAGGACTGTTAGAACACAAAATCGCCTTATAATACTTCCAAGAAGAACCATGCTACATATTTGAAATATAGCATTGGGAGGACGTAGATGTGTATCCAGGGTGAAGAAGTTCTGTCATACGCTTGTAAAATGCTGTTGATGGTGAGTATTATGGTGATACATGCCTTGGTGGCTTAATGGTTTAGGTGGCTGGCTGTAAGATCTTCGGCGTTCATTGAGTTGAGCCCTGGTTACCGTTGAGAAACACCAGGTGAGTTGACTCAGTCCTGTCACCTTCGGACGGTCGGCCAAAATGAGTACTAGGGTTACTGGGGTATAAGCCTTTCGAGTGTGCTGCGTCAGATGGTGACCCGTCCAGTTGTACTCTTCAGCCAAATAAATTGCCTCGGCAGCCCTATAATGGCTCCAGGGCAGTGAAACATGGTTATTATTGTACATGGGTATCATGAAGCCTCCATCTCTAAATTGCTACTCAACATCATTCTTAATTGCAGTATAGAAGGGTATTACAGTAATATAACACTGATTCAATAGCACGAAAGCTTCCGGATTTTCTTTTGAACCAATCTTTAAAATCATTATTTTTATTGACAATTGAAGTACAGGAGGGCCTATATCTTCATGGTTTTCCTCTTCTTGGATTTTGCTCCACATCGTGATGAATTTATGAAGGCATGTCTGCAAGATTTGCGTCAATGCGCTTCAATAATCGATAGTTGGCAAACTATTTTCTCTGCATTATTCACCATTATTAACATAGGCAGTCAACACAATAACTCCTCACACTGCCAACATCACATCACACATCACCTATCATCTCCGTCACTCCATCAACTCTTCTTTTCATCCACATCATAAACATCGCCATTCAGAAGCATTAATTGGATCAAGTTTATCATCATTACTATTAAGGTAAGTTTTGTTATCTTAATAACTCAAGAAATATACTTTATTTTATGTGTTGGCAGGAAAATAACTTTATTTTATGTTATTTTTAACTGTTTTATTCATGAAAATAAATAGTACCAAAAACCACTGCACATACAATCTAATTAGGGGTACAGTTTTGGACAAATTTTAAAGTTGAAGTCCCTAACCCTATTTTCCCATATACCCCCAAAGTTTACTCATCGTAGATTTGCCGGTTCAGGGTATTTCAGTAGACGTAAACCCAACGAATGGAAGACCCTTCCTGTATGTACCTGAAACACTCGTGGGTGTTCAATGTTATATTTGAACTTTCTAGTTATTGCACAATAATTAGAAAAATAAATGCAACTCCGGCTTGAAATCTATACATAAAAATGGCATTGTTCTGTCTGCTCTGTCTGTCTGTCGTGTCGTCTCGCTCTCTGGCTTTCTTTGCTCCTTATTACAGCCACTCTTTCCAAGTTACAAACTCCAAACTCAGTACCAAATACAAATTTGTGTTAGGAGGGTACATAGGCTATGAGCCGTGGTCGCATGCGGTGGGTGTGGGGGGCTGGGGTGAACATAAATTCTCGTTGTAAATGTGTACCGTATAGCACCATTTCCTGGTGGTGATGGCAGGAGTTATTAAATACATTTCCTTTGGTGACAATGTTACTTATTCATGTATTCTCCTTCCATGCAATTACAAAATAGAGATGTTTTGACGTTTTGAAAGGAAAAACAAAAAACATGGGTCAAGTCCCCATTCATGAAGCCATTTGACTACATGTTTATTAATTACGTACTGTTTGATGTCAATGCACCCTGACATCCACACTACGTACATCTATTAATACATACCATTGGATTTAATTTTTGACCCTTTCGACTGCTGAGGCTCCTTTGATCGTTGAATACCCTTAAGACCCTCATGACCCTATAGAAGACCCCAAAGAGCCTGAGGACCCATAAGACCCAGATGAGCGTCAAAAGTCCTCAAGGCACCGCAAAAGACCCAGATGACCCAAAAGTTCCTCAGGACACAAAAGACCCAAAAGTTCCAAGATGACACAAAAGTCCTCAAGTGACAAAAAGACCGCATCCATCCATCCATTGGCAACCATACTTCTGTGCAAGGAGCGTTGAATGCTGCCCAAGCAGTCTCCTTGGCGATTGGTACCAATCCTGGACGGGTTGCCACTCCGACACAGGATACCAGAAAGCTGGCCAACTCATTTTGGCCAGAGAATCAGAAGTGATGGACAGGAGTCAACCCCACCTGAGTATTATCAACAACCGAACGGGGATTTTGAACTCAGGATCCTGTTCCAAGTTCCAACCACCTGAACCATTAGCCAATAATCACCTTTTGAACAATTAGATAAGAACTGGAGAGAATCCAAATGGACATAATTATTCTGGAACATCTTACTCTTTTTTTTCGTGACTGCGCCCGTTAGATTTCAACTGTTTGGCAGTTTTTCATATGCTTACTACTTTAATTTGCCAAGGAACGCGAGTATTTCCGTTGCATAAAACAAAATTACTGAAGTTATTTTGGACTTACGATTATCCATAACAGTGTTATGATGTCCCTTCCATGTTTCCAAATATAACTATTTTCATTCACTATTTATAATACAAGGGTTAAGAGCAAATCAACAGCCCTTCACTTCTAAAACATACTTAGTAGCAAGATTAATCGGGAAACGAGCGCTAGTAACTATCTACTTTTATTACTAAATGCAAAATATGAGGTCAACATTGCAATACCATGTGTTTATTGCAGTTACATATCAAAAAGTGAAACGTACGTAATATTTTATTTTATTTTCACTCACTATCTGCCAATCTTTAGAGACAAATAAATATAATTGCTATATCAATTAATTATGTAGTTGTTACACAAAATTAAAAATTACTGATATTTTGACATTTGTACATCATTAGATTTATAAATTCTGGTGTTTTCCATGAGATACCATGACTCTGTTCTTGACATCAAATTAATGGCAAATGGAGTATATGCGATAATTTTGAGAAGTATTCTCTTTACTCACACGAAGATATCTGGCCATTCGTTACAAAGGTGGACACATAGGATAGTGTCATTGCTTATAGTGTGACAGTATCTTGAATAATGCGTCCATGATAAGCACTATCTGATCTTGTAGATCATGTACTCACTTAATAGAACACAAAAACTTGCCACTGACTCACACGCAATAGATATATCAATTTCGGTACATATATAGAAGTTTCAGGGCTAAATCAAAGGACGGATAATTTCAGTCATAAGGAATAATTTCTCTCCTTAGTTGCTAGAGATTGATGAAGCAATGGCATCCAATTCACGCTGCGATACCTCTACAAAAGGCTGTTATGCCTGTGCATCGAAGAAATGCATAATAGATCGATCGAATGCTGCCTCTAATCATATTGAATCATTATGAAAAAGTATATAGGATATATATACCATCATGTACTATACAAATTCTTATCCATAACACTACATTCTGCACGCAAACAACATACTGAGAGATAGTCTGTCACTAGTCTAGTATAAAGCATACGAGCAATAGCAACGATTAAACGCACTGACAGATTTGTTTACAAATGCTGGAGTCACATAGTACCTTACCAACCAAACACACTTGCAGTACCAATGATTAAGTTACATGGGAGACGTATCTAGAACAGGATGAAAAGTCTATTCACATGTAGTATGGACATTCTCTATGAAAACATATTATTCTGAAACTATGAGCAGATAGGAACTGGCAATGTGAATACCATCAAATAATCACTAATATAGGGCCTGTCATTCTTCGATGATCATATACGGAAGTATCCAAGATAAACAATATTGCCATCGACAACCATAGCCTGATTTTGCTCATTAACGAATTGCTTATTCTAGCAAGGAGTTTTATTAGTAATCTCACAAAATACAGAATAGGAAATGTAATGTATTAACCTATCAACACCATTACTACTACTCACCTACATTTAAAGACATGACTCTGATGCCTATCTTATGACCTATATACACATAATGTCGTAATGCCACCTGAGCTCATGGAAACGTTATACTGGTCAGAGTAATATCGACATGAAGGCAACCTCGATATATGACAAAGCCGCATCGAAGTGTATCTCTTTCATCTTGACTCTGGAGATACGAGAAAAAATTTCTAGGCTACCCTCTAGGCGATACTGTCAAACCGGTCATGCTATACCTCAATCAATCTAGTATGGACCATTGCCTCATCTTGGATTACTCTTGAGATATGTGACCTCTCTTATAATCCACTGTCGTCGACTCAGAGTGTCTGCACACTTACGCGGACTCCTCGTGAGAAAGTGAAATGCAATTGTTTGCCTTTGACGAAAATCTGACGATAGAAATCCGGACAATCCGCTTGCTCCGTATCATACTGACGGTCTGCTCATTGATCACCCCAGACGCTGTTTCAGTTATTCTCAATGAAATCAGAGTGGAAATTGTGGCACCCAAATAGTGCACGATGCTGAAGGCCTGGCACAGCTTAAAGATGTCCTAGAGCAATTGTATCATGCGCTTGCGTTAGCACATCCAGATTATCTCGCCTGGTCACATGACGACATATAGACATCTATATACATTTTCAGGACGGAAGTATGTAGTCCAAGACTCATTAAGATTCAACATTCACATAACTCAACACAATGACTAGAAGACGATACTACTCTTAACGCAGCCTATGACTACTTCTCATTCATGTCAGCTCACTTCCTGAATCGTGTCGCAGGTGCATGAAAGTATTTTTTTCCAAGTCACCCAAGAACCTCAGACATCAGATTACACATTTAAGCCTGACCCAATCACACCACTCTGGAAGATGCGCTTTGCTCTCCGAAGATCTGACACGAGATCAGGGCCATCTCTTGGAATTATCTTGAGAATTTGAGCAGTCTTGCCTTCCCCACCGTGCTCTCCAAAAACCTCTATTCTATGGCATCCAAGGCCACCTCCACTCATGGCTTACGACTTCCTCCACTCTGTGGTTCAGCATACGAACTCCCGAACGGGATGCCTCTCCATATGCATTCCCTGTCAAGGATGAGTTCTCAGGCAGTTTCTTGGGCCCAGATGTCTGTTTCTTCATTTTTGATGACGATATTTCCGATTCTCTGAAAAAATATTGCTTATATTTGTGCTGGATGACTCCTTTTCTTCTTGCTGTGTTAGCTTCTTATCCAGTTGTTCACCCCTGTGTCCTCCTTCACTCATGCCCATTTTGCTTCTAACTGTCCCTCTGTTTGTGCTCTCTACCCTGCTGCATGGTGTGTTTCTCCCTTTCCACTATGTTTCCTCTTGTCTGGCTACGTTCTGGTCCTTCTGTGTTCCAGCTTTCCATGAGGCTCAACTTTGTATCCATAAAGTTTTCCTCATGAACCATCCGGTTCATGCCTTGACATTCTTACGCACCTATTTGAGCAAGGTATTTTTGTAATTTGTCCTTGTGGTACTGGTGATAACTCGCCTAGTTCTTCCCAACAGATACCATGGGATCGTTAACATCCACTAATGCCAATGAAGACGGACGAGTCACGTCTCAGATGATGGCCATGTATTAGTACATCGCGCTTGCATTTGAAACACAATAGTGACAGTTTTCGAGATGGTCGCGATTTCGAACCCAAGCAATAAAATTATTTAAAAGTTGAGTGTGCATACCTCTAGGATATCTAGAGTTGACATTTTTGTGTCTGGAGTTGATGCCAACTACAGACACCTCAATGTCCTGCCAGCACTTAATAAGCTACTTCAAATTAATTGCAAAAAAATTCACAATAGAGGCATGTTGATGATTTCTACTGCACAAAAAATAACATTTCAACTTTTACGCAAAGAAAGCAAAATACAGTCAAAAATAAATGCAAACAGAAGATGTATCTTTCATTGGTGATAAAGGGAAAAAATTCAACTGCTATAACATTTTGAGGTACATTTAAAACATCCTTTTGGAAGCGAGTCAAAGCTATTCTTCTAACCCATTTAATGGTCGACACAAAGCTATATTTTTTTTCTCTCACATCTGTGCAATGCCTGGCTTCTGATTGCATCATCATCTTCCTCTGAGTACAATTACACTCCATCCATTGGACCATACTCTGAACAGAGCATCAGTGCTGCCAAAGCAGTCTCCTGGGCTATTGGACACAATCCTGGACAGGACGCCACTCTGACAAGGATACCAGCAAGCTGGTACTCATTTTGTTGGACCTCAGAAGGATAACAGGCAGAGTCAACCCCACCTGGTATTAATTCAACAGCCGGGGGATTTGAACTCAGGACCTGGATCCCAAGCCCACCACCCTAACCATTAAGCCAACACCAGACATGCAATACCCTCTAACCATTAAGCCAACACCAGCATGCAATCCCCTGTGGAATTTAAATTGAACCAGGATACTAACATACAGTCGCTTACTTGTTGATAGCCGACAAACAACTAATTAAACATCCCTTTGTAGTGAGGACCACTTTCTGTCAGCTCACTTCCATGAACCTTGACTGTATACACCTTCCTTGGGATCCTTCGACGACTATACAGACAACTCTCGGTTTGAAATGTTCAGTTTGAGAACGTCCGCGACGTAGAATGCCATTTTTGTCAGCAAGACTGGCTGATTGATGTACATTTTGATTTATTTAAGTGCCTTTGTACTGTCTTAATATATTGTTACGGATTTCAGAATCCGGTCTGATGAATGCATCCACACATCCAGGCCCTCAAGTCAGTTATTTCCTTAAATGCATGTTCAGATTAGCCCCATCCCCATGTCTAATGGGATCTTAAATGTGATGCGTTAAGAAGGGTAAAGGATAGATCCCCTCTCTTATGGGAAGCTTTTTTCTTTATGACAGACACGTTCACACACATTTCTTTCACGAGCTCTGAAGCCCGCCCTCATTTTTCCTCAGCAACATTCTTCACAGCTCTGAAGCCCGCCCTCATTTTTCCTCAGCAACATTCTCTTCATGAGCTCTGAAGCCCGCCCTCATTTTTCTCAGCAACATTCTTTACGAGCTCTGAAGCCGCCCTCATTGTTCCTCCAGAAACATCTTTCACGCAGTTTTGAAGCCCGCCCCTCATTTTTCCTCAGCAACATTCTTTCATGAGCTCCGACGCCTGCCTTTTTGAGAGCGCACAGTCGTCATGGTAACCGTGCCCAGTGGGGCGGGGTGAGTTTGGGGCGGACGGCACCCCGCGGAGACGGCCCGGGGATATAAAAACGAGCGAGAGAGAACGGGAGGTTCGTTTGAGAGAGAGACGTTCTGAGATGTAAAAAAAAAAAGTGAGGAAAAAGCGGAAAGAGGACGTTCTGAGAGAAGAGATATAGAAAGAGAAAGTGAGGAGAGAAAGGAGGGGAAAAAGGGTTCTGAAGAGAAAAAGTGAGGAGAGGAAAAGCAAAAGAGAGGAAAAAGCAAGGGCGAGAGAACGACCAAGAAAACGGGTGTCTGACCAGCGCCGAAGAGACATTCACCCTCCATGCTTCAGCAAGCGAGCATGTGGTGCGCGTGGTTGTGAGCAGGGCCGCCAACAAGTGAGGCGCGAGTCGATCACCAACAACACCAGGGTCAAAACCCGCGACGGATGATCTTGGTGCCCTCCAGAGCGACGACTGGCGTTCAAGACTGTTCGCGAGAGGGTGCACGGCAAGGCCGGGTGCTGGCGAAGGACGTGACACGCACACACACATTTCAGGATGTTTTCACTTCACGACGACTTTCTTGTGAACAAAATGATTCTTCCTCCCCCCCTCCCCCCCCGAATGATCTGCTGGGTACCCATGTCTGTGTTTAGCTGTAAGTAAGTCAACCCTCGATAAGCATCTGCAGTTTGTCTCTTTCCTGGCATTTTGATTGATTTTGCTTTGAAATTTATTCTTCATTTACCTCAGCAAATAAAAAGTTCTTTTTATTTATTAATTCTAATTAATAAATCATTTGTCGATTTCCAACCTGTCCCTGTTTGTCAATTCCTTCTATTGGTCTAGCATTGTTCGAACCGAGATAGACTGGGAGTAATTACCACAGATTTGACCAAAACATCGTCGGCACGCACCAACGGTTAAAACGCTCAGCCGCCCAAATTAAAATCTAATCGAGATAACATTGGTGCTTTGCCGAGGGTGCGTTCCCCGCTCAGGTAACCACGTGATCTCTAGTTAAACGGCATAATTAGAAGTGGACACTGGAACTCGTGGTTCTAAAACAACCCACCGTGCCACAACGTTAATTGTGAGCGGGGCCCCGGGTCTGGCTCTACCGAAGACAACCGGGGATTAATCCCCCTGAGTGACAAGCTGGTGTCTCGGTACCCGTGCCACAACAATATGTATGTATTATTGTGCTGTACTTTACTATATATTTACTTTGATAACTTCACTACACTCTGGTTTTTAATCCCCTTAATGAATACAGTTGCCTGGTGTTGGCTTAATGATTATGGTGGTTGGCTTGAGATCCCAGCCAGGATCCTCGGATCCTGAGTTCAAATCCCACTTTTCTATTGAATTAATACTAGGTGGGTTGACTCTGCCTGTCATTCTTCTGAGGTGGGCAAAATGAGTGCCAGCTTGCTGGTATCCAGTGTTGGAGTGGTGACCTGTCCAGAATTGTACCCAATAGCCAAGGTGACTGTTTAGGCAGCACAATGCTCTGCACAGAGTATGGTCCAATGGATGGATGGAATGACTACATTGTTTTTATCTATCAATCTGGTGTAAATATATGTTGGTTTCAATCAAATTCTAGTATGTTCTGGTTTCAGAACCATTTCGTTTTGAGAACAGGATCCAAAGAGGAGCATAACTTGTTCCAAACCAGGAATTGTCTGTAATGTAAAGAAGTAAATTTGAAGGGAAATTTTAATTTACTTTGTTGAGTTATTAAATTGCATTTGCAATATCACTCGCATTTTATCAGTAAATATCTTTTCAGACTGTTATTTCCATTGCTTTTGAAGGTTAAAAAAACAACTTTGTTTATGACCTGATAAAGCAAACATTTGCACGCATTGTCATGAAGAAGGAGAATGTATAATTCAGATAAACATGGATGGAGGAGAAAGGGGAAACAAATTACTTTGCTTTACTCATGGCCTCCAGACACTACCCTATGTGTTATTGTCACATGGGGAAGGGGGGGAGAGAGGGGAGGTATTGTGACATTGAGCATTTCTAATTAATATGAGATTACCATAATGTATTTGTAACATTTGCAAATGAGCAGATAATATTATCTAATGTATGTTGACGAATTTTGTTCTTTTTCTTCTCTGTGAAAAAGCAGGAGATGTCACAGGCAAAATAAATGTTTGAATAATTTGATGATGCTTCATTGCAAACTTCTCATTTGTATTTTTTTCATTCCCCTTTGCATTGTTCAAACCAGTTGTTAGCGAATCCGTCAGTCCAGTGTCCTTGCCCTGCCACTCAGGCAGTGCAGATTATCCTTTCAAAGCTTTTGAGCTGTATTGTGCTCTGAACGCAAAAATTGAAATTGTATCTCTGGTGCGATGATTTCCTGATCGGCCCATTGCAGAACCTTTTACTCCTGTTTGTTGTGCAGCCCGTTTCATCAGTGCATGTTTAGTTGAAGTGTCAACAACTGTTTTTGGATTTGTACGAATAGGCTTCAGATATTGAGTGACTTTTTTGAAGTTTCTGAAATTCCATTGGCTATTTCTGATGTGTGACCTCGGATTTGTCCTTTCAATGCATTAGACGATGAACCGTGTTCATGTTGATATGCTTGACCGATGGTCTGCCACGAACGACCCAGAAGCAGTAAAATCTGGAATAATTTTTGCAGGGCGTGCACATAATGTTGTTGGATGTTTCTTATTTTTGGTGCAACCTGTATTGTACCTTTAGGAGTGTTGCAAATGTAATTTTCTTCGGCAGACAAAAATAAGTTTTACCATAGCGAGCTTGTGTTCTGGCTTTCAGAATATTGGAAAAAGACCCAATTCTCTGCCTAGTCCCATATTGAGATTTTTGTAAAAGGGTGTTTTGTTTGCACATCTCCCTTGAGAGTTAAATCACCTTTAGGGTGAAGCATCGTTCTTCTCTGCCTTTCAGCGAGAAGTGCAGCTGTTTTGTCCTTATAGCGATTTTGCGGTGACGTTGTTCCTCCTTTGAGCATTCCTGATAACGATGCAAAATTATTTGATTTTATTGGCTTATGTTTGACGAGTTGTAAGGAAAGAGTGGAGTGATTAGATAATTTTGAAAAGATACTGCCTTTCCAAGCTGCACGCTTTGCAGGGAAGAGCTTTCCGACTTAAATGTCATTGCATTTTTGTTGCTGTCACCCTTGTTCTTGTAGTTATTGTTATATGTTGAATGAAACCTTGTAAACATTTTGTGATTCTTTTGGGGAGTATTCTTTCCGGTGTGTATGCCAGAAACCTTGCTCATAAAAATGTTATTTCCTTTGTGTAATGCTTTGTTGAGATTGTCCTTTTTCAAAGCCATGACATCATATGTTTTTAATGTTGGGATGTCACTCCTGTTTCCTTTAATAACCTTTGCATTTTTTGGTTTGACTGTGTCAGGTTTTGCAGGATTTTCAAAATTAGTTTCAGTTTTTATTGATTTACCGCTATAAATCCTATTTGGCTGTTCAATTGTCGTTTTTTATTTCGTTTTAGTTGTGTGCTTTTGATGGTAAATCCTTGTTGTGTTTGCAACAGTAAAGATGGCATTTTTCTTTAAACTCATTGCAAGTGACTTCAACCTGAAAATGTTTTTTGCGAACGTGAAAGCAATCCAACCCTTGCTGGCATTATTCGGCCATTACTGATTTTCCTGTTGTAATACTTGTCCAACTTTAACGTTTGCTCCGGAGGATTCATTCTGGGGTGTTTTTCTTTCATCGATGCGTTGCCTTCCAGATGAGCAATTTCCTCCATATTGTGAAAAAAGAGACAAACTTTTTGCAGTTGCCTTGATATGATGAAAAGGTCATTCCAGCTTGACAATGTTTGTTTTTCAAGGAGATCCTTGTCAGCATTGTTGGAAGAAAACAACTGCTTTTGTATGTCTTGTACTTCTGTTTCATTGTGCTTCATAGGTTTAAGAGCTTGGTATTGAAGGTCGAATGGCAACAAAATCACTTCATTCGCTGTGGAAAGGGGTAGGACATTTACAACCACAGCAATTTTTTTAAATTAGCATTACATCATTGCATTTTCATCCCTTTTGGCACCAACATTGTTAATAAATTAGGTAGTTGCCATAAACTTGGGAAAAATCCATGTGGCCATTGTAATCAGAATTCTTGGATCTATAATAATAAATGTGTGGTGTGTGTGTGTGTGTGTGTGTGTGTGTGTGTGTGTGTGTGTGTGTGTTGTGTGTGTGTGTCAGTGAGTAGTGTATATCTCCTCAATAACTTCAAAACCATGAAACCTAGCAGCCCCAAACCTTGCATGCATACTAAGGGAACTTCAAGGGAATGCATGAATGAAAACTGGGTATTTGGGTAAAGCTAAACACCCCTTTTGAAGATAATTAACAGCTCACCTTCTTGATAGGCTCATCCTTGGTCAGCCCAACTTTGCCTCGCAGGGGTCTTAGCTGCCATTTTGATTTGGGATATTCAAAAATGCCTTGCCTTTGAAACACGATTTACTCTCATGGAATAATTAAAGTATATAATCGAAATATTGTTTTGGATTTGAGAATCAGATCTTGTGGACTAAACAAGTGTCGAAATCTGGTGTGAAATCTGAAAATTTTAAGAAATCAGTGATTCTGATAACTAAAGTGTATATCTTTTAAGTTTAAGCAACTCCGTGTACAATTCTTCATATTTACACAAGAAAATATGAAATTGCCCGATATAAAGCATACATTAACTTTTTCTATTGTTTTTCCAAAAGTGTAACTTCCAGTGCAATAAAAATAATTAATTAGGCGAAACTCCCATGGCATGAGCAGTGGGCGTTGCGACTGTGGCTCGGTTCTCGGGGACATCGTCGGAGTTAGGAAGGCAAAATAAATTAGAGGATTAGAATGAATAAGCAATGACACAAGTAAACTACAAGTTGATCAGAGAATTGAAAAATGTTTTCAGTGACTACAAAGCAATGAATCCAACACCACGGCAGGATGGCTGAGACGTACACACACTCCCTCTAAGCTGTCTAGCCGAGGTTTGAATTGCTTCGTCTTTGGTATGATCTGCTTTCACTTGGGATGTTATTTCATTTCATTAGGAGCTTGAAGCAGTGCTATTTTCCACATAAAAGCGAATGAGACATTGTTTTTTGGGTATTATGCTAATCCTCTGAGCTCCCAAGGTTACTCTGGGTTTTAAACAGTCATTTTCTCATAATCATAACTTATAAACACACGAGCCACCACCTGTTGTGGGGAAGGGGTGAGGGCAGGAGAAGGGGTGAAGTTGGAGGATGGAGAGAGTGGGGGGGGTAGGAGGAGGTAGGAGGAGGGAGGGGGGTGGGAGGAGGGCAGGGGGTGGGATGAGGAGGAGGAAGGGGGGGGGGTGGGGTCCGGGGAAGGGGAAGGGTGGGGATGGTGCCAGAGGGTTGGGGTTGAAGGAGGAGGAGGCAAAAGTGGGGGGGAAGCGGAGGGTAAGGGTAGAGGTGAGAGGAGGGAAAGGGGGGTGGGAAGAGGGAGGAAAGGGTGTAGGAGGGAGGGGATTGGGTGGGAAGAGGGAGAGTAAGGGGTGGGGTGGGAGTTTGGAGGGAGGGGTGCTGTGAGAGGAGGGATGGGGTGGAGGATGCAGGGGAAAGGGTTGGAGAAGGCAGGGGAAATGGTGAGAGGAGGGAGGGAAAGGTAGGCCAGAGCCGTTATTAGAAGAGTTTGGTCAACTTAACAATAGGCGACATGTTGTGGACCAAGGGCGTGTGTGCTCAAGCTTGCATCGCAAGTGCAGACTGTATGTTTTAGGGCTTGCCCTACTGAAGTTTTGTTTCTGGATTGTCTTAATTCTTGTTTTCTCCGTGAAAGATTTGAAGCCTTGTCCCATCTACATATACTGTATCTATAGATCTAAATCTTGTTGGAATTTTACCGACTTTTCATTAATTCATCACAATGTGGGGCTGTTGTAATAGTGTTTATAACCCCTCAAATCAAAATGTTTTTTTTCTGGGTCCTACTTCATTCTCGCCCCCCCCCCCCCCCACCCCACCCTCACCTTACTCTCTTCTTCCTTCCCTAAATCCAAATATCTCTCTCTTCTCTCTCTCTCTCCTCAAAACCTCAATCCACTTCAAGTTTATTCCCTTAGAAATCTCTTCTAACCACTCTTTCCCCACCATTCTTCCCTCATCCATTTCATTCCTCCTCTTGAAATCATCCATCCCTTTACATATTCTTACTTCTGCATTTCCCTCTTCACACTTTTTTCTTTTGTCCTTGTCCATCTTTTAACTCGTAATAATTATCTGTGCTACGAGGAAGCCGACAAATCTATGTTCAGATCAACTTGACTATTTAATTGTACAATTAAAAAAAAAACTGTTAATCAAATGAACATTAAGTTTCCATCTTACGTTAAAACATCAGGTTAGAGGGCGATGAAAGGCTGCAACTTTTACCTTAAAACCCACCAAATGTAGAAGGTCTAGAAACTAGTAAGGTCTAGAAACTGAGAAATCATCATTGTTAAATTGCGCAGACATCATGAAGAAAAAAAGTCTTCCTGTCATCATTCATGGTCCTTGAACTGCATGTGTTTCACTTTCAGGTCTATACTGTGTTGCTTATATGTATAGGCATTAAGCATGGTTATGGAGTCATGGACCAACCACATCTCACAGTTCCAAGGTAAATGGTTCAAATGACCAACCCAAAGTTTACACTGTACTCTGTAGTCCCATATACCGAAATACATGTTAGTTTCGAAACATGTTATCCGTGATCTTCAACTAAATATACACTAACTTGCTACAATTTTTGAAATTGTTGAAAAAGATATCAGTAATACAAATTCATCAATATTTATTTCGCTGGTGAAATAATACTTGGGTCTTATTTAGTCTTTACTTCGACGTGTTAAGTTGACCTTACCTCGCACAAGAGACAGTTGTCGTTGGCTTTCCAGCCTCCCGCCGAAACTTTACTTCCCAGATTTTCCTCCTTTCTGGGTTGCGGGGGAAGCGATGCATCTGTTTCCGCGGTTCTTTCGATTTGAGCAACCCCATGCTGCACAGCAGGGCATGTTTATAAACGTTGTAACTCTAAATATTTCATCAAAGTGACGTTTTATGAGGAAGCATTCGATGCAAGATGATATGTTTGTAGCGTTGTAGCAAAGCGAGTATCGTCTGCTGGGTACGCAGGTTGGTCCACAACATGGCGCCCTGTAGTCACATGAGGGCTTTGA
>CM068958.1:103925289-103941067 GCA_035128595.1 Eptatretus atami | reverse complement strand
GCTTTTGACCAATCATAAAGCAGATGCGCTGAAACCGGGTTGACCGTACTCTTTCTAATATACGGCTCTGAGGTAGGCTACATTAGGACATGCTGCTGATGTTAAATTGCGGAAGCCATGCCGATCACATGACCGGAAGTGTGTCAAAATGGTGGTCCCACAAATTCATTCCAAAATCTTCTTCTCCTGATCAAACAGTCAGAATGCTACGGAATTTGTGTTACAACATTAGGCCAGGGTAGGGATGTTAATTATATTGTGAAAGTCATGCGGAAATTGACCAGAAGCAACTTTTGGGAAAATCGTATTAATTGCTTTAGAAATCTTCTTTTCCAGACCCACTAGTCAGAATGCTACCAAATTTGGGTTACAACATTAGGACAGGACCCAGTTAGATTACAGGTCCAATCGTCCTATTTTGTTTTCTCTGTTCTGCCTATGTCCGGGTTCTTCCCGACATCTTTGTTCCTTGTTACTTTCACATTTCTTTCCAAGTTTTATTATTTTTATTTTTTTTCACAATTCTCTTTATTCATTCTTATTCTTGCTTTTTCTTCTCTTTCATCTCTTTTACTCTCTATCCCTCTCTTTCGTTATATATCTCTCTAAGGAGAAGTGAATTCTTGCAGAAAGCTTTCTGTAAGGCTCACTTGGCTGCGCCTACATCTGGATGGGTTTGAGGGTTGTGGAGTAGCGGCTGAAACACCAATCCCATCCATGTTTGTTCCTTGTTCCTTTCACATTTCTTTCGAATTTTTTTTTTGTTTGTTTTTTCACAATTCTCTTTATTCATTCTTATTCTTGCTTTTTCTTCTCTTTCGTCTCTTTTACTCTCTAGTCCTCTCTTTCGTTATCTATCTCTCAAAGGAGAAGTGAATTCTTACAGAAGGTTTTCTGTAAGGTTCACTTGGCTGCGCCTGGATGGGTTTGAGGGTTGTGGAGGAGCAGCTGAAATCCCAATCCCATCCAGGTTCCTCCTGATGACTCCATCTTTGCTCTTTCCTTCTTCAGGTTCCTTCTTGATCTTCCGCTTGACTCTGTCCTCCCACTCTCCAACCCTCCTTATCACTCCCTCTGCTCTCAACTCCACAATGCACACATTCTTCCAGTAACCTTCTCCTGGTTAAAATTCAGGTTGAATGCACACCTCATCTCCTTTGTTCCTTGCTTCTCCCATCTGTGGAACCACCCTACAGAAACCGTTTTTTCCTTCTCTTCCCTCCAGGGCTTCAAGGAAACAATGCACCAACCGCTACCTCGTATTTCCATCACACAAGTTCTGCAAATTTCATCACGACATCTTTCAGGTTTTTTTTAATCGTCCTCAAAATCAACGTTGTTGAAGACTTCCAGTCCATCACCAATGCAATGGAAGAATGTCATGACTTGCACATCTTCAGGCTTGCTCATGGTCCCCCGTGGTCTACATGTACAAATAAAATCAACCAAGAAACCAGGGATCGGGCAGCGCAGGACGTTTTAAACATACTCAGTTATGGAGGTATCCCTGGAAATGGATCGGTCATCTTCTCAGTTTACTGAACTTTGTAATTGGACCAAAGGGGGTAACGGTTCACCACATGGGTGGCAAAAAGGTGAGGTTTATCTCTCATTTCGAGTCATCACTGATGATCACCCCACTTGGTTTGTTCTTATTAGGTCTGTCTCACTATGTCTGATCACCCTACTAGGTCATCGGTGATCACCCCACTAGGATGATCACCCCATTAGGATGATCACCCCACTAGATCTGTTCGTAAGATCATCTTTTTATTGTCACTGACACACTGACAAGGAACTTCGATGCAGTAGGAGGCCATTAGGCTCATCAAAGCCTGCACTATGATTTCCAACTTATGCTTGTTTGTCGGTGCTCTATCCTTTTAAATGTTGAGTGTCAAGCAAGGAAGTAACATGTACCATTTTTAAAGTCTTTCATATTACTTGGGCGGGGTTTGGACCACTGACTTGCCAGACTCAGAGCGGACACTCAAACCATTACGCCACGAAGTCTGATGAAGGAAATCCTGTCCCGTGTTCTACAACTGATCACGTTGGGATATGTTTACGACAATTCTGGATAGTTTACCGTTGCCACCCTGACCCTGTAAGCTGCAATATAATACACAGTATACCACCCTGGGCAAACTCATGCTCTAACCCACAGGAGACATTGCATCAGTGGCAGAGCCACAACCAGACGAATAATGATAGCCACAGCCATGTGATGCACATGAACGAAAAACAAGAACAAGAAACTTACCCACACTAAGATGTATACATGTGACATTGGCTGGAAAGTGAAGAGAAAAGGACATAACGCCTGTGCTATATTTCACTGCAGTAAACTAGCTACATATTCCTTTATGGAAGGAAATAACATTGGTGTTGGATTCACGGTTAATGGTTATGGTGGCTGCTTAAGATCTCAGGGTCTTGAGTTTGAGCCCCTGTCGTCCGTTACATAACACCAGGTGGGTTGACTCAGTCTGTCATCCTTCGGATGTCGGCAAAATGAGTACCAGCTTATTGGTAACAGGGGGCACTGCATCAGCGGCATAGCTGCGCTCCCAGCAATGATGCAATCAGCAGGCACAGGCTGCATACGAAATAATAATAATAATAATAATAATAATAATAATAATAATAATGGAAGGAAAACAAGTTTCTCATCGTGCCTCCAGTATTGGACCTTAATTAATACGGGTAAATGGTTCGTTTTGTTGACGTCATATCAAGAGAGACTCATCAGTAAGTTGTGCCGGTGATGCTAGTTAATCTCCCTGTTCACCTAACGTCATATCAAGAGAGAATCATCAGTAAGTTGTACCGGTGATGCTAGTTAACCTCCTGTTCACCTGACGTCATATCAAGAGAGAATCATCAGTAAGTTGTACCGGTGATGCTAGTTAACCTCCCCGTTACCTTGAGTCATATCAAGAAGAAGATCATCAGTAAGTTGTCGCCGGTGATGCTAGTTAACCTCCCTGTTCACCTGACGTCATATCAAGAGAGAATCATCAGTAAGTTGTCCGGTGATGCTAGTTAATCTCCCTTCACCTGACGTCATATCAAGAGAGAATCATCAGTAAGTTGTGCCGGTGATGCTAGTTAACCCCCTGTTCACCTACGTCATATCAAGAGAGAATTCATCAGTAAGTTGTCCCGGTGATGCTAGTTAATCTCCCCTGTTCACCTGACGTCATATCAAGAGAGAATCATCAGTAGTAGTTGGCCGTGATGCTAGTTAATCCTCCCCGTTCCCCTGACGTATATCAAGAGAGAATCATCAGTAAGTTGTCCGGTGATGCTAGTTAATCTCCCTGTTCACCTGACTCATACTAAAGAGAGAATCATCAGTAAGTTGTGCCGGTGATGCTAGTTACCTCTCCGTTCACTGACGCATATCAAGAGAGAATCACTAGTAAGTTGTGCCGGTGATGCTAGTTAATCCTCCCCCTGTTCACCTGCCGTCATATCAAGAGAGATCATAAGCTAGTTGTGCCGGTGATGCTAGTTAACCTCCCTGTTCACCTGACGTCATATCAAGAGAGAATCATCAGTAAGTTGTGCCGGATGCTAGTTAATCTCCGTTTCACCTGACGTCATATCAGG
Organism: Eptatretus atami; assembly: GCA_035128595.1. Classification (NCBI taxonomy): domain Eukaryota; kingdom Metazoa; phylum Chordata; class Myxini; order Myxiniformes; family Myxinidae; genus Eptatretus; species Eptatretus atami. Next base: position 103,937,452 of record CM068958.1, on the reverse strand, counting down.
AGAGAATCATCAGTAAGTTGTGCCGGTGATGCTAGTTAACCTCCCCGTTCACCTGACGTCATATAAAAGAGAGATCATCAGTAAGTTGTGCCGGTGATGCTAGTTAATCTCCCGTTCACTGACGTCATATCGAAGAGATCATCAGTAAGTTGTGCGGTGATGCTAGTTAACCCCTTTCACCTGACGTCATATCAGAGAGAATCATCAGTAAGTTGTGCCGGTGAGCTAGTTAACCTCCCCGTTCACCCTGACGTACAATCCAAGAAGAGAATCATCAGTAAGTTGTGCCGGTGATGCTAGTTAACCTCCCCGTTCACTGACGTCATATCAAGAGAGAATCATCAGTAAGTTGTGCGGTGATGCATAGTTAACTCCCCGTTCACTGACGTCATATCAAGAGAGAATCATCAGTAAGTTTGCGGTGATGCTAGTTAACCTCCCGTTCACCGACGTCATATCAAGAGAGATCATCAGTAAGTTGTCCGGTGATGCTAGTTAACCTCCCGTTCACCTGACGTCATATCAAGAGAAATCATCAGTAAGTTGTCCCGGTGATGCTAGTTAACCTCCCCGTTCACCTGACTCATATCAGAGAGAGAATCATCAGTAAGTTGCCGGTGATGCTAGTTAATCTCCCCGTTCACCTGACGTCATATCAGAGAGAATCATCAGTAAGTTGGCCGGTGATGCTAGTTAACCTCCTCCCCTTCCGCACTGACGTCATATCAAGAGAGAATCATCAGAATTGTGTGCCGGTGAGCTAGTTAACCCTCCCGTTCCACTGACGTCATATCAAAGAGAGAATCATCAGTAAGTTGTGCCGGTGATGCTAGTTAACCTCCCCGTTCACCTGACGTCATATCAAGAGAGAATCATCAGTAAGTTGTGCCGGTGATGCTAGTTAACCTCCCGCTTCACCTGACGTCATATCAAGAGAGATATAGTAAGTTGTGCCGGTGATGCTAGTTAATCTCCCGTTCACCTGACGTCATATCAAGAGAGAAATCATCAGTAATTGTGCCGGTGATGCTAGTTAACTCCCGTTACTGACCCATATCAAGAGAGAATCATCAGTAAGTTGTGCCGGTGATGCTAGTTAACCTCCCTGTTCACCTGACGTCATATCAAAGAGAACAATCAGATAAGTTGTGCCGGTGATGCTAGTTAACCTCCCTGTTCACCTGACGTCATACAAGAAATCATCAGTAAGTTGTGCCGGTGATGCTAGTTAACTCCCTGTTCACCTGACGTCATATCAAGAGAGTCATCAGTAAGTTGTGCCGGTGATGCTAGTTAACCTCCCCGTTCACCTGACGTCATATCAAGAGAGAATCATCAGTAAGTTGTGCCGGTGATGCTAGTTAACCTCCCGTTCACCTGACGTCATATCAAGAGAGAATCATCAGTAAGTTGTGCGGTGATAGTTAACCTCCCCGTTCACCTGACGTCATATCAAGAGAGAATCATCAGAAGTTGTGCCGGTGATGCTAGTTAACCCCCGTTCCCACTGACGTCATATCAAGAGAGAATCATCAGTAAGTTGTGCCGGTGATGCTAGTTAACCTCCCCGTTCACCTGACGTCATATCAAGAGAGAATCATCAGTAGTTGTGCCGGTGATGCTAGTTAACCTCCCGTTCACCTGACGTCATATCAAGAGAGAATCATCAGTAAGTTGTGCCGGTGAGCTAGTTAACCTCCCCGTTCACCTGACGTCATATCAGAGAGAATCATCAGTAAGTTGTGCCGGTGATGCTAGTTAATCTCCGTCACCTGACTCATATCAAGAGAATACATCAGTAAGTTGTGCCGGTGATGCTAGTTACATCCCGTTCATACCTGACGTCATATAACAAGAGAGAACTCAGTAAGTTGTGCCGGTGATGCTAGTTAACCCCCGTTCACCTGACGTCATATCAAGAGAGAATCATCAGTAAGTTGTGCCGGTGATGCTAGTTAACTCCCCGTCACCTGAGTCATACAAGAGAGAATCATCAGTAAGTTTGTGCCGGTGATGCTAGTATTAACCCCGTTCACCTGACGTCATATCAAGAGAGAATCATCAGTAAGTTGTGCCGGTGATGCTAGTTAACCTCCCCGTTCACCTGACGTCATATCAAGAGAGAATCATCAGTAAGTTGTGCCGGTGATGCTAGTTAACCCCTCCGTTCACCTGACGTCATATCAAGAAGAATCATCAGTAAGTTCGCGGGTGATGCTAGTTACCTCCCCGTGTTCACCTGACGTCATATCAAGAGAGAATCATCAGTAAGTTGTGCCGGTGATGCTAGTTATCCCCCCGTTCACCCTGACGTCATATCAGAAGATCATCAGATAGTTGTGCGCGTGTGAATGCTAGTTACACTCCCCCGTTCACCCCTGACGTCATATCAGAGAGGAACATCATCAGTAGCAGTGTGCCGGTGATGCTAGTTAACTCCCCCGTCTCACCTGACGTCATATCAAGAGAGAATCATCAGTAAGTTGTGGCGTGGATGCTAGTTAACTCCCCGTTCACCTGACGTCATATCAAGAGAGAATCATCAGTAAGTTGTGCCGGTGATGCTAGTTAACCCCCCGTTACCACTGACGTCATATCAAGAGAGATATCAGTAAGTTGTGCCGGTGATGGCTAGTTAATCTCCCCGTTCACCTGACGTCATATCAGAGAGAATCATACAGTCAAGCTTATTAGTGCAGGTGATGCATAGAACTACACCTCGCCCAGTTCAACCTTTCCGTTGGGTGGATCTGTCAGGCAGAACAGCCGCCGTTGACCAGGACAGGCCCGACGGTGCAATCAGCGCCAACAAGAAACATTTCGCCACCAGACACTGCAGATTGGAAATTACTTTATAGGAAGGAGCTCTGGGTTCTCGAACTGATGTTTTCGTACTTCGAAGAACGGAAATCCAGCAAGGAGATCCCGTCGTCATGACGCACACGTACGAGTTCGTTCCTCGTCACCATGACAACACAGAGCGCGCTGCTCGCTTGCTTTTGAAACCACGTGACGTTTTTTTTATATTCAAACAACATTTAAATAACTGTATGCGACATGATAATTACACTACATGATGTATATATATTATATATATATAATTATTTTTTTTTTCATTCACGAAAAGTCCTGTTAATTTGTACGAACTCACAAATAAAACTGAAAATACGTCATACTTGACAAGGATTATAATACTGGGAGGTTTGCCATTGCCTTCCCAGCGTTGATTGTCCGTGTTCTGTCCTTTAAAATGCTGAGGGTCAAGCAAGGAAGCAGCACGTACCATCGTTAGCTCATCTACAACAAAGTCGACATGGGCTGTTAAAGCCATGTCGCTTCCTTTAGTCAGTCAGTTAGTCTGTCTTTTCCTCATTCTGTCATCCTTCTTAATCAACAATCGTCTGTCCTTCCTTTAGTCAGTCAGTTGATCTGTCTTTCCTTCATTCTGTCCCATCCTCTTCAATCAATGCAGTCTGTCCTTCTTTAGTCAGTCACTTAGTCTGTCTTCTGTCATTCTGTCCATCCTTCTTCAATCAATCAGTCTGTCCTTCCTTTAGTCAGTCGTAGTCCTGTCCCTTCCTTCATTTCTTCCATCCTTCATCATCTGTCCTTTAAGTCAGCAGTCAGTCGTCTGTCTTCTTCAATCAAGTCAGTCTGTCCTTCCTTTAGTCAGTCAGTTAGTCTGTCCTTCCTTTAGTCAGTCAGTTAATCTGTCCTTCCTTCATTCTGTCCATCCTTTCTTCAGTCAGTCAGTCTGTCCTTTCTTCAGTCAGTCTGTCCTTTCTTCAGTCAGTCAGTCTGTCCTTTCTTCAGTCAGTCAGTCTGTCCTTCCTTCATTCAGTCTGTCCTTTAAGTCAGTCAGTCTGTCTGTCCTTCCTTCAATCAGTCAGTCTGTCCTTCCTTTAGTCAGTCAGTTAGTCTGTCTTTCCTTTAGTCAGTCAGTTAGTCTGTCCTTCCTTCATTCTGTCCATCCTTCATTCAGTCTGTCCTTCTTTAAGTCAGTCAGTCTGTCTGTCTGTCCTTCTTCAATCAGTCAGTCAGTCACTCTGTCCTTCCTTCAGTCATTCAGGCAATCGGTCAGTCTGTCCTTCCTTCATTCTGTCCATCCTTCCTTCCTTCATTCTGTCCATCCTTCCTTCAGTCATTCAGTCTGTCCTTTCTTCAGCCAGTTAGTCTGTCCTTTGTCTGTCTGTCCTTCCTTCAATCAGTCAGTCCTTATTTCAGTCAGTCAGCCAGTCAGTCTGTCTGTCCTTCCTTCAATCAGTCAATCAGTCTGTCCTTCATTCAGTCAGTCAGTCTGTCGTTCATTCAGTCAGTCAATCAGTCACTCTGTCCTTCCTTCAGTCATTCAGGCAATCAGTCAGTCTGTCCTTCATTCTGTCCATCCTTTCCTTCAGTCATTCTGTCTGTCCTTTCTTCAGTCACTCAGTCTGTCCTTTGTCTGTCTGTCCTTCCTTCAGTCAGTCAGTCTGTCCTTTCTTCTGTCTGTCCTTCTCAGTCAGTCAGTCTGTCCTTTGTCTGTCTGTCCTTTCTTCAGTCAGTCAGTCTGTCCTTTGTCTGTCTGTCCTTCCCTTCAGTCAGTCAGTCTGTCCTTTTCTCGTCCTGTCTGTCTGCTGTCCTTCGTCAGTCAGTCTGTCCTTTCTGTCTGTCTGTCAACTTCCTTCAGTCAGTCAGTCTGTCCTCCTGTGGGTCCATTAACATTGTTCCGTTTTCCCATACTCCTCCAAGACAGCTCAACCGATCGGTTTAAAACTCAACACCATGATTGATGACGTCGATGGCAAAAAACGAATGGAGCCTTTTTTATTTATTTATTTTTTTCCATCCAGATGGTGAGATAATTAGCTAATTAACTCAAAATGTAATCCGTGTTTGTATGTCCATCACATGTCGCCAGATTCCATCGTCGATGTTTCCTCCTTATTTAATTTTAACCTCTTAATTTAACATCATCATTTAATTTGATCATAATCATTGTTTAATTCAACCTCTTAATAAAATATTAACCTCTTAAATGTCATTAATTCCCCCTTGCTTTGAAGAACAGGAAGAAAGGGGTGATGGCAGGACAGAGATTTGTGGTGGGACAGAGAGGGGACAGTCCTTTTCATCCTTTGTATCCCCTTTTAGTCATTTTAAGACCCTTTTGACATTTTGGATCCCTTTAGACTCATAAGACCCCTGAGACTCCCGACAACCTTAAGACCCGATAAGACACCTGAGACCCACTTTATCACCGAATGCAGCACGACTACGACTGCCCTCCATCGGGAGACGAGCATCTGTCCCACTTAGGACTATTCATTAGTCTTTGGTATGACCGAGCCGGGGTTCAAACCGCTGACCTCCCAGACTCAGAGAAGACACTTCAACCATTATAGACTGGCCGAATTTTTGGAGAAGTCATACGGAAGGAGCAAGAGACATATTTTGGTAGCAGTTTGTAAGAGGAAGATTTGAGATAATTTGGACATACTAATTACAAATCTCCTTGTTACCAAACTTTTGTTTGCATTTTTAGCTCCTAATAAGCATAATCAAACACTGAAAAAACATAGTTTTGGCATATACTTTTGTTTTGGCATATACAACCATGTTTGCTCATGTTTCAACACCCAGATGAAAATTTATGGGGTAACACAAAGCAATTCAGAAAGCAATTCATATATTTTTTGTCACTTTATATAAACTACTGACTATATACAGGATGTTTCAAAAAGATTGATACAAATTTGACTTCCTGCCATTTTTGTTTTTTGACCGGTACCGTTTTCCATTTCAGGGTTTGGTGGTGTTATTGTGGTATTTGTTCAGTGGAATTTCTAGCTCCGTAGCTCAACTATGCCATTGACAGTGAAGCAGAAGGCAAAAGTGGTGGCTCTGTGTTATGAGACCAACTCATATGTCGACACCCGCCGGAGGTCCTGCTGGGAATACGACCTCAGAACACGTGATGGACCCACAAATTGTGCCATTTAATGTATTGTGAAACATTTTGAGCACAGGGTACAGTGCACAACCAAAGCAAGACAAACTGTGGCAGGCCAGCATCAGTAACCAAGAGCCAAGCCAACATCGACGCCATGCGAGATTCTGCAGTGGACAGTCCAAGAAGTCCCACCGCTGGCGCTCCCGGGAGCTAGGCATCAAACCAACATCAGTCTGGCATATTTTCACAAAGGAACTGAAGCTTTCCCCATACATCATCTCTATTAGGCATAAACTGAGTCAAGATGACATGAGAAGGAGACTTGATATGTGCAGTTGGCTCAGTGACAGGATGGAGCGCTACCCAAACTGGATCAACCTGATCTGGTTCAGTGATGAAGCCGATTTCTACTTGAACGGTCAATATGGTCAATATGGTCCAACTTGTACATCCAACCTAAAAATTTATCTGCTGCTTCAATCTTCTCTTCTGTAAGTTGCCCATCACCAAAGCCAGCAAGATAGATATGGTGGTTGATGAGCACCTTCCAGGCAGATTGCATTGTGCAATTGGATGTGAAAGATGAAAATAGTTGTAACAATAGTGCATGGAAAGGCAGGAGTGATGCTGCAGCCCCCGAAGCAGCTGGTCAAAGATGTCCTTAATGGGGATATACAGTACTTTGGTTTCTTTGCTGTGCCTGACTTCATTCACACATTCTGGCATGAGAAATAATGACAATGTGACATCAACAGTGGAAGCACATCAACATCTCTTGCAGACATGACGACATTGCTGAAGTTGTTGTTCATGCTATGCAGCATTAGTCATGTGTCACCCTCTACGTGTGTCACAGTAACATCTGACAGATCAGTGAATATCTGTGATGACTGCAGTTTGCGTTCGTCAACAAATCCCCCTATTACAACAAGATCCCTGTAAGGTGGTGCCTTTGCTATCAGCTGTTCTGATAGAAACCTTGCCAGATCAACCTTGTTCTCAGGCAAAGCTCAGAAGTTTTGTCAACTAAAGGGAAGAGACACTTCATGCCCTTCAATGACACACCAATTTGGTCGAGTGCTCTTGGTGCCTTGCTTTCTCGTACCAGTCTTGATTGATTCTTCCTGATATCTGTCAAAAACAACGACTATTCACCTGTAAGACGGACTTGCATGCAACGCTGATTTTGTGAAGATGTCTGCAAGGGCACCCAATGTATTTGCCAAGGGCAACAACTAGTGCATGTCCATCTATTACTAGACGAGATGACATACCTTGGAGTTCAATGGTTTGAGAGTAATCGATGTCTGCTATAAGTATGTCTGGAAACAAAGATTTAATGCCAGTTCCCAATGACCCATGCATGTCTGCTGGTGACATTGGCACCTTCATCCGTTCATGCTTCAACACATTCTGGAGGTCAACTCTGCAGCCGGCTTCAAAGGCAATGATCAGGCATTGGAGGACACTTCTATCAGCTTTCAAGACTGCTCTTTTATCCTTATCTTTCCTGTACTTTGTACAAATTTTGTTTTGCTCACAACTTTGTACAAACTTTCAAAAGTTGGAACATTCTTCCTTGGTATCTTAGCATGGAATGGAACTGCTGGTGATTCTCCTTTTTTTAACAACCAGTCTTTCTTCAACGAATGCTTCAAGACACTGCTTTCTAAATTCTTTGGCATTCAGAAGGAAGTACTGAATTGTATCAGTGGCTAAATCCTTCATAGCAATTTTGTAAAGAGAAGTGGGGTGAACCTCAGGTGCAAAGATATCAAACTGCTGCAAGGTAGAGAACAGTGAATACTCTTCTTTTGATCACGTTTCTGTCTCCCTAGCTTCATTGTGTGTATTGCTGTCTACGTGGCACAACTGGAAAATTGCATGGGTGCCTGTGGAGATTTTGATCAGAAATTTTAGGAAAGAAGCCCACCTGCTGAGTGCAGAGGTCGTCTTGGTTATCCCCACGATACCTCCTCCCATTTTTCCTGTGCTATTCAGCCAATCCTGGCCGTAGTTAGGGTCTACCTGGTTGAACTACTGGGATGATCATTTGACAACAAGGTTCCCCTAATGGGACTCATGTTTACACTTCCTCTGGAAGTTGGTGCATCTCTGCCAGATATATAGGGCCCATCTGCAATAGTTGTAACAATCGTACCTATCAAAATAGGTTAGCATGCAGCTGAAACTGTGTAGATGAAGATCTCAAAATTCTTCACACATATACATGAGAAGGAATGAGACTATCTCCATAAAGTTCCACCAGAAAGTGAAGTTTACGTTCCTCTTTCCACCTTGCTTTGTGAACGCATGCAGAAACTCTTGAATTATTGGGCTCTTCAGAAACATTGTGAGAGTCTCAATGTCATCAGGGTTGTTTAAGGCATTTGATATCTCATCATGCAGTCCTGCATCACATTGTAGGCAGAATGTCGGAAGACTTGGCATCAGTGATACACCTCTTTACTATTGCATTTAAGGCTTAGGGTATCAAGTTCATGGGCATGTGCTTGAAGGTTTGCCATGTATACAATTGTTGTTATTTCTGGATCATTATTGGTTAGTTTTTGATTGAATACTGTCCATCCAGTCTTCATCGTGGACTTCTGACGTTGCATTCTGAAAGCCAGATCAGTGGCTCAAGCATTATGGAGGAGATTGGGACCATACTCTTTGCAGAGCATTGGTGCTGCTTAAGCAGTCTCCTTGGCTATTGGGCACAATCCTGGACGGATCGCCACTCTGACACAGTATACCAGCAAGCTGGCACTCATTTTGCCGACCTCGAAAGGATGACAGGCCGAGTTAGCGCCACCTGGTATTAATTCAACAGCTGAGCGGGATTTGAACTCAGGACCCTGGGATCCAAAGCCCACCACCCTAACCATTAAGCCAACACCAGGCATAAGCATTATGGACAGACTCCTTTGCTTTCTCAGATGTCAAACCATTCTATCTCCACTTCATTGGAGAAGACTGGGTTAATATTGTCCATCTTTACATCAACAGGGTGAAGCTGTTCTGTGGAATCAGGCACATCCAAGCAGAAGCATCAAGCTTCTTGACAGGAAATATTCAGAAAGCTATTTCATGAGCATCGAATGTTCAAGGAAGGCAAACAAGAAGACAAATACGCCAAAGTTTTCAGTGACTTTGTTGAAAATATTCAGAATGAGCTCGATGCTGGCAGACCTTGTGACATGTATGGACTTCTTTGTAAGTAAAAAGCTCTGCTTGAACATCAAGCTGTCAAATCTGATAAAACAGCAATATCTGAAGCCTAGGATGTTGAAACATCTTGGTAATGGCAGAGTGTACCACCAACTGCATGTCAAGAACAAATTAGAGTGTATATATACCTGCTCAATCCCCATACAAGATGTTCTAAATGCAGCTTTCAGGAAGGCAACATCTCCTTATACAGTATGTCTGGAAAGCTTACAGGTGACCACTCTGTAGTTCCTAAACAGACAAATTGTCAAGACCTTTTGTACCAGACAGCAATCATGGTGATCAAAGGTGACATTTCTGAATTTGAAGGTATTGGTACCAGACTCATGATGATAACAGATCTAAAGGCCCTGTCACACCTTGACGATTTAGCCGGCATACGGCAACGTATCAAAATTGATCTAAAACGTTGGCGTACGCTGAACTATTGATGTTTTTTTCCAGTTTTGGGCGTATATTAACGAGTTGGATGTATGCATAACGTATTAGTAACGTACACAGAACGTTCGATAACTTATAGATAACTTATACCAACGAATGCTTAGCGTGTTGTCGGCGTTCACAAACTATGCCAACGATAGTCTAACTTATGCATAGCGCGGCAGAGTATCGCCGACGATCACGTGGCGTAGCCTATTGAAAGGCTGCCGCTCGACGATTCAAATCATAACTGCACTAGACATCGAAGTGTCAACATCACCGTCATTCCGAAGAAAAAAAAAACCATGGAGTCTGGAACACTGACGGGTTCCTCCTGTGAACCCCATTTTTATATACCAATTCCATAAATGCTGCCAATACGCCATTATACGGTACCTGTAAGTTAGAAACATGTTCAGTAAGTTCTGTGGTCGTCCGGAAGACTCAAATACGTCTACATACATCAATATGCGTTGGAGATACGTTAAACATAGGTTCAAAGCACGTTACTCATAGGTTAGAAATAAGTTTCGGGTACGCTAAACATTACCTCGACGTATTTCGACTTATGAGTAACTTACAAGTAACGTGTGTTGACGTGTGTCAATGATCGCATAACGTGCCTACAACTTATAGCCAGCGTATGGGGAACGTGTGAGTCATACGCTGGCATACGTCGAAAAATTTTGAGCATGCTTAAAATTTGTCGACGAGCTCGCGTACTACGACGTATGCCAGTGTGCTTCAGCGTGCTTTTTAACGTATACAAAACTTACCCATAACGTATTCGATGTGTACCAGCGTATTCGCCAAATTTTTGATACGTCGGCATACGCTGGCTAAAACGTCAAGGTGTGACAGGGCCTTAATTCTCACATCAGGGAAGGCCATGTAGTACCCAATAATCTGTACTCGCTCACCTGATGGATCATTTCATCTGATGGTAGCAGTGAATATGTGTTCTCTCCAGACTGTGAAAATCAGTCAGACGAAACAAGAGTGCTTATGATTGCCCAAGATATTCTTCACTGTGCTTCACATGCAAAGATCAAGACCTCTGAAGCAGCACGCTGGTCTTGCAATGACAGACCACCATATAACAGTCTCTGAAGAACTGATCACCTTGATTAACAGAATGGAGAACTCGTGTTCCTTCTCTGATAATTGATAACACATGAGTGATAGATACAAACCTAACCAAAAACTCTTCGTGTAGTGTGAAGAGAAGCACTAAGAGCAAAGTGAGATATGTATGTCCTCACCCACTGGACATGGGTGGGAAATCAAAGATGACACTTTTCAGGCTAAAATGATGACCAAAGAACTACCCCCAAGAGGTCTTGTGTGGAGTGAGTTTCTTGTCACTGTGTGAAGTCCTTCGACCGCTGTGCTGACTGCACATATCTAGTACATCATGGTCTTGCCTGTACAGACTACTTGAGTCGGACTTCGTATGTATGTATGGGTGATGACTGTACAAATTGAAACAAACACTTGGTCAATGATGATGCCGCCCGATGATGACGATAGTGATTATGATAATGATAATCATAATGATGATACCATATGTTGGACCTAATCCGTCTAAAAATAAAACACCACAGAAAGGTGTAGGTTTTGTTATTACCACTTCCTTATTTCTTTTCTGTTACTTGGAGGCTGACCCCATCACAAACAATAGGCAAGAGAACAAAAACAACTGAAACCACCATTTAACTTTACACCGTCTGCAGACATGTTCAGAGAAGGTTTCCACATCAGAATACGCAATTCTTATTGTTCTTCGTTCATATGCAGCACAAGGCTGCGGGTAGCATCATTGGCTGAGGGCACGGCTGTGCCACTGATGACCCTCTGTAGGGTAGGGCAGGAATTTTTAAATTTTCTCAGGGTGTCGGCCAGAGCTCACCTATTCTTCGCGAAGGACACCGTGGGTTCTTTAGCATCCGTCAACGAATCCCGGCAGACAGGACGCCCGTTTAACATCCATCGGAGGGATGGCACACACATTGATGAAATACCGAGATGACAGTTTATAGCTGGGTCGGGATTCAAACGCAGGCTAAACCACTTAGAAGAGAGTGTGCGTACCTCGAGGCCAACCTCTCAGACCCAGAATATGCAATCAGACCATGTCTGCGGTGTGGATTTAGCAAGACCTTTTACAGATGGGCCCTGCTCTTCGAGTTTGCTATTTTGGGGCCCTTTCCTCAAATGATTATCTGATTGTCTCCGTTCAGTACAAACGATGGGTCGCTTTTGACAGCTCCAAAGTCTGGCATGCGGGAAGGAAGCATACAAAGAGCGTTTGTATTATTGGTCTACATTAATAAGTAAAAGACCAATCTAATTCTTAGTTGATGTCGACTGTTCTCAACAACACTCCACACATCCAGTAGGCAGGCTGTGGCAGCATCCCTGTCTGCAGATCTGAAGTAGAACGACATTCGGTGGAGCGCACATACCTCCGCCAGGCTGAACAGCTTACATTTTGTATCGCACTGATAGACCGGAGCTGGATCCAGACCTGAACCAAAATCGAATCGGCTCGTTCTTATCACCTACCCAACTCATCCACCA
>CM068958.1:103905289-103917789 GCA_035128595.1 Eptatretus atami | reverse complement strand
CCTCGGTCCCCTTTGCACCTTCACTCTCCCCTGGACCCCTTTGCACTCTTCATTCTCCCTCGGACCCTTTGCACTCCTCACTCTCCCTCAGGACCCTTTGCACTCTTCATTTTCCGTCGGACCCCTTTTCACTCTTCCCTCTCCCTAAGAACCTTACTGTTATGTTCGGCAAATTTTAAAACCTCAATCTTTCACACACAATGGAATGATTTATATATTTTTTTCACAGTGAATATTATTATATTGTTATAAATCAGCAGGCTTGACGTCACGTAGTCCAATGGAATTAATTTTCCCTACCTCTCCCACCTTCTCACGAGAAATCATCAAATTTACCTTTTGTACCATACAGGGATAACGTCTCCAAAAAGAAGTTTATTGTAACCTGAAAACTTGAAGAATCCATCAGAGGGTGTTTCTTGTTATAATAGCTGAATTTTTTTTATTTTGGTACTTGTGGTGATTACGGTTCCCATTATGGATTTTTCTTGGTGCTAAAACAGTTATTCTCTCCCTTCAACAACCACACACTTAAGGTTGAGTATTATTTGCTTCCTGACCATCAATGTGCACGGCAAGCGAAACAACGTTGGCAGTTTTGTTTTCCTCGTCTTCTTTTTTGGCCCCGATTGTTCCCCTTCTTGTGGGTCGTCCGTGGGGTATGGTTTTGGTACAAAAAATTTCTTTTGGAAACCGCAGTCCAGACCCAGCATTTGAATGTGGCAGGATTTTGGAATTTGTTCAGCATTGGTACTGGTGATGACTTGCCTACTCTTTACGAAGCATGTGGGTGATACCTACGAAGCATCTGTAAGTACCGACTCCAGGGTGATGGCTTATATTTTGCAGGTTTGAGATTCGAACCCATGCTGAACCGCTTGAATGCCTGTGTGAATACCTCCTAAGGTGTCCCGCCATCTCGTGACAGAATAGGGCAAAGTCTCAAATTTCAGTCATTGCAGCGAAACACCAAGAACGTTTGCGTCTTTGAGCCGGCCAGCGCGACGTACCTTGCTGCTTGCCAGTTTCCAAAGCGTATGGATAAAGTCAACAAACCATGCACAGCTCACCTCCCTTCCCCTTTCCTCGCCCGTGGTGACTGAACTCCTGAGCAAATAGTAGCTCTTTGTGTTTTCATTGGGTGAGAGTTTGAGCTCTTTCTTTCTTTTGAACGACAGTCCTGTATAATTTTTCCTGCAGTGGAATGTCATGTGGAAAGTTGAGCTCGTCGGGGATAAAGATTTGTGCATTGTTTTTAATTAATTATTTATTTTTTGCAAGTAGATGCCATAAACATGGATGAAATGATTACCTCCACCACTGAAGGTGTATGGGGGTAATGTTTTCAGCCCTGTCTGTCTGTCTGTCTGTCTGGGAGCAATATATCTCAAATAGGTACGGACAGATTCGGACGAAACTTGGTGAACATGTTGGGTGTGTGACGAGGAATGATTGATTACGTTTTTTCCGTGAAGATCCAAATCCGGATACGAGAATTTTTTATTAATTCTTCGAAGTGATTCTTCATCATTGAGAGATGGGGCCAAAAACGATACATAGCACGATCTGTCAAACAGTAGTGGACACTGGACAAGTTATGACAAAACTAGGTGGATGAGTTGGTTCGGTGACGAGAACAAGCCGATTCGATTTTGCTTCAAGTCCGGACCAGATCTAGAGTGGGATACAAAGCGTAAACGGTTCAGCCTGGCAGAGGCATGCGCTCTACCGTGTGCCATTCTAGTTGATTGTGTAGCTGTGTGCAGTTTTTACAACCATTTCCTACCATTGTGGTATTCTACAGACTTTCTTAAATGAACCTTCAAGTCTCGTACCTCGCTTTGTAGATTCATCCAAATCTTGCCCCGGCTGTTCCGGAGACGCATTTCTGACAGTTGTATGCGGTGTATTATCGTTATGTTTGAAGTAAACGTGTGACGTATCCAGATGAGGCTCACGGCAGCACCTCCAAGTTGTTAGTGAGTGCATATCGGACTGAGATTGAACTCTGAATTTGGCCTGCCGTTGGTTGTGCCTCTTGTGCAATGCCCTGGCACAATTGGGTCGAATGTTAAATTTGTTCAGGGTGCCCGCGATAACTTGCCCATTGTTCGTGGAAGACCAACCTCCGATGATGGCAGATGGGTCTACTGGCTTGATGTGCATCTGATGGACGGTGTGCAAGTTGATGCATCCCCGCTTCATGTGAAGCACCAAGGTGATGGTTTATACCGAGGTTGAGTTTCAAACCCGGGCTCGGCAACTCAAAGGCGAGTGTGCATACCTCTTAGCTCTCCTGCCGGCCCAGCTGTCAGGTGGAAGCAAAAGTATTCGTGCCAAACTGTGGTTTTTCACAGAGTGTGTAGAAACAACAACCTGTAGGTCCCATACTCTATTTGCAGAGTGTCAGTGCTGCCAGGGCAGTTTCTTGGCAAGGATTATACTGGGTGGTTTGTCGTTGCCTTCTCAGCTTCGTTTATCTGTGTTCTATCCTTTTAAATGCTCAACGCCAAGCAAAGAAGCAGCACCTATAATTTTCTAAAAGTTTTCGGTGTGACTCGGCCTGGGTTTTAAACCATTGACCTCCCCGACTCAGAGCGGACGCTCTAAGCATCACACCACGAAGTCCGGTTCATCGACTACTGTTGTAGAGACATGAAAAACTCGAATGGCACTCGGTAGAGCGCATACCTCTGCCAGCCTGAACAGCTTACGTCTTGTATCCCACTGATAGGTCAGATCTGCATCCAGACCTGAACCAAAATCGAATCGTCTTGTTCTTATCACCTACCCAACTCCGTAAAGTTTTGGCACAACCTGTCCACAACGTTTTAAAATGTCATGCTATTTATCGGTTTTAGTCCCCTCTCTCAATGGTAAAGAATCACTTAAAATTTCCAGTAGCTGGATCCAGATCTTCATCAAAATCGAGTCGATTCGTCCTTGTCCCACACCCAACCTGTCCACCAAGTTTTGTCCTAATCCATCCATGAATTTTTGAGAAATCCTGCTCACAGACATACAAGCCTGGGGTGAACACATAACCCGTGTGCCTTCGGTGATGGAGGTAATTAGTTTGCCTCGGTGGATAATATTTTTTACCGAGCTCAAATGTTTTTCGAGTTGCTAAATGTGAACAGAAATAAGGAAACTATTAACCAAAAATGTATGATAATTATCACTCCAAAGGATGTGCTAAACCCTCATGTCGGTCCAAAGTTCCATGGATAGATCAGCAGGCTTGTTTACACACAGGGCAAAGGCTTGCGGTGATGCGGAGAAACAATGTTGACTTTCAGGTTTACGTACAACTGTGCACGTCTTGGATTTTATCCTCTGGTTTTCAGATTGCACAGAAATCTTTACATTGCCATTTCTTTGATTATTACGCTTTCTTGGCGGGACAACTGGCAAAAGTTTTTGGCCCTGGGCTTTCACAGATTGGCTGGCCAAGTCTGATGTTTGAATGGAACCGGTGAGGGCGTGCTTTTCACGGTGCTGGCAATGGTTCCTCCAGATTCTTTACAAAAGCTTAAATAACATCCATAAACTGTTGATAGCACATAGGACATGCGGTTTAACTTCTATCCGAGGTGTGACACGCTTTGTGACTTGACAGTCTGCCTGCGAAGCACTAGTCTGACAGTTTGCATACCAGTTTGGGAATTAAATCCAGCCGAGATAACTCGGAGGTAAGAGTTTCCCCTCTGCACCAACTTGTTAGACCTTGTACATAAATATTTCCTGGGGATTTATTTAGTATTATTGCAACTGCTACTAGTGCATTTGTTATTCATCCCGTCCCACCCCCAACCCTCCACCGACAATCCCAGCCCTCTATCCCTTCACAGATTTACAATGGAGTCAATAGTTGTAAATTTGAATTTAATGAATGAATTAATGCCTGAATGAATGAATGTTTTACTTTGTGAAATGTTCCCACTGAATATATATAATTTCCCTTTGTAACACTTTGTTTTCCCACGTATTCATAATCCGGAATTGACCACCTTAATGATGTGTTTGAAGATGATGTTGGTTGAGCTTTGGGATCACTTTATGCTGATGGTTTCGGTGTAAATGGTAATGGTGTGAATGTTGTCATTTCCCGAAGATCTAATGCTTGCATCCAAAACCATTGGCAATGTCATCGATCTGCGTTAAATATCGGGCACAAAACCATCCTTCAGGCAACACTCATTCCAGTGTTTCTCATCCATCTTCTGCTTGGTGTGCTGAAAAGCTAAGATGTAACATCTTCTGGCAAAGTTAGTTTAAAAATGAAAATTCGGCAAATGCAGTTTCTCATTCCTCAAGGGTAAGTCATCGTGCCTTCCCATGAAGACACGACCGAGCTGCTGTTACATGCGAAAGCCCATGTCACGTCCCGGCTTCTGCGCGAGTGTTGGGTGTTGCCATCCGATTTGAATTGACTCCGGCAGTCGGGGTTGCAGCTGTTGCTTTGTTGAGGACCTCATGCAACTAGTCTACTCGCAGGCGTGCCTGATTACCTTATGGCGTGCGAGTAGCCTCCACACTGGATTGGCAAATATTGAAAGGCCATGGTATGGCAGCACGCCGCGGCTTTAGTTGGCTGTTGATTTATGTCCCGTGTGTGCCGCTGTGTCCGTGCCCAGTTTTCGGTGCATTCCTTTGCCTCGCAGAAGGCTGGTCAAAATCTTGCTGTTAAGTATCCCTGGGATTTCGCTTTTGCTGGTCACACTGTTGTGCTTTATGTTTACCATATTGCTGTTACAAATACCTTCTGTAATAATGCATTTTGGGCACTGCTTGTTGTTTGCATGCGATAGAATATTGCAGTTACTTTGGTGTCTTCTTAATTCAGCTGTATGTGTGTATGTAATATATATATATTTGCACATGCACAAACGAAGGTGGATACTTTGAGACCTGGGAGGACTGCGTTCTACCTTTTGAAAGTACAGTACATATGGAGATAACAACCAATAGGATTGAAATATCTTGCACAATGCCATGTGTACACCCCACATCCTTTATATCGATTCTGGTGGTGCCCCCCCCATCCCATTATACATTTTTTGGTTTAGTACCCCCCGAGCTCCCCAAAAAACGATTCTGGTTCCACCTCATACCCACTTGTAAAATTTGTGATGCTCCTTCCCCTTCCCCCTTTTAATAATCAACATCATGGTACATAGGACTTGAACGTGTCATCCTTTACCCGCCTTCAGGTGGTAATGGGGCCCATTGTAATTGTACCAATGATTGCCTCACGGTTCCCCCAGCACGTTCGCAAAATTTGGTGATCGGCCAAGCCGTTTTCAATTCCAAAAGGTACATACATACATACGTATACATACGTTTTATTTGTTTGTTTCTTTGTTTAATAGTTTAATTAAGTGTTTAATTATTTAATTATTTGTTTAATTTTTTGTTTGTTTTTTTTGCGTTTTGTATTATGATCGTTCTATGTTAATATATTGCATTTCACAATGTAAGGAAACTGGAATGTATCAAAGAACAAATGTATTGTGTGTGCCGTGGGGTTTGCCAGCTTATGTTAACGATGGGATTTCCTGCCTTTCATTCCTGTCCTCACCAAAACTAAATACAGGTACATCATGTGGGGTAAAATAACACTCCAGGAGTGAGTATGAAACACACACGCACGCATGCACACACGCACGCACACACACCATTCTTGCATTGTTGGACATTTGCCCAGTTGCAAGATGATTTAAAAAATCTATCAGATGGTTCTTGAAACTGTTGAGTAATTATATTTTAATGTATAAAAATACCCACAGACTTGGACAGATTTTTTTTCTTCTTTTCTTTTTTTTTTTCACTTGCTAAGTGTATTTTTTCAAATTGGAATTTTTTGCTGCAGTATAAAATGTTGGCTCATGAGTACAAGTGCAGCTGTGAAGTTTTACACTGCCCACACTGGGACCATCCATTACATACATGAAAACGGCTGAAAGTTTGACTACAATTCCCTCCCCTTCCTTCCATTTGACTCTTCTTTTTGTCAGTTTTTTTTGTCTGTCTCTGTCTCTTTCGCTCCCTCATGTCGGTTTGTTTTTGGTGTAATGTCACGGTGGCTGTGCGTGAATTGGTGCTCGGCTGGCCCTGCTGAAGTTGTCTTTCCTTGCCTTCATTGCTGTCTTTGTACATGCTGGTGGTGTTTCTTCCCCATGTTTCTGGTTTTCATTCCTGCGTGTCGAGGTCATGTTTGTGCTTCTTCGTCTACTGTACTTTTGGAAGTACTGGCATGTTTGTCCTTCTTGGTTGACTGTACTTTGCATTTCCTTATTCGTCACGTACCAATTTCACCAGAGGGGACTATAGGTTTGCTCTCCGTCTGTGCGTCCGTCTGTCCCACCTGTGATTTTTCCGACTTTTTTTCCTGTACCCTCCAACATATTCAACTGAAACTTCGTATGTGACTTTATTATGATAAGTTGCAGAACAAGTTTGCATTTCAGGGCATTTCATCAAAAAAAATTTTTTTTCCCAGTTAAGCCCTTCTTGGACTTCGAAAATATCACATCGGTGGGAGACATGTATTGCAAAGCAATTCTCACTCTTGTTACCTCCACCACCGAGGGTGAAGGTGGTTATGTTTTCACCCCTTTCTGTCTGTTTGTCTGTCTGTGTACAGGATATCTCAAAAAGTTGTGGATGTATTCAGACGAAACTTGGTGAACAGGTTGGGTCTGTGACAAGGACGAACTGATTAGATTTTGGTGAAGCTCTGGATCCAGATCCAACGACTAGAATTTTTAAAGTGATTCTTCACCATTGAGAGAGAGGGCCAAAAATGATATAAAGCACGATATCTCAAAAAGTTGTGGACAGATTCGGATGAAACTTGGTGGACACGGGTGTGTCGCAAGGACAAATTGATTCGATTTTGGTGAAGATTTATATCCGGATCTGGATACGAGAGTTATTTAATTTTTAAAGTGATTACCATTGAGAGATTGGGCCAAAAACGATATCGTTCTGCACGGCATGTTGTTTCAAAAACGAATTGGGCCCGATATGTTCTCGTGGATCAGGCATTACGTGGCGGACGTATGCGCTCCACCGAGTGCCCTTCCAGTTAGACTTTGTTTTGTTTTCTTTTCATTTTATTTTCATTAGTTCACTTTGTTAACTTCCTCTTCCTAAGGTTGGGGAAGAGCTGTGTGTATGATATTTGTTTTCAAACGTGGCGGCCGCTCGTTCGCAGCGGTATGCTGCATTTGAGGAATTGTGGCGGTAACCTAGTTGCACGGAAGTTGTTCCGTCCGGTAGAGGTGATTATATTAGCTATCAGAAGTAAACTACAGTCAACTCTTGGGTTGGAAAGATGAACGTGCTCGTCATGTCGTGAGTTTTAAGAGGAGTCTTCATCCATTATTTGGTAAATATTGTTAACTTTAAATGGCCATGATTATCAAGTCTGTCACTACTGATACACTGAGGTGTTTTTGTAATGGCGATGCCATATGAAATGGGGTTGTCCCCTTATTCACAAGTAGCCTCCCTTGGATGTTGCTAATAATGATTCTCTGTCCATTGTTACCAAGCAAGCAAGATTTTACCATTACACCACCATTTATTTGATAGACATTATTTTTACATCTTCCAAGTACCAAACTTATTACCCTCACCAAAGGATTCGGAGAGGGTATTGCATTTGGGTCCGTTTGTTTGTTTGGTTTGTCTGTCTGTTTGTCTGTCTGTCTGTCTGCACAGAACTTTCGTGTTTTTCTCCGCAACCGCTTGTCCGATTGAGACAAAATTTTCACCATTGGTGTGACTACTCATGTAGAATGTTTTAATGATAATTATGATGTCATAGGTTACGTGGTGTGGCAGCCATGTTGGAAAAACGTAAAAACTTTGGACCTCTGTATCTCAATCTCTGAAACCGCACCAAGGAAAAAATTGAAACTTGGCACATAGCAAGTACTCCTCATGGGAATGAGTGTGATTTTTTTTTTTATGACGTCATAGGTGCCCGCGTTATGGCGTCATAATTGCATATGTAGAACGCCACATCCGATCAGTATGAAAATTTTTGAGGGTCATCTAGGGATAAAATGGTCTACAGAAAAAGAAAAAATTAATGACGTCATCGGTCACGTGATTCCACAGCCATATTTTTTTTTTTCAAAAAATCTTCTCTGAAGTGGCTGAACAGATCGAGGTGAAACTTTACATGTGTGACTGCCTGTCCACGAGGAACAAAAGGTTCACACATATGATGTCATTGGTCACATGGTTTGGCAGCAATATTGGATTTACCCTAAAACCTCTAAATATACACCACTCAAAATAAGTTTAGACGAGGTTTGCAATCTCTGATTGCTCTTTTTCTTGTATGGTAGATGTAAAAACGACAGCCACTGTGGGTCTGACGTTATCACTCCTTGGTTAGCAGGGATTAAAAAAACAGTTGAACCAGTCAAAACAAGCATTTCTAATGAACACACACCACACACAACACACACACACACACACACACACACACACACACACACACACCAAGGGTTTGTTTTTTTGGTTTTTGTTTTACCGTTTCAAAAGTAAAAAAACAAAAAAAAAGGTCAGCCTTAAATTTGTGACTCGCTGGCAAAAGGTTAGTGAATGAGAACTTGATTAATTACTGTTATTTCTTGTGTTGTTGTTTTGTGTGCAACCGGTGGCTACTGGTTGCATAATTTTCTGGAAGTGTGGCTGTGCCGCTGATGCATTGCCCCTGGTACCAGTAATTCCTTATGGTAACAGGCCTGCTTTGCTCCAGGTAGAGGATGATCTGGAGATCTCTTCCAGCACCGTTACCAATGAAGGAATGCAATCTGACTCGGTAAGATTGAAAGACCATGATTCTAACCTTCCAGGCAGTCGCATATTGCAAGAGGAGGCTCACTGTGCATATTCCTTCCCTCCTTTACGACCACAGAAGGGTAGTTCATTTCTTTACGACTCCAGGGTTGCAGCTACCATTCACAACGTCCGTTTAAGGAGGTGAACAAGGATGTTGATGCCATGGTGGAGGATGACGCAAATCCACTAAAGGATGGTAATATTCCAAAGCCGAGTAGTGCAGCTACCCTGCATTCTGAAGGAACACCCAGACAAATCCTGCAAAGGTCCCTCGAGAGGGTCCACTTTTCGATATATAGATCAATTGTACAATGTTATTACAGCAAAGTTTGAACATAAATTGATTCCCCATCTGAAGAGTCTGAAGGTGAAGATCAAGATTAGTTTGTCAGATTCCCAAAGCTGTATATACTCCTTCAGAGGATGAGCTCCAGGACTTTTTGCGAGATTATTTTCGGAAAAAGGAACAGCTTTTCAGACATGTCAGGGGTCAAATTAAAAAAAATAAATAAACCAATGTCACCCATAGGGTGACCCGTATCTTGCCAAAAGGTGACCATGTGTGACTTCTTTAAGGTCACACTGAGGTGAACAGAGCTGCTTCACCAGGAGGACTCCCTAGAGGAATTATCTGCCTACGAAGATTCCGATAGAAATCGTTCTACAGAGTAACCATGAAAAATGTGTTTGCCTCATAACGTCACCAAATGACGTCATAATGTCTCAAGCTTAACATATCTAGAAAGCACTCATCGAGTGTTCAATTGGAGGTATTACACGATAATGGTTCCTAAAACTTGAAAATTTGACCTTGGGTCAAATATGTTGACCTCAGGCGCTAACCATGAAGGTCAAGGCCAATCTGCCACCAAAAACGAATCAGCTGAGCGCCAGACCATGAACTATATTCCTCATGAAGTTGAAGACGATTCGATTAAAATTACTCAAAAAAATATGGGTTCGTCGACTCCCCTGATTGCGACAAAGGTGACCTTGACCTTTGACCTTGACCTTCAAAATTTTATGCGCTGAAAGGGACCTCTATAGGCCTCTGATATGCCGAAGTTACAAAAATTTTCCAATGATAATGTGCTCTGCAGAGTGATTTATACGTGATTACAGACAAAAAAAAAATAAAAAACATATGAAGGTCTAGGCCAATCGCCACCAAAAAAATAATCAGCTGAGCGCCAGACCATGAACTATATTCCCATGAAGTTGAAGACGATCCGATCAAATTTACTCAAAAAATAAGGGTTTCATCGACTCCCCTGATTTGCGACAAAGTGACCTTGACCTTTGACCTTGACCTTCAAAATTTTATGCGCTGAAAGGGACCTCTATAGGCCTCTGATATGCGAAGTTACAAAAATTTCCAATGATAACTGTGGCTCGCAGAATTTTTTATACGGATTACAGACAAAAAAAAAACAAAAAAAAACATAACAAGCTGACTAACATATCTTGCAAAAACTTCGTTTTGGCAAGATAATAATAATAATACATGCAGTGTGCACCCAAATTTCAAAAACATGCACAAAAATCATTTTACATGCACCAAATCACCAAATTTAATGTATAATCACGAAACATTCGGTGTGTGGTAGACTTATTTGGTAGATGTAAAATGATAGCCACAGACGGTCTGACTTCATCGCTCCTTGGTTACATGGTTTAGCAGGGATTCTCCAAGCCCGCAAAAAATGTCGGTCAAAATTTGTTGGAGTACTTTAAGGCCATCACACACGAGGTTAATTTTACTTATTTTAACATGTTTGTCATGTATGTAACATCTAGACTGCACAGTTGGGATATTTATAACAACCAGAAATATAAAGTACATGCCACTCAGAGTTGACACCAATCCTGGACAGCTCATCTCATCACCAATGTTGTGTTTTTGTATTGATGATTAAATATGCTGCACATGTCAATGCTAAACATACACGACATGGCCAAAAGTACATGGACACCTGCTCGTCCAACATCTCATTCCAAAATCATGGCCGTTAATATGGAGTTGGTTCTCCCTTTGCTGCGATAACAACCTCCACTCTTCTGGGAAGGCTTTCCATGAGATATTGGAACATTGCTGCAGGGATTTGCTTACATTCAGCAACAAAAGCATTAGTGAGGTCAGAAACTGATGTTGGGCGATTAGGTCTGGCTCGCAGTCAGCATTCCAATTAATCGCAAAGGTGTTCGATGGGGTTGAGGTCAGGGCTCTGTGCAGGCCAGTCAAGTTCTTCCACACTGATCTCGACAAACCATTTCTGTATCGACCTCGCTTTGTGCACGGGGGCATTGTCATGCTGAAACATGAAAGGGCTTTCCCCAAACTGTTGCCACAAAGTTGGAAGTACAGAATCGTCTAGAATGTCATTGTATGGTTTAGCGTTAAGATTTCCCTTTACTGGATCTAAGGGGCCAAGCCCGAACCATGAAAAACAGTCCCAGACCATTATTCCTCCTCCACCAAAAGTTGGCACTGTGCATTCGAGCAGGTAGTGTTCTCCTGGCATCCGCCAATCCCAGATTAATCCGTCGGACTGCCAGATGGTGAAGCGTGATTCATCTCTCTAGAGAACGCGTTTCCACTTCTACAGCGTCCAATGGTGGTGGGCCTTGCACCACTCCAGCCGATGCTTGGCATTGCACATGGTGATCTTTGGCTTGTGTGCGGCTGTTAGGCCATGGAAACCCATTTCATGAAAGTCGCGACGAATAGTGTTTGTGCTGACGTTGCTTCCAGAGGCAGTTTGAAACTCGGTAGTGAGTGTTGCAACTGACGACAGACGATTGTTCCGCGCCACGCGTTTCAGCACTCTGTGGTCCCGTTCTGTGAGCTTGTGTGGTGTACCACTTTGCAGCTGAGCTGTTGTTGCTCCAAAACGTTTCTACTTCACAATAACAGCACTTACAGTTGATCGGGGCAGCTCTAGCAGGGCAGAAATTTGATGAACTGACTTGTTGGAAAGATGGCATCCTAAGACGGTGCCACGTTGAAAGTTACCGAGCTCTTCAATATGGCCCATTCTACTACCAATGTTTGTCTAAAGAGATTGCATGGCTGTGTGCTTGATGTTATATACCTGTCAGGAATGGGTGTGGCTGAAATAGCCGAATCCACTAATTGGAAGGGGTGTCCGCATACTTTTGGCCATGTAGTGTATTTTATACTTGCTTGAATTAAACGTGTGCATTTTTGCAATGAGTGATTTTCAACTTGTGACTCTTGTTTAGTTGTTGAGTGCTTTGTTCCAGTTCGTGACGTGTGTTTGTGTGAACTGTTTTCATTGCTGTAAGTGAGTAGGAGTGGGTGCTTGATGGCAGGCGGAAAGACGCCATGTTTAAAAGTGGGCAATTCTACAGCAGAAAGGCTAAAAACATGAAAATTCAAACTTGGCTTCACCCAATTAGAAAGTTATTAGCACAAAAACTATGGGTTCTTAGACATTCAGCGCAACAGACAACTCCTGGATATCTCATTCCCTCACGTTTTTCCGTTCCAGTGAAAATGCACTTTTTTGCCATGGAATTTAAGGAGTTTGAGCTGATATTTTATGGCCCATCCCATAATTTTATAGATGAGAGAAATGACTAAAATTATCTTAATTATGGGTTCAACACTCAAGGTT
>CM068958.1:103875699-103889017 GCA_035128595.1 Eptatretus atami | reverse complement strand
ACCGGATATCAAATTCTGATCAAAAAAAAAATCTGTTTTGTCCCCTGTGACTAAGTCCCCACCTGGGGGTGAAATCCAAAAAATGAACCGGGGTCAAATCCAAAAAATTGTTACGTATTTCATGCGTCCCCCAATGTTGAATGCATTTCCAAAGTTTCATTTAGAAATGTTCAAAAACGTGATCGTAATTGCATTTTTTAGTATTTGACCTTTTGCCTGGGGTGGAAGCAAAAATTATCCTGCTCTCACACATTCTCGCCATGTTACTGATCATAACGACAAAGTTTGGTGAAATTGTTTTTGTTTTTTTAACAACCGTTTCGGAGGAGATAGTGTGACAGACGGACAGACAGACAATCAGACTGACGGAGCTGACTGAAATATCCGCCCCCCCCGGTTTTATTTATTTATTTATTGGTTCACGAGCGCCAGCCAGAGTGACCACTATATTAGTTATGTCTGTCTGTCTGTCTGTGTGTCTGTCTGTCCAGAGCATAACTCCATGGACTTTGATCCGATCTTGATGAAACTTGGTTATGTGTTCGATATCAATGTCTAGTTGTGTTTTCTGGATGAGGGCGTGCTACGACCATTGTGGGCGGAGCCACGCCCAAAAAATAGCCATTTTTAGGGGGTAGTCGGATTAAAAATCTATCTTCTCCTAGGAAATTGACTGAATGGAATGGGTTCTTCGGTATTTGAATAGCAAAATGAATTATTCTAAAACTTGTAGTTGTCCGATTTTTCATTTTCGTCCCAAGGTCAAGGTCACAAGGTCAAAAACTTAGAAAATTGCGATTTTTGACATAAAAATCATACGACGCCCAAACTTTGAGAGCTGGATGACAATATTTTTTTATGCATATCTTTGAGGTCATTCCCCACCTAAAGTCTTGAAACCATTTTGCTCCATCTCGATCACCTTGCCCGTGGTGCCCCTTCAAGTTTGTTTTTACGCTGATTTCATCAAGTATGGATAATCCGAGGAGTGCGAAATGCCATAGAGCCTATATGACGTTATATTATTCCTGAATGTTCCAGAGGAGTTTTGCACCAAAGGTCATAATCTTTGACCTTTGACCTTTAAAGGCCACAAAGGTCAAATTTTCAAAGTTGTGGGAATCGAACCGGGTTTTTGACCTTCTTCGATGAACTAACTCCATAAGCTATAGCACGTATCCTGTTTCCTTATTTTAATGTCCACAACATTGTTTTGTGACCTTTAAATGTTATGCAAAGGTCAAATTTTAAAGTTGTTGAACGAAACGGGTTTTCGACATTTTGCAGCTAATAACCTGTCACTCGTACCACATCATGTTGATCATTTTTATAACTTGGTCAAAATTATCACATTGTCTCATCCCTTGACTTCTGAAACAATCTACATCGTCAAATACCGATCGTGAACCATCGTCGTCTTCAGACTTGTTTATTTTTTTAAAGTTTTTTTATTCCTTATTTAGAATGGTGATAACACTCAGATATCCATGTTTTACACTGCTGTTATATTGCTTTCTGTAACATTGTCATATGCTTAAATTCTTTTTGGGATGATGGGTCTTGTACCTTCTATTTGTTTTTTCTTACTTTGTTCTGTCCCTGTTTGTTTTTTTAATACAGAACTCACCTTTCACAAGGCTAAATGCCTTGTTCTATCTTCAGGTTGGGCAGATGTTGTTTTCTAACTCTCTTGAGAGTGGACACACATTTGTTGTGGGCTTTGTGGAATGCACTAAGATTGCCTTTGGTGTGTTTCCCTTCCAGGAAGAGAATGCAAGTTGTTTCAGAGCAACTCCCTCACCAGAGGATTCAGTGTACCATGCGTGGGAAGAAGGATAGGATAAATGAAGACGAGATTCAATTACAGGGAGAGTTTGACAGAGGAGGAGAAGGAATTTGTTAACATTTCTTTTGAATTGTGGATGGTTGTACGAGTTATTGTTATTTGGTGGTGTTGATGGCTAAATTTTGGTCATCAGGTTTGCTGTGAAATTGATATTTCTTCCGAAAATGTGCAAGTTCACTGGTGGATTTTGGTCAATTAAATCTGGTCTTTAGGCAGCATAATGGTACTTCCAGGGAAGAGATAGGGAGGGTCAGAAGTTCCACAGTGGTTCTGTGGAGTTTAACTTGGCGCTTTCAGCTGCCACTTCAGATTGGTACTGTTGTCTTCAATTCAATTATGAGCAAATACAGCAGACTCGGCGACGGCAGGTCTGGCATTTCACTCAGGCAGATTGGCAGGGCCTGCAACCAGCCACCTCAGTTCAGGACTGGTCTCGCATATCTACTGCCCCTGAGGTTAACTCAGCCTGGGAATTCTTCTGTAGAAACCTACTCTCTCTTATGCACAGATTCATCCCATCTCGTCTTCATTTATCCAACCTTTCTTACTACCCATGGTACACTGAATCCTCTGGTGGAGGAGTTGCTCTGAAACAACTTGCATTCTCTTCCTGGAAGGGAAATACACCAAAGGCAATCTTAATGCATTCCGCAAAGCCCACAACAAATGTGTGTCCACTCTCAAGAGAGTCAGAAAACAACAACTGTCCAATCTCAAGATTGAACTTTCAAACTTGTCTCCCCCCTCTAAAACCTGATGGTGCCTCGCTAAGTCTATCTATGGAGTATGCTCCCACTTCATCCGTTCCCTCACTTCAAATGGCACCACAGGTGTCTTTGCTCGTGAGAAGGCCGAATGCCTCAATTCTGTTTACTTCCAAATCTTGTGTCCCCATTCCCCAACCCCTCACTCTCTGTACCCGCCTTACCCAATCGTTCCGAACTGCTTCTGCACTCTGAGTCTTTTGCACCTGAGAAGGGGAAGAAGTTTCTGGCAACCCTGACTGATTCTGCAGCTGGATCGGATGGCATCGGCGAGGCTAACATGTTCCAAAACCCTGCTCTGCTGCTCTTGCACTTCCTCTGTCTGTGTACTTTTTACCCTATCGTTTGTCCTCGGTCAACTTCCGTCTGCTTGGAAATCAGCCAACATCACCACCACATTATATAGGAAGGCTCAAAAAGTGATCCCCCTCAGTGGCTTACTTCCATTCATCAGCAAGGTCATGGAATGCATCATCGCAGTTGATATGAAATCCTTCCTTTTCTCCAGCAACTTCATCTCAGTTCATTTTAGTTTCAGACCAGGTCAGTCCACCTTGGACATGATGCTGCTACTCATGCAACAATGGATGGAGGCCCTCAATGTCAGTCATGAGATCAGGGCCATCTCTCTGGACATATATTGTGCTTTTGAAACAGTCTGGAATCCTGACTTGCTCTCCAAACTCTCTACCTATGGCATCCAAGGCGAACTCCACACATGGTATACTGACGTCCTCTACTCTCATAGCGAACGTGTGCACTCAACAGAATCCTTTCATCTCCAATCTCTGTCAAGGCTTGAGTTCTGGGCCGTCCCTATTTCTGATCCTCATCAATGATCTCTCTGACTTTTTGGAAAATCCTTTTTAGCTCGCCTGTTCGAAGAACAGAGAGCTATAGCGATACCCCGGCGTGAGCGTCGGCCGTGAGCGTGAGCGTGAAAATGTTAAAGTTTTTGATGCAAGTTATTTTTTCCTTTGTAATGTTTTTATGTACCACACTATTTTTTTTACGCCCGATTATATATATATATTATATATATATATATATATATATTATATTATATATTATATATATATATATATATATATATATCGGGCGTATTATGTGATACCGGTCGTCCGTCCGTTCCTGTCCGCACTCTAACTCCCAAAGTTTTCAACTTTCACGTTTCATATTTGTACATAGGTACAGACTGTGGAGACGGTGTGTCGCGACGTACATTCGTCATCTAAAGTGGTTGCCATGGCAACCGGGATGCTGTTTTCCATCTGTTCCTGTCCGCACTCTAACTCCCAAAGTTTTCAACTTTCATGTTTCATATTTGGTACATAGGTACAGACTGTGGAGACGGTGTGTCCGACGTACGTTCGTCATCTAAAGTGGTTGCCATGGCAACCGGGATGCTGTTTTCCATCTGTTCCTGTCCGCACTCTAACTCCCAAAGTTTTCAACTTTCACATTTCATATTTGGTACATAGGTACAGACTGTGGAGACGGTGTGTCGCGACGTACATTCGTCATCTAAAGTGGTTGCCATGGCAACCGGGATGCTGTTTTCCATCTGTTCCTGTCCGCACTCTAACTCCCAAAGTTTTCAACTTTCATGTTTCATATTTGGTACATAGGTACAGACTGTGGAAACGGTGCGTCGCGACATACGTTCGTCATCTAAAGTGGTTGCCATGGCAACCAGGATGCTGTTTTCCATGTAGTAGCACAATTCTGTATATACCTTTGTGTCGGGCGTATATTGTGTTGTGCTCACTTGCGCTCTTGTTACTGATTACAAATACAAATACATATATTGCTTTAAAATTATACTTCACTGCATTGCTTTATAAAAAATATTAATATTAGACTCGTCTTTTAAAAACTATAAATGTATAAACAGGCGAGCATTGGGTGGCTTTGACACCAACTCTCTGGTTATATACTTTCTGATGACTCCACCCTCTGCCGTGACATCCTTCATCCGATAGGCGTGCTGCAGCCTCTTCCCTCTCTTCCCATCTTGAAACTAGAAGGACACTCGGTAGAGCGCGTACCTCCGCCACTTAATGCCTGATCCAGAGAATATATCAGGCCCAGTACATTTTTGAAATATCATGCAATACAGTACTATATCGTTTTTGGCCCTGTCTCTCAATGGTGAAGAATCACTTTGAAAATTAAATAATTCTCGTATCCAGATCTGGATTCGGATCTTCACCAAAATCGAATCAATTCGTCCTTGCCACACACCCGACCTGTCCACCAAGTTTCGTCCGAATCCATCCACGTCTATTTGAGATATCGTGCTATCGCTCAATGGTGAAAAATCACTGAAGGAATTATCAGATACGGATTCGGATCTTCACTGAATCAATTCTTCCTTGTCACACACCCAACATGTCCACCAAGTTTCGTCCGAATCTGTTCACAACTTTTTGAGATATCATGCTATATATCGTTTTGGCCCGATCTCTCAATGGTGAAGAATCACTTGAAAAATTCTCGTAGTCTGATCCGGATCCGGCTCTTCACCAAAACCTAATTGATTCGTCCTTGTCACACACTGAACCTGTCCACAACCTTTTGAGATATCCTGCACACAAACAAACAAACAGATAGAAAGAGGTGAAAACAACCTCCTTCACCTTTGGTGGTGGAGGTAAAAATCACAATCTGTTCAAAGACTTGGAATATGTCTTTCAATCCTGACAAATGTCATCCTCTCACTATCTCTCCACTAAATGACTGGCAAACTCTCCTATCTACTTTCTCTAAAAATCCTCTTGAGGAAGTTCAGTTATTCAAACTCCTGGGTCTCACTATCAGCCATGATCTTTCTTGGGCAAACCACATTGTTAAATTGGCCTCCAAAGCCAGCCGCAGACTGGGTCTAGTCCGTCATACAAAGCCTTTCCTTAGCACACCTGAACTCCTATTCACCTACAAGACCTTCATCCACAGCTTGATGGAGCACTGCTCTTCCCTCTGGGCTGGCTCCCCTGCCTCACATCTTGCTCAGCTTGATCCTATGGAAACCAAGGCATTGAAGATTACTGGAATCTCCCATGATGAAGCTGAGACTGTGGGCTTATCACTTTGTCATCACAGACAGGTCAGTGGTCTCTCTGTCCTCTACCGCCTCCTTTCTGGTATTGCACCCTCTGCTCATTCCATGCTCCCCCCCCAACCCCATCAGGTTTCTGCAGGACTTGCATGGTACACCATCAAGCCCCTTCTGGTGAAACTACCTAAATCCAGGATCACTGCTCACCTCCACTCATTTGTTCCTCTTTTGTCCTCCCCCCCCACCTGTGGCATCAACTTTCACACTCTCTTCAATCTTATTCTTCCCTCCAGGTCTTCAAAACAGCTGTTCATCACCATCTCAGATCGTCCCCAATCCAATATCATGATCTTTTCTACCCTAATTAACTACACCCAAATCCCTCCTCCTTCCAATTGTCCAGTTTTCCCTCCTTTGGGTTGCCTTTTGTATCCATCTTGTTCACCCAATGCGTCTTCTGTTTCCAACTTCTCCATCCTGTGTATGCGTGTCTTGCCTCTTTTTACCTCCTCCACCGAAGGTGGAAGGCGGTTATCTTTTCACCACTGTCTGTCTGTTTGCTTGTTGTCTGTTTGCTTGTTGTCTGTTTGCTTGTTGTTGGTTTGTTTGTTTGTCTTTTTGTTTGTTTGTCTGTTTGTGTGCAGGATATCTGAAAAAGTTGTGGATGGATCCGGATGAAATTTGGTGGTCAGGTCGGGTGCTTGACAAGGATGAATTGATTACATTTTGGTGAAGATCCAGATCCAGATCTGGCTACCAGAATTTTTAAAGTGATTCTTCACGATTGAGAGATGGGGCCAAACATAATATATAGCACGATATCTTAAAGCGTTGTGGACGGATTTGGACGAAACTTGGTGGACACTTTTGGTGTGTGACAAGGAAGAATTGATCCAGTTTTGGTGAAGATTTGAATCTGGATCCATCCATCCATCCATTGGGACCATACTCGGTGCAGAGCGTTGGTGCTGCCGAAGCAGTCTCCTGGGCTAT
Organism: Eptatretus atami; assembly: GCA_035128595.1. Lineage (NCBI taxonomy): Eukaryota > Metazoa > Chordata > Myxini > Myxiniformes > Myxinidae > Eptatretus > Eptatretus atami. The sequence continues at coordinate 103,882,356 of CM068958.1, read as the reverse complement.
TGGGTACAATCCTGGATGGGTCGGCACTCTGAAACAGGATACTCGAATAGCTCGATCATCCCAGCAAGCTGGTACTCTTTTCGCCGACCTCAGAAGGACGACAGGCTGAGTCAACCCCACCTGCAATTGATTCAACAACCAAGCAGGATTTGAACTCAGGACCGTAGGATCCCAAGTCTGCCACTCTATCCATTAAGCCAACACCAAACATGAATCCGGATCCGGATCCGATAATTTTTTAAAGTGCTTCTTCACGATTGAGAGATCGGGCTAAACTGATATCTAGCATGATATCTCAAAAAGTTGGGGACGGATTCAGATGAAACTTGGTGGTTTAGGTTGGGTGTGTGACACGGACAAATTAATTCAATTTTGGTGAAGATCTGAATCCGGATCTGGATACGAGAATTATTCAATTTTTAATATGATTCTTCACCATTGAGAGATCGGGCCAAAAATGATATATAGCATAATATTTCAAAAATGTGTTGGACCCGATATGTTCTTGTAAATCGGGCATTGTGTGGCAAAGGTATGTACTCTATCGAGTGCCCTTGTCATTTTGTCTGTTACATTCTGATCGGAATGCTGATCCGTTCACTGTACTAGCTCTTCCATGAGCCTCCACCAAAATAAATAAATAAACAAACCATAAACTGTCTGTTTTGTTGTCCTTATGAGTAGTTCCATTATGTTTGGATTAGCAGTGTCTTGATCCTTTACAGTGACATAATTGATCGATTTTTCTGAATTCACTGTATTTGCTTTACACTTGTTTTCTGTGCGTCCATAACCAGATTTTCCTTTCGACTGGTTTCGGACTCCAGTAGAACTCATGTTGATGGTATCACCTCTCATGAATATGGCCCTCTGCTTTCACCCCTAGCACATGACATCCTTGAGAGAGAAATCGTCAGTGTGGTGATTTTCACCCCCACGACACTTACATCTCCCATTGAGCGTAATGGCTTTCAGTAACCTTCCTTCCTTCCACGTGGTTGGCTTTAACCTTCTTTCCTGCTGAAGTCGGTTCATGTCCAACATCGCTACTTTGTCACCCATGTGCTCCTTGTTTACCTTTTCTGCTTGTTCATCAGACACGTTTCATTTGGGCATCTTCGATTTGTCAAATTCACTTTTGACAACAACTGTGAATGTGTTCTCGCCACCCTTGAATCCAGGCCTCCCTAGCTCTTCGATCTCAACGCTTCATTCAGGAAACCATCGAATGAACAAAGCCAGCCTCTTAAAATGCACGATATTTGCCACGGGCTGTCGTTTTCCTTGGCTGGCAGTCTAAATCTTAATACATTCAATGATGGCGATTGGCTTTGGAGTACAATGCACCTTCAGTGTGGTCTTCATCTCGGCCTAAGACTTTGTACTGGTGGGCTCTGCACTGCATGAAGTTTTCAACATTTTGAAAGCATCTGCCCTAACAATGGCCAGGAACAAATTTGTCCCTCGTTGCTTATTCTTTTTGGCACCATGAAAGCATTGCAACGATCTGCGTCGTCAAATAACTGATTTCTCAAAAACGCCCACATTTTCGAACACAGTTCGTTTTTCTATGTCCCATAGGTTCCTGAACAAAAGCGTTCGTCGTCGTCGTCGTCAATTGTGTACCTGGCAAGCGATGTCGCATCAAAATATTCCAATACAGAGGCAAGGAGACTCTGGGAAAGACGCCATTTCACGTTTTTTGTTTTTCACATTCTTGTTGCACATCCTTTAGCTGACGCCACCAGGACACATCACAGGATAATACAGATAACAGTTGTAGTTGGTACAGAAATTGAGAGTTGGATTTGATGGTTTTCGGTTGATCCATGTTAGTAGAAAATCCATGATTCTGTGTGCATCTCCAGCATATCACTGGAATGGACTGTGTGTTAAAAATGGAAACTTCTGCTCCAGTTCTAGGATCCCTTGGTAGACATTTGAGAGGCCATTCCTCATTTTTAGATTGGGAAACTGGAAGCTCATGTAGGAGGAAACTGAGGTCATCAATTCAGCAAAGGGAGGAAAGGGGTGGAGGGTGTGAGGAAATGTTAAAAAAACGGTGAATTGAGGAAGGGCAGGTGACAGGGGTGGGAGGGGTTGGGGGCTGGTGGTCGTTAGAGTAAAGTATGTTTGAACTCATCTTATTCTTGACTTTCTCATAAATTATGAAGTCTTATTTCTGATTAAAGATCATTTGTGGGTTTTTTTTATTTTCCCCTGCACTTTTGACATTTTGCCACATTGTACTCTTATAATGACACATTGGGTGGGAATGCATTTTATATATAACATTTCCTGGCTCTTCAACTTTGGATGTTTCGAATCACATTTGCTGTTTCCTTCTCCTCTTTTCTCTCATTTAATTTCATGAACTTTAATCTGTTCTTCATTTTTTTGTCCTTGTATTATTACCTCTGCCACCGAAGGTGAAGGAGGTTATGTTTACACCCCTCTCTGTCTGCTTGTTTGTGTGCAGGATATCTCAAAAAGTTGTGGGCGGATCCGGATGAAATTTTGTGGGCAGGTTGGGTGTGTGATAAGGAGGAACTGATTAGATTTTGGTGAAGATCCGGATCCGGATCCGACTACTAGAATTTTAAAAAGTGATTCTTCACCATTGAGAGATAGGGCTAAACCAATATATAGCACAACATCTCAAAAAGTTCTGGACGGATTCGGTCAAAACTTGGTGGACATGGGTGTGTGACAAGGAAGAATTGATTCAGTTTTGGTGAAGATCCGAATCCGGATCCAGATCTGATAATTTTTTAAGTGATTGTTCACCATTGAGAGATAGGGCTAAACCAATATATAGCATGATATCTCAAAAAGTTGTGGGCGGATCCGGATGAAACTTGGTGGTTTAAGTTGGGTGTGTGGCAAGGACGAATTGATTTGATTTTGGTGAAGATCTGAATCCGAATCTGGATAGGAGAGTTATTGAATTTGTAAAGTGATTCTTCACCATTGAGAGATAGGGCCTAAAATGATATGTAGCATGATATTTAATAAATGTGTTGGGCCTGATATGTTCTTATGGATCGGCCATTGTGTAGCAGAGGTATGTACTCTATCGAGTGCCCTTCTAGTTTTGTCTGTAACATCCTGATCGGAATACTGATCCGTTCACTGCACCAGCTCTTCCACGAGCCTCCACCAAAATAAATAAATAAAAATACAATAAAATAAATTAATGAAATAAGTACTCAACCAAGTGCCCTTCTAGTTGGTTGATATGTTTTGCGCACAAAGTGAAAATACTGGATGAAGGAAGTTGTCCCTAATATTTCTTATCATCCTTGTCTTTTGGACCTTCCTGATACGTTTTGGTATGTAAAGACAATTTCTGCATTCCATAGTTTAATGCAATAATGCTACAATCAAAATGGATAGATAAAATTATTATTATTATTATTATTATTGTATGCCTGGTGTTGGCTTAATGGTTAAGGTGGTGGGCTTGGGATCCATGATCCTGAGTTCAAATTCCTTTTGGCAATTGAATTAATACCAGGTGGGGTTGACTCTGCCTGTCATTTTTCTGAGGTCTGCAAAATGAGTCCCAGCTTGCTGGTATCCTGTGTCGGAGTGGCGAACTGTCCAGGATTGTGCCCAATTGCCAAGGAGACTGCCTAGGCAGCACCAACGCTCTGCACAGAGTATGGTCCTGATGGATGGATTAATATTATTATTATTATTATTTTTACTTGCAAAGTACCTGCACTATGGACTATATTGATTCATGCATGCCACACGTTCTTCTGCCGCATGCCTTTATGTGGGTGGTGTATAGGCAACATGCTGCTGCCTTGATCGCTCCAGAAAAATAAATATAACCCGAGCTACGTCCATGGAGCAAAAACATGCCTACTACTTATGTGCATATATTGTACATCGTGTTGATGTAGCTCAGATAATTCCAATTGCACTGGGCCATAGGCTGACACCAGAAGCTTAAGGCCTGAAGGCAGAGGTCGATATGTGCTGCCGCCTTCACAAGGCCCATGACACATGTCAGCTCCAACCTTTCAATATTTGATAGTCCTTTTAACAGTCGCCTAGGTTGTTTTACACTGAACGGAAAACTTATAGGGAGGGCATGGCAATTGTGAACTTGACACTTTCAAAGATGTGTTCGACTGCCATAGCATCAACATGGCAGATTTACGTTTTTTTGTTTTCGTGTTACAATTGTAGGTGGCATCAGCCCAGCTGTCCAACCAATAAGTATAGAGCGGACAAACATACAAACACTTGCTACATTGTATACAGAATATTTTTTTTTTCGTGTTACAATTGTGGGTGGCGTCAGTCCAGCTGTCCAATGAATAAGTATAGAGCGGACAAACATACATACAAACACTTACTCCATTATGTACAGAAGATCATATACATATATATGTATACACACACATCATATATCATAAATATATATATATTATATATATTTTATTATAATATATATAAGTATATATATATGTTCGGCGGAATCTCGACGCCCGCCGGCAGTGCGATCGCCACTGTTGACTCGATACGCGACGCGGCCTGCCCACCAGACGGACATTCAGAGTCGTGACCTCTCGGACTAACCGCCGGACCAGTCACTCGGTGGGGGTTTAAGCCTCACCACAACACCAGTCCGCCATTCCTTCATTACCGTGCGAGTGGGTGAAATTCGCGCGAATTAGTTCGATAAGATACACAGGACCCGGAACATCTAGGGCTCCACCAAGTAACGGCTCGGTGCATCCCACATACGCCAGACCGCTCCGTGGCACTAAAACCAAGAGGAAATCACCTGAAGCGGGTCGTTCCTCCAGCTTACAAAACACCTCACCGATCAACACACATCAAAGGCCTCTCAGATAAATCTCTCTTAACACTCTCAAAAATACTAAATTACACTGGAATAAAGCATCAAATAATTATAACCAACAGAACCAGGCATAACTGATTGAAACAAAACTTTAAATTAAAAAGGCGACGGGACAACAATTTAACTCAGAGTACTAAAGAGGGCACAAATGCCACATAACGCCACACATAACCAGACGGCAAAATCACATCACATAACGACTTGACATACACCAGGCGAGATATTAAAAATCCGACCAGCGGAGTTATGTCGACCTTGACGGTTCCAATTAATTATCGGGCGTCCCGCGCCCACTCGCCTTTACGTGAAGCAAGATGGAGACCCAACAGAGGAAAGGACGCAGCGACACGCGGAAACAATTCAACAAGCAAGCATTTATTTACAACACGGACACAAAGCACACGTATAGCACAGAATGCACATATATCAAATAAAAGATAGAACAACGACGACGCAGCTCTACAACCGGCAACGCGAACACTCGCGCAACACTTAACAGTTTTACTTCACCGGACACGGCGCCACACACACAACAACGTTCACACAAAACCCAAAATAGAATATGGATAGTCGGCGACTTCCCTGGTCGTGTCGAGTCCTTGGCGACCGTAACTCCTCTCAGCTCCACTCGACCCGTGGTGAGAAAGACCGCGCGTTGATCCTCTGCAGCTCCACACGACGCGAGATCCTCTGCAGCTCCACACGACGCGAGATCCTCTGCTTCGAGCGCCACTTTCTGCGCCACTTTCTCTGTCCGTCCTTCTATCGCGGGCGCGAGATCTTCTTCTCCACACAGACGCGAGATCCTCCTCATCCTGTCGCCTTCGCCGTCCCTTTTATCGCCGGGCCCCGCCCTCCACTCCGCCCCCCCCGTTTTCGCTCCACCCCTCCTTCCAGAACATGCTGGAACTTCCAAAGGGCGTGGTCCTCTGCCCATCGGTGACGTTCGCACCGCCGCGGCATTCTTCTTCTTCCCTCGCAGGGGATTCCACCGCGACGGCCCATTCGTTCGGGGCGGAGGGGAACGGGGGCCGCCTGCTTTCCCTCGAAGGCCAGACCTCGGCAACCGTGTGCCGAGTCAGAACGCCGTGGTTGTTGTAGTGGTGGCGTGGTTGGCGTGTTGTAATGGTTGGTTCGAAAATAAAGGTAGAACAGAAAAACGCCTAACTCAAAGGATCGCAGCGCCGAATGAATCACATTAATTCCCTCTAAACAACGGGTTTGGGGCTAACTATACATGTACTTAAAAGATATCTCACCTACGGGACCTGAATGGTGGTTGCGAATTTCCAAGCCGTAACAATATATTATATATATAATATATATATATATATATTAGCATTATAATTATTTTTTTTACAAGAAACACCCACTCCTTTAGGGAGCAGTTTTGGGGGTGGAGAGTGGGGGAGGTGGGTCACATATATTGTTGTGTCCATGTCAGTTAAGTTCGAACTGGACGGATAGCTCAATGATTTCCCTTGGAGGTGAACAACCGAGCTCCTTGGAGATTATAGTGCGCGTGGGACGGGGACGGCAAGCACGTACCAGACGCGTTTGCCAGGATGGAGGAGAAGGGTTTATACTCGAACCCACAACGAATAGACAGACACAAGCAAACTTAATAACTAATGGTTTAATGAACATAAATCAAGTATTCATAAGAGGAATAAATCAAAGCGTAATAATGAAAATACATCAAAGCATGAGGTAATTTTAGCCTAAAGTCAAGGCGCCTCGACACACACTTACAAAAACGGACAAGGGGAAAAGATAAA
>CM068958.1:103855497-103875409 GCA_035128595.1 Eptatretus atami | reverse complement strand
TTTCTGAGGCCCTGTGAAAGGCCACGAGACATGCTCTTCTTCCCTCCTCAGAAACGTACAAGCTTCATGACTCAGCCGAACAGTCAATGGCTTGCGTTTTGCTCCAGTGCGCAAACAAATTTGCCTCAGCACAAACACGAGAATCATGCAGCCTTCTTCACCATGTCGAGTGGAAGCCAGCGAGCTTGATCCTTTTTGCCTCCAATCGCGTACCTCATACCACTATATCCTCTCCCCCGACTCTTCTGATGTGGAAGGGGGGGATCCATAGCTAGACTGTGGTAAGTGCAACATGGCCCATGTGTTTCAAGTAGTTCAATTGCCATGTAACAGGGACCTGTCTGAGTAAGTCGTTTCTTACATGTGACGTTGAGGAGGCAGCATATATAATTTACAGACAGGGTAGACAGAATAATATATGTGTAAACACCTCTTGTTTGCCGGTGGGGCCAGGTGAGGACTTCCCATCACAGAGGCACATGTGTCACGTGTGCGACGAGGCGGATCACGACCTCTCTGGCCAGTGTGTGCCAGCCATGGTGGTGTGTAGTGGGCTGTGGAGCCCGAAAGAAACAAAGTGGATTTATTGTTACTGAGGCCACCCCTATGGGCGGGACGGCTAGAGGACGACGAGAAGGTGGATCACGGAAGAGTTTGTGAGGCAGAACATGATTGTGGTTTTCTCTGTAGAAGTTTGAGATTGACCCAAACTTCTATCACCCTGTTTTTGGAGAAGGGAAGAAGTGACCTTCTCTGTAGAGGAAGAATAAGGACCTCAGAGATGGAGAAGAGGCAGGAGAACTCCACATGCATGGGTGCAAAGAAGCACTTTCACATAGCCAGGCTTTCAGTGACATAGCCTTCAGTGACAGCTTTCAGTGACTTTCAGAGAACTCCACATAGCCAGGCTTTCAGTGACATCTTGGATGCTACTATCTTGTCTGTACCTGTTTGTGATGAGGATGTTGAGATCACAGAGAGATTCACTTACCTTTGCAGTGATATTCATGTTTTCGCATGTTTTGAGCCAAAGGTCAATAGACATCTGGGTTAAGCCTGGAAAGTCATAGATTCACTGGATCATGGGGTGTGGATATGTCAAAGACTCGTACTTTTGTCCTCCTGCATAGGTACCGATGCAGGAGGGCAAAAGTCCAAGTGTTTAAGTCCTTGGTGCTTCCAGTCTTGCTCTGTGGATGTGAGATTTGGACTCTGACCAGGGATCTGATACAAAGACTTAACTCCTTCGGTACCAGGTCTCTTTGGAGAATCCTTGGCTGTTGTTGGTCGGACTTTGTGTCCAACGAGTGGTTTCTGAGAGAGAGAGACAGAGACTCGAATGAGATTTGTTACCTGTATAGTCCTTGAGTGTCAGCTGCTGCTGTATGGACATGTGGATCATTTTCCTGATGATGATCCTGCTCACCAGATTCTCTCAGCGAGGGCACCCCATGCATGAAGGAGGCTAATAGGTTGATCACATACCTCGTAGTTACAGCAGGTTGATCGGCATCTCAAGGAGATGGGGATGGACCGGGCATCTGCCTGAGGGATTGCCAGGCGGAGGCCCCTGGAGTATTGGCGGAAAGTGGACACAGCGATGCGCTGCTCCGGTGCATGCTCCCATACCTGACCTGACCTGACCTCAAACTCTTTCTCCATAATTGTTAATGGTACAACATCTCCTTCCATCCTTATCAACAGCGGTGTCCCTCAGGTTTCTGTCCTGTCTCCAACCATCTTCTTTATTTTTTATCAATGACCTTTTCTCTTCTACAAATATCCAAATGCACTTGTATGTTGATGACTCAAGATTACATTCCTCCATGTTTTTCACACCTCATCCATCTTCCCTCACCTGATATACATTTCATTTTATCATTGCCACCTCTTTAACCTCCGCCATCGAAGATGGATGGAGGTTACTGTTTTCACCCCTTTCTGTTTGTTTGTTTGTTTTGTTTGTTTGTTTGTTTGTGAACAGTATTACGGAAAAATCCTCGACGGATTTCGACGAAACTTGGTGGGGGGGTTAGGTATGGTCCAAGGATCATGCCATTAGATTTTGGACTTGGTCCAAAATCCATTTGGCCGCTATGGCGGCCATTTTGAAGAAAAATTGGAATTTTTTTTTTTTGCATTTCTACATGTTTTAAGTGATTTCCAACCCCCCAAAAAAATTGTTACCCCCCAAAAAAAAATTTTTGGGGGATTTCTACATGTTTTAAGTGATTTCCAACCCCCCCCCCCCAAAAAAAAATTGTAGAGAATTTATTTTTTTTTTTGCATTTCGACATGTTTTAAGTGATTTCCCCCCCCCGCAAAAAAATTGTCACCCCAAAAAAAGTTTTTTTTTTTTGCATTTCTACATGTTTTAAGTGATTTCCACCCCAAAAAATTGTTAACCCCCAAAAAAAATTAGAGAAAAAAAAATTTTTTTTTTGCATTTCTACATATTTTAAGTGATTTCCAACCCTCCCCCCAAAAAAAATTAAATTTTTTTTTTGCATTTCTACATATTTTAAGTGATTTCCAACCCCCCAAAAAAATTGTTTGAGAGAAAAAAAATTTTTTTTTTTGCATTTTACATGTTTTAAGTGATTTCCAACCTCCCCCAAAAAAAATTGTTACCCCCCCCCCAAGAAAAAGAAAAAAAATTTTTTTTTTGCATTTCTACATGTTTTAAGTGCTTTCCACCCCCCCCCCCAAAAAAAATTGTTAAGAGAAAAAAAATTTTGCAACTTTTTTTTCAACAAAATTTCGATTTTTTTTGCATTTTACATGTTTTAAGTGATTTCCAACCCCCCCAAAAAAAAATGTTGGAGAAAGAACTATAACTGTGCACTGTTGACATATTTAATGAATAAGATATAAGGTTCACTTGAGTGACCAGCAGTATTGGCGGCGGAGGTTTTGCACTCTCCCGAGTGCTCCCCTCTAGTTAAATTCTGTTTTCGACAAGATCTCCCAGTGGGGCAAATGTCATCAACTTAAGTTTAATGCTTCTAAAACCCAATTTCTTCCCATCCATCTATATCTATATCTATATTTATTCTATCTTATATTTCTTCTCTCTCTCTCTTTCTCTCTCTTCTCCTCTCTCTCTTCTCTCTCTCTCTCTCTCTCTCTCTCTCTCTCTTTTCTTTCCTTCATCTCTCCCTCTAAAACTCCTCTCAACTCTCCATTCTCCTTTGCAAGCTCCACAATTACACCATGTGATACAATGAACTTACTAAGTTTTACCCTCACATCAAATTTATCATGGAATCCACACATTACGCATATAGTTAAGTCTGCCTCTAAGAGTCCTGTTCAGATGTCGAAGATTCTTCTCCTCTGAACAGTTGCTTCAACTATATGAAGAATTGATATGTCCTTGTATCGAGTACTGCTCTCACATCTGGGGAGGTTTGAGCCCCATATGCTTACTTGACAGAAGTGAATCCAAAGTAATCTGACTTGTCAACTCTCCCAGTCTTACTTCAAAACTTGACCTGCTCAAATTACACCCCAAAGTTGGCTCTCTTTCTCTTTTCTATCGATATTACTTCCGTTTCTGCTCCCGAGAACTTGCTGCTAGTGTACCTCTGCCATTAGCCAGACCACGAAATACTCTACAAGCCAATACCTCGCGTGATCGTTGTGTGGTCATTGACAACTCAAGGGTGGGCTATCATGTTTGTTTCTTCCCCTTCACTGTCGATCTCAGAACTCTTTACCTTCTTGTATCTTTCCAAACAGTTATGACTTTCTCCATTTCAAAAAGCAGATTTTATGATCACCACATGGTAAGAATCATTTTTGGCCCTGCCCCCTGTGGCTGGGTGAAAAGGTGCAATACTGAAAAATGCAATTATAGGCACATTTTAAAACCTTTTTTAAAGAAGTTCCCTTCGTGTACAGCCTTTTTGGCTGCTGGTTGCATCATTGGTTAGATGCACGGCTATGCCGCTGATGCAGTGCCCCTATTACCAGTACACTGGTGCTTATTTCGCCGACCTCAGGAGGATGACAGGCTGAGTCAACCCCCTGGTGTTAATTCAGCGGCTAACGGGGCTCAAACTCAGGACCCTAGGATCCCAAGCCACCATCTTAACCACTAAGCGAACGCCAGGCTCTTTTAATGATGTGTGCCTCCACTTTGTATATGCAATCAACATTGGGGGACGTATGAAATATGCAACAATTTTTGGGGTATTTGACCCCCGGTTCATCCCCCAGTGGGACTTCGTGTCACAGGGGTCAAAACTGGAAGAAAAAAAAAATTAACTCAAAATTTGATATTGGGTCATTCCTGGTGGAACTTTTTTGCCATCTTTCAACTCTGTTTTAGGTGGGAGGCATGGGGATTTGCGATGGAATATCATCAACTTCGCTATACCAGCATTCCTCACTTAATGACCGAGTTCCGTTCCTACGACTAGGTTGTTAAGCGAATTGGTCGATAAGCGAGGATATATTTTTAAATGTTTATACAGTAGTGTACTGTATACTGTAATAAACGGAATAGAGGAAATCAGCTCTAATATACATTACTTTGGTTTGCATACTGTAAATACAGGTAGTCGTTTTTATTTATTCTGAATAAAGAAAAGGTCTAAAAAACTCCAACTTGATAACTTTGTTTTAATTTGCATAACTCTTACATATTACAGAACATAAAAATACAATCAGCAAAAATTATAAAAATGATGTACCAAAAAACATTAAAGTTATAAAAAAAGATTCAGATTAACATTTTAGTCATTGAATCCTTCAAAGTGTGGTAGTTGTTCGGGGTCATCAGCGTCATCATCAGAGTTATCAGCAGGGTTATCAGGAGCTGTCGATTTATTATGCAGATTGAATCTCCGACAAAACCATTGAAACCATCCATGGCTTGCCGTAAATGTTTCCGTCGATCGACTGTGGGAACGAGACTGAGACTGAGAAAGGGAGATGCGAGATGAGATGCTTGACGCTGAGACGCCGCGCTGCCGTTTCCACAACCAAAGTTCTCGTACAGCGTACAATACCGACTGGTCGGAGAGCTGGTCGTAAGTCCGGGCGGTCGTTAAACAGGTAGGTCGTTAAGTGAGGAGTGCCTGTAGTTACAATTGTAAAAATCTGCCCAGCTCGGGTAAATGGATTTATTATTCTTGGTGTGCATTCTCAACAAGTTTAAGTTGTGATGATGTAAATAAATAAACAAGAAAAAGATGTTGTGCAGAGCACGATACTTGCAAAATCCACCCCTCCCCCCCTCCAAAGGTTGCCATGGATACATGAAATTGTCCATTTCATTGAGATTAAAATTGACAATCTTAATCAAAGCTCAGGCCAATCGGATGAAAATTGATTATTTTTCAGATTGAAATCGATGATTTTAGAAGTTTGACCTTGAGTTGACATTTTGACCTCAAATAGTTGGTTTCCTAATTCAGTGACGCAATATGCAAATCATGTTCATCTTTAAAGTCAATCACATGAAAAATGGCAATTTTAGAAATTTGACTTCAAGATGACCTTTGACATCAACATCAATAGGCATCTCATTTGAGACGACCTCCACAACTTGGTAAAGTTTCATGACGATCGGTTTGGTATTGTGACCTGTAGGCGATAAACAGACAAACAGACAGAATAATAAACCAATGTCACCCTGCGGGGTGACCCGTATCTTGCCAAAAGGTGACACCCCGGGGGTGGGGGGGGGGTACTTCTTTAAGGTCACACTGAGGTGAACAGAGCTGCTATCCACCAGGAGCGACTCCTTGAGGAATATCTGCCTACGAGAGATTCCGATGAGAATCGTTCTACAGAGTAACCATGAAAATATGTGTTTGCCTCATAACGTCACCAATGACGAATAATGTTCAAGCTTGACATATCTAGAAACTCCATCGAGGTGTTCAATTTGAGGTACTACACGATATGGTTCTAAAACTTGAAAATTTGACCTTGGGGTCAAATATGTTTGACCTTAGGCGCTAACCATGAAGGTCAAGGCCAATCGCCACCAAAAATTAATCAGCTGAGCGCCAGAGCATGAACTATATTCCATGAAGTTTGAAGACGATCCGATCAAAATTACTCAAAAAATAAGGGTTTCGTCGACTCCCCTGATTTGCACAGTGACCTTGACCTTTGACCTTGACCTTCAAAATTTTATGCGCTGAAAGGGACCTCTATAGGCTCTGATATGCGAAGTTACAAACATTTCCAATGATAACTGTGCTCTGCAGAATTTTTTATACGTGATTACAGACAAAAAAAAATAAAAAAAACATACAAGCTGACTAACATATCTTGCAAAAACTTCGTTTTGGCAAGATAATAAAATCGACTGACCAATATCCTTGAAAAATCTTCGATTTTGCAAGTAAAAAATAGTCATATAATGCATTGCAATTTTTGAGCCATTTCTTTAAAAGTGACTGCAGCTGATAAAATATAAAAGGACAAACCTAATGCTGATGGTTGATCTTTCGATTTCCACTTTGGGGAAATGCTGTTAGAACTCCCAAATAATGATCATTCCACTTTCTGTCATGTCATTATGATTTCAGATTCGTATATTGGACCGATTGGGGAGAAGTACCAAAAATTGAGCGAGCTGGAATGGATGGAAGCACACGCTCAGTTCTGGTGACCGAAAATATATACTGGCCCAATGGTTTAACCCTGGATTATGAAGATGGCAAGTTGTATTGGGCAGATGCCAAACTCAACTACATCCAACGTTGCAACTTGGATGGTTCCTTCAGGTTAATGGATTTTTACTTTTTGAAGTGAAGGTTTTGAGGATGTCGGTTATTATGTTTTTGGGGGGTGGGGAGAGTTCCGGTGGGGAACAATGGCTGCTTTGGTTAACATATTCAACTTGTGGTCCACAGAATGAGAGCAGCAGCAGCCATGAAGGAGGGGTTAATGGGATGAATCAGCATTAAATTTGTTCATTGTTCACATTATTATTATTATTATTATTATTATTATTATTTAATTTTTATCTCACCATGAACATAGTTCTGGGGAGCTTATGGGATGGTTATAACTGACTTGTGTGCTTTTTGTTTTTATTTATTGTTCTAGGCAAGTGGTGATATCAGGAAATCTCCCACACCCATTCGCATTGACAGTCTATGGTGATATACTTTACTGGACTGACTGGCAAACGCGCTCCATCCAGTCGTGCCACAAGGAGACCGGAACCCAGCGACGAGAAATTCTTTCCAGCATTTACTCACCCATGGATATCCACGTGTACAGCAAGTTAAGACAGCCACGAGGTGTGATTTTTATTAACACCACAGCACGTGATGTTTTCTATGCACGTTGTCTTTGCAGGGTCAAGGGGAGGGTTATGGAGAAAGATTAAATAACTGTAAATTTCTTGTGGTTTTGCAAGTTTTTCTCTCAAGATCAATTTTTGTCAGCATACACTTTGGGTTAAAAAAAAAAAAAATACTTGTTTTTTTTATCGCGATCGATGTCGTTGCAAGAAAATCCATTTGCATGTTGTATAAAAATCAGGATTTTGTTCAGCGCAAGTGAATATATGAGGGAAAGGTTTTTGGATGGTTACTTTAAAAGGGTTCTGGCAAGAGGTAATGAGAGTTTGAAAGGAGTACTGTCCAAACATTTTAAACTTGTATCTTCAAGGGTCCTATTGCAACACTCAGAATTTGGTTTGGTTATTTTCTCACTTCTGTTTTTGCAACTCTCCATTTTCCTGTCTCTTGCCTTCCAGTTGGTGACCTGAATGACCTTTTTTTTTTTTCTTTCTTGGTGACATCCAGCCACCCTCCCTCAATCCTCTCTACACCCACCCCACCCACATCCCACTCACAACTTTCCCTGATCACTCTCTTTTCGGTTTAATAAGTTTTTATTGATTAATACTTAATATGTCCTCTCCTTGGCAACCTTCTAGTTCTGGAGTAATCAAGTCGGTGAGATAAAAGCATAGGTAAAAAGAGATCCTCAACAATTCCTCACAAAGCCGAATAAGTTTCTGAATGTATGTATATGTGTGTGTGTTATATATATATTATATATATATATATATTATATATATATTATATATATATATATATATATATATATATATTCTCACAAAGTGATGTGTAATGATATAATGACCTTCATTTTTATGATTCTTGCAATTTGAGTGTTGCACAATGAGCTTTTGTAGTGCCAGCAGCTGGGAACTATTGATGCCATTTGGAGATTATAATAGTACTGAAATCCAGAAGGTGGGCCATTACATGACATAATTGTAAAAGTGAGCCTGTCTTGTGTAACACACTATGTGGAATGTACAACACGCGTTAGCCTCCTAACTATACAAATGTACATACCTTGTACATATGTATTCGGGAAGCAAATGTATGTGAATGTATATGTATGTCTGCATGGTTCATTCCAACATAAACTGAGAGGCTCCCCAGTGATGTCCAGCTTCCTGACTTATTTTGATTAAATTTGCCATCATGTAATGTATTTAGATGTTGGGAAATGCTTGACAAGAGACTGGAAAAAGAGTGGAATGGGTTGCACAATTTCTCCAATATTATTTGGTCGGATAATGGAGATGCTCATTAATTACCTCCACCACCAAAGGTGGACTGGGGTTATGGATTCACCCTTTTTGTCTGTTTGTTCGTCTGTGAGCAGGGTATCTCAAAATTTATGGACGAATTCGGACAAACTTTGGTGGACAGATTTGGTGTGTGATAAGGACAAATTGATTCGATATTGTTGAAGATCTGGATCCAGATCCCAATACTATAATTAAAAAAAAAAAGTTATTCTTGTCGACGGATTTTGACAAAACTTGGTGGATGAGTTGAGAAGGCGACAAGAACAAGCTGATTCGATTTTGGTTCATGTCTGGATGCAGATCTGGCCTTTCAGTGGAATACAAAACATAAACTTCAGCTTGGTGGAGGTATGCGCTTTACCGAGTGCTGTTTTAGATTGCACTTGCACTCGCGAAAGGAATGAAAGTGGGAACAATTGTAGAGCAGTTGATACTATCTGTGAGGGCCTTCCTGATAGAGAAGTCAGAGGATACATCTCAAATAATGTTGAATATATTATGGGAAAGATCTAATTGGCGCAGAATGCAGTTTAATGCTAAGAGAAGTAGTTCTCTTTTGCTGAAGGAAGGAAAATGTACAGAGCAGTCTTTTTTTCTCTCACTGTAGGAATGTTCTCCTCGGTGAAGGAGCACGCTAAGAGCTTGGGAAGATTTGTATGAAGTCTCTTTGTCAGACAGACATGGGGGGGGTTAGAGGTCAGCACATGTCAGAAGAGGTTTGAAAGCCATTGATAAAAGCAAGCCACCAGATAAATTCCAAGTTTGTTGTTGCCTTTTAGGGTTATTTCCAAGGCTTTTGTGGCTACTTATAGGTCACCATAGGCAGGATGGAGATAATCGAGGGAAGATTTAATATATGGTTTAGAAAATGATTTAATGTGTCACTTTCACTCACATATTTCCCTTACGCGGTAAAATAACGACTTCTGTTTTCCCATTGAAGCATTATCAGAAGAATTTAAACTTATTAAATTGAGACCGTATTCTGCCAATTCTGTTATTTCAAGATGCCGACACAGGTAGAAGTAAGATAAGGCAGCTAGTTGTTGAGGTAGACTTTAGAATTTGGAACAGTGTTTTTGTGGAGGCGCAGACAGCACGGCATTGACTTGAAAATGAACCGATTTTGGCGAGGATTCATTGAGGCTGAGATGACACGACTGGAGGAAGAAAAACGACTTGTTATGTCCAATGCAGCAACAAAGGCAGCGAGAGATGCTTGCGTATTTTGGGATAATCTGCCTTGGGATTTATTGCGCATATTTCTTGGACAAAATGGATGCTGCCTTGGGGATATTTCTGTGAACTTGAGGTTGCACAGGCAAACTTTTTTTAAATTTTTTGAAGTTCTGCATAATGATATTGTGCCATCGCACCAACCTTTGTCGACGGAATCAGGAAAGTGATGCATTTTATGGCAAATGAGGGATACTTATGCTCTGTCATTCAGCACTTCCATGAGCTTTGGTCCTGGTATTTATCGAAAAGATTAACATGATTTCACAGTCCTGTTGTATTTCAGTTTTAGCCAGAATATATTTTGTCGCTAACCCTCATCTGGAACAAATCTCGAGAAAGAGTTTGGATTCATTCATGCATATACAAAAGGGGTTCAAAACATTTTGCGACTGGTATGTAGAAATAAGTTAACGGATTTTCAACTTTATTTCTTATTGGAACCGCCTTTCATCTCAATGCACTCACTGAGTGAGTCCATTTGTTCTTCAAACGAGCAACACCCTGATAATGTACATCTTCTCCTGCTCTTTTAACCACTCGTCAACGATAGACTTCAAAGAATTATCGTCTTAAATCTGTTTACCACACAGTTTAGACTTCAGATGTCAGAATAAATAATAGTAACTCAGGGCCAAGTCTGGGCTGTAGGGTTGTTGATTCAACTGTTCGAACCCACACTATCGAATGTCTTATGAAACTGGCCGTGTGAACTGGTGCATTGTCGTGCAGTATCAGAACACCATGCGTCAACATCCCCCGGAGTTTTTCGTGGATGGCTTCACGCAGTCAGATCAGCAAGTCACCATAATTTTGACCAGTGGTCATTCAGCAGCACCCATTTTGAATCCCGGAGGAAGCTGGACATAATCTTGATGGCTGAGGACTGGCTATAGAAATACCAGTTCACTTTACTGCACTGATGCATTGATTCAGTCTTCATCTCAAGATCCCATTGGTGAACCCATGTCTCATCACCACGAACCAGTCTGTCCACCTGATCACAAAAAAACCCCTTAGCAGCATTAAAGAGCTCCATTAACTCTTTACTGGACATGTTGAGGCATTCTCATGGCAGAAACATTTGGCATGCTCAGGTATTCATTGCCATTTTTGTCGGAAGCTCTGCAACCTTCATTAGGCGATCAGGAAGTATTGTGCTTTCCACAGCAGATATTATTTCTGGATTGGTCGTGTCTCGTGTTTAAACTCCTCCATGCATCGTGTCTCTGTGGTATAGTGAGGGGCATCCTCACCCTAACAGCAACCATTGATTTATTATTATTATTATTATTATTATTATTATTATTATTATTATTTTATTTTTACAAGGAAGTGCATCCTTCCTTGCACAAAAATCTAAGGATCATGCATCACTCAAGTTTTGAAAAGTCATTCATTCAATGACTGTAGAAGGACGTGAACAGCATTAGTCATCCACCGATGGGAATACAGACTTGAAATTAGGCATTAATTTTACTGATACATAGAGGCTTTAATTAATGCAGAAAGCCACTTTGTAGGCACCCTCTAAGTATGTGAATTGCAAAACCTTTGAACCCCCTCTCATATGTGTGGTTAACCTGTGCTGTAGCATCATTTCTCGAGGCGGGGGGGGGTGCAGTTAATTATTCTGATAGTGCAGTGGCCCCCATCATTATGGTATGGATTTATGATTTGGCCAGGCTATTAGCACACAATGGCCTCTTCTTTGTGAGAGGAACTGTGGGATCATTAACATCCACAAGCGATTACTAACGTGTTGGATAGCTGGATTTGCATCGGCAAGGAAGGATGGCATACTCGTTGATAAAACACTGTACTTGTCTTTGTGAAGCACCAGGACGATAGCTTGTAGTTGGCCTGTGACTCAAACCCAGCCGAAACAATCAAGGGGTAGTAATAATACCTCAGTTTTGATTAATTCCTCATCATAAGTAATCTGATGGAAGACAAAGCACTGATCTTTGTTAAAATCTGACATTGCTCTTTCAGAGTATAATCCAGAAGTTAGCCAAGTAATACAATTACAGAGATTACTCATCAGATTTTTATGACAACATATTGACTCGAAAATCGAATACTTCATTGAGATTGTTTGTTTATGGTGAAGGTGCGCCTTTGTATATATTCTATACTACGAGAGATGTTTGTCTGTCTGTCTGTCACCATTTTTCTCAGAGATGGCCAAACGGATCTTCGTCAAACTTTCAGAGATTCATCAGTAAGTACTGGGGAGTGGTTTAGGCAAAAAAAAATTTTTGTGAAGATTTCGAAAAAAAATTTAAAAAGTTGAATTTTTTTTTTTTTGCATATTTTAAAAAAGTTGCTCTATTGTGCCTTCGCCTTTGTAGCTATGTGAAAGGTAATATTAAATGATCCCAAACGTCATTCCTTAGTGGATGTAGGGTAGTGTTTTAGGCCCCTACAAAATTTTTTTAAAAATGCTAACAGTATGAGAACAGTAGCGGGCAATGCCAGATACCCACCCCTGATATCTGACATTGATATCTGACTGTTTTTTAATTTCAGTTTTAAACCACAAACATGAGAATAGGACCATCTCTCTAGATATTTCTCAAACCTTTGATTATTCTATAACAGTCCAAATGATGGCTGAATTTAAGCGACACCAGGTCAGAACGGCAGCAGATTTGATTGACCCACAAATTGTTGCCACGTTGAGGCATTAATGATGGAGAATCACCGTTTCCAGGTTGTTCAAATCTGCACAGAACTTTACCCGTCTCAACGCAGTGTTTTAACCATTGTCCATGAACACTTGGCTTAGCAAGATGATTCCTCTGAAACTCCATGCTCACGATCAACAGCAATTGATCGACAGCTTCCGGTATCCTCATTGTAGAGTACATGTGGCGCTGCTATGCAAGTCATCTGCCTCCGAAGTTAGGAATACCATTTGGAATTGTCTTGTCCTTTTTGTTTTGTTGTTGCGTGTACCCGTCGGTGGTTGTATTTTCGGCGTTTTGGGTAAATATGTACTTGTATTTCTGTTCCTCTTTGTTCTTGTCTGTACAAGTAATGCTCTGCCACATGTTCTGCCATGCAACTGGTCCTGACGGCACAAGTGATGGCTAATCCTCAGGAAATGTCCTTCAGTCTTATCGGATGCTCTTTCAGAGGTCCTTATTGAATGAGACCTTCTCCTCTTGCAAATTTGCAAACATTATGACAATCCATAAGAAAGTTTCCCAAACTGATACCTTCAACTACAGACCCATCAGCCTTCTCCCTATCACATGCAAAGTATTAGAGTACACCATTGCAATGGATATCAGACACTATCTCATCTCTAACAACCAGTTTGTTTTCTGACCTGACCATTCCACTTTGTATATGTTATTCCATCTGACACATCGGTGAATGGACATCCTGAACCACAAACAAGAGACTAGAACAATCTCTCTAGATATTTATCAAGCCTTTGATACCATTTGACATCCAGAATTTATTACCTCCTCCACCGAAGGTGGACGGAGGTTATGTTTTCACCCCTGTCTGTCTGTTTGTCTGTCTCTCTTGTTTGTTTGTTTGTTTGGCTGTCTGTGAACAGGATATCTCAAAAAGTTGTGAACGGATTTGAATGAAATTTGGTGGATGAGTTGGTTAGATGACGAGATCAATCCAATTATATTTTGATTCAGGTCAGCAGATCTGGCCTGTCAGTGGGATACAAAACGTAAACTGTTCAGCCTGTGGAGGTATGCACTCTACCAAGTGTTGTTCTGGTTTCTCTTGGTATCCAGGGCCCCGGATCAACTGGTTGTTTGATTTCCTCTGTGAGCAGAAACAGCGGCTGGTTCTTTTCTCCTTGATGAGCAGAAACACCTTGATGGTGTCCTTTTCGACACTATTTTCCTTCAGGCTCGGGTTCCTCCAGACCTACATTATTGTTTGTCTATGTCAGTGTTTCCCAAACTTTTATGAGCGCGACCCAATCCGGGGGTGGTGAAAATCTCGCGACCCAAGCTTCAATGAGCGTCTTTTTCCACGAAACATAATATCTAATAAAATCAGACACAGCACTAATACATACTATATTAGTGCGGAGGTATAATTGCAGCTTCGTCTGCATGATGTCTTCGATGCGGGCTCGATCTTGCTGAGCGCAATGCGCATGCCGTGGCCGGGGTCGAGGGATTGCGCGCCTTGGTTTTGATGACCGTCAGCGCGAAAAGCCTTGGTCGCACAGATACGTGGTCGCAAACGGAGCAGAACATTCATGACTTCGGCGCCGATTATGGCTTTTTCTTCTTGACCGCAGTCCAGAACTCTCCAAGTGACGCTTTGGCGTAGAGTTGTCAATGGAACTCGTCGTGATGCAGCTCGATGAATTCTTCTGCAGTCCATGGTCATCCTCAGACAGGTCGTCAACCTTAGCTGAACGGATTCCTGATCCAGTGCTGGGACGCCAGATCTCTGTCCGGGATGTAGCGATCGAACTCGGTGATCAGTTCTCCAAATGGTTCAGCAGGATGGTTGATCGCATCGAGCGTCCAATCTCGTTGTCCTCCCACTCCTCCAAGTACTCGTTCATTGACGGAAACGCCGCTGTTCTTCTGCGCTCCAGTTTCCCTTCCAGAGCAGCAGCTTTTCTTGAAGGCCGACAGTTTCTCGGAGAGCGTGTGATGTTTTGATCCCTGCCTTCAGAGGATGTGTTCAGTTCTGTTCACTAGGCGAAGACGTCGTTGAGGTAGCAGACTTGAGCATCCAGGGCTTCTCGTGGAACCAGATGGCATGGCGATGGTTCTTCTCGTTGAGGAATCATGCAGCTGCTGTTCGTAGCTCACCTACACGACGCAGACTTGCCGCGGGAGAGCCATCTCACACTGGAGTAGAAGGATGTTGGAATTCAGACCCGAAGTCAACACACATCTTCTCGAACAGGCGAGAGTTCACGGCGCTGGCTTTGACGAAGTTGACAACGGCGCAACCTCCTGCATCACTGCCGAAAGATCCGGCGACAGATGTTGCGCAGCAAGGTTCTCGCGATGCAAAAGGCAGTGGAAAATTCCGACGTTCGGATTGATTGCTTGACTCGCGCAGTGAATCCCTGTCGAACACCAAGCATCGCGGGAGCGCCGTCGGTGCACAGGCTGACACAGTTTTCCAGCTCAGGCTCTTCTTTGTTGGAAGTTGTCCACGACGTTGAAGATATCGGCGCCAGTTGTCGTCGTTTTCATTGGCGTGCAGAATAGAAATTCTTCCTCGAGGTCCGTCTCACCCTCATACCTCCCGAAAATCATGAGCTGGGCGTCGTTTCCGACATCCTCGACTCATCGAGTTGGTAGCTCATTTTCCCGCCTTCTTCATGCGGGCCCCCTGGTCCTTTATATCTAGCGAAAGGTCGACGATGCGGCTGGCAAATAGTGTTGTCGGATAGCGAGATGGATGACTTCTGTCGCCTCGTCGCGGCAGACGAGTCTGGCCATGTCCATGGCTGCGGGCTTGACGAGCTGTTCGCCGATCGTGTGCGGCTTCATCTTCCTTGCGATGCGCCTGCGCGACGAGGTAGGATGCCAGCGTCGCTTGCTTGGCGGCCAAAAGCGCTGGATCTGTCGCGGCTCAAACCGGCTCGCTTCAGAGCCGCTTCTCGGCGCTCGTAAAACTCACATCCTTGTTGACGTGCTCCGCGTGCTTCGTCGCCAGATGCCTCTTCAGTTTGTTTTCCTTCAGCGATTCGTTGGACAGCACCTCGAAGCACAACAACACTTGTGGCTTCACAGAACCACTCACTGATAGAAGTGAAGCCCACATCCAAAAATGCTTGCTTGTAGGAACGCTTTGCCATCCTGCAAACGAAATAGGCGACTAGATCAGTCAGTGGAGTCAGTGTCAAGGCTAACTGACACAAACACGCAACGCAATGTGGAGCAGAAAACTGCGCTGCGCAGTCCAGTCAGCAAGGCAGATCACACAACAGGCTCTCGACTTGTCGGTCAGCCAATGTGAAGTGACCGGACTGAGTTCGTCACTCACGAAATTACTTCGGTTGCAGAGAGAGCGAGTAATTGGAAAGGCGAGCTGGCGAATATTGGCTGCGTAGAACCGTTTTGCGGGTAAACAAGTACTGAACGGTACTGAACGGCAGAGTAGGTAGAAACGGAAGTCAGTGTCGCTGCACCTCGGGCTGATTATCGAGTGGAACGGTACAAACGCACTGTCTACGATGTGGCTTTGCGCGATTGCCTTTTACCCGCTGATTTATAAAAAAAAAATTTTTTGCCGGGTCCTCGCGACCATTTTTGGACCCTTCGACCCACGTTTGGGTCGCGACCATAGTTTGGGAAACACTAGTCTATGTCGATGATCTCTCTGATACTTTGAAAATCAACTTCTTTCTTTTTTTAATTAATTCATCCTGCTCATGCCGTTAGGCAATTTCATTGGCTCGGAGTTACAATTCTGAATCGTTTACCACTCCGGCACTAATAACTTAACTTAACGTCCAGCAAGCTTGGCTTACTCCCAGCAACACTAATAGGTTACTCCCAGCAAGATGGAACTCGCTTCGCCAACCAATAAAGGATGTCAGGCTCATTCGACTAGTCTTAGTGCTATTTTGGCACATCTGAGGTTTGAACTCGGGACCTTAAAATTCGAAGCCAACTGCCTTAACCGTGAAGCCTCCACCAAGGCTGGCCATTATGACGGGGCTGGATCAAATCCACAAGGAAATCCAGTCACTGAGGTTGCCAGTACTGAAAATCAAATTCCGAGCTTCTCAAACGTTCACGAAATCGGGTCATGGAATGTAATGTTAATGAATCAGGGAAAGTTAGACAATGTAAACAGAGAGACGGAGAGGACAAGAACTGAAATTGTGTGGATAAGTGAACTTGGATGGACTGGTTTGGGGCAGTTTCAATCTGATGATTACAAATTGTTCTTTTCTGGTCTCAAAACCTGTAAAATAAATGGAGTGGTAGTGATTTGCAATAAGAAGATGGCAGGGTCAGTACTGGGATACAACCCAGTCAATGATGGGTTAATATCAGTGAGGTTGAAAGGACATCCTCTGATCACCATCATTATTCTGATGTATGCTCCAACTTCTGCAGCAAATGATTGAAAATGTAGAGAAGTTTTAAGGAAAGTTACAGGAACTGATGGAACATGTGCCTGTTCATTATTATGAGAGACTGGAATGCAAAAATTGGAGAAGTAGGAGCACCAGGGGTTGCAGGAAAGTACAGACTTGCTATCCAAAATGAGCTAGGGGAGCGAATGCTGGATTTCTGTGTGGAGAAAGCTTGTAATTGCAAAGACATGGTTAAAACAGCCTAAGCGTGAACTCTACGCATGGGCTTCACCTGATGGGCAACATACAAATAAGATTGACCACATTGTAATCAACTGAAGATGGAGAAGTGCTGTACAATTTGCCAATACTCTGCCAAGCACAGACTATCGGACAGATCATGACCTTCTTGTGGTAAAACTACAAGTCAAATTTTTTTTGTGTACACTATCGAGGCTCGTTTGAGAGCGAACACACAGAATATACAAGAGGAGCAGGAGACAAGGGGGAGGGGGAGGGAAGGGGAAAACAGTGTGGATCAGAGACATGAAGAGATCTGTTGAAGGGAGAGAGATTGGGTGGGGTACACAGGGTAAACAAGATGGACACGACAGGGACTTTTAGGAAGGAAAGCAGGAATTTGAAGAGGTGGGTTGGGGTGGATTAGGCGGGTGTAGAAAAGATCATGGTTTTGGATGGGGGAAGATAAGAGATGGTAGTGAACAGCTGTTTTGAAGACCTGGAAGGAAGAGTGGGATTGAAGAGAGTGTGGGAGTTTTTTCCAAAGATGGGGAAAAAGAGGAATGAAAGAGTGAAGGTGAGCAGTGATTCTTGATTTTGGTTAGTTTTACCAGAAGGGGATTGCTTGGGATCTTGAGAATCCTGCGGAATATGTGGGGGGCAAGACAAGAGAGGAGACGGTAGAGGACAGACAGACCACCAACTGCCTGCAGTGAGAGGGTGAGAGATCCAAAGACTCGGCTCACGCGGGAGATACAATGATCCGAAATGCCTTGGTTTCCACAGCATGAAGCCAAGAAAGGTGAGAGGCAGGAGCACCAGCCAAGAGGGGAGAGCACTACTCTATCAGGCTGCGGGCGAAAGCTTTGTATGTGGTCAGGAGCTTAGGTGTGCCAAGGAAGGACTTTGCACGGCGGAATATTCCCAATCGGTGACTGGCTTTGGAGGCCAGCTTGAAAATGTGGCTTTCCCAGGAAAGGTCGTGGTAGATAGTGAGACCCAGAAGCTTGAATGAAAGGACTTCTTCAAGAGTATTGTTGAGAAAGTCGATGGAGGGGGGGGGGTTCCAGACGGTCCTTTCGGAGAAACATGGTGAGAGTGTGAGATTTGTCAGTGTTGAAAGACATGTTTCACGTGTTGGACCAGCTTGTGATTTTATCCAGATCTGCAGAGAGTGAAGAGGCTGCTGCTTGCTGATCTGAGGGATGACAGATGGCAGAGGGTGGAGTCATGGAAATTGAGAAAGGTGGAAAAAAAAATCCAAAACCCCGACCAGATATGACCTTGAAAACGTATCTTAACAATATGCAATAAATTTACAAAAACAAACCCATTTTGCATAGCTGGAGTTGATTGAAAGAATGCCATACAAATTGTGGCAGGAGATTGAAGACATTGTAAAAGAAGAGGCTAAAAACGACATCCCAAAAGGAAGAAGAAAGAAGAAGACTAAATGGCTGTCAGAAGAGACAGTAGATATTGCAGACAGAAGAAGAGACATGAAAACCAAAGGTGTAACAAGAGAGGACATTAAGCGGCTAAATGCTGACTTCCAACGACATGCTATGAAAAGCAGAGATATTTTAAAGAGGCATGTATTGAGATAGAAAGTGAAAACAATGGGAAAAAAACAAGAGATCTTTTAAGATCAGAGAGATCACAGGAAAGTTTAGGTCTCGGATTGTGGTCCTGAAGAGTAGAACAGGAAAAGATCCGACAAGAAACGCATGTGAAACTAGAACGGCACTCGGAAGAGCGCATACCTCCGCCAGGCTGAACAGTTTACATTTTGTATCTCACTGATAGGCCAGGTCTGCATCCGGACCTTAACTGAAATCTAATTGGTTTGTTCTTGTCAGTAACCCAACTCATCCACCAAGTTTTGTCATAATCCGTCCACCACCTTTTGAGATATCATTTATCGTTTTTGGCCATATCTCTCAATGGTGAAGAATCAACCACTGAGGAAATTCCAGTGTTATGATCCTCACCAAAATCTAATGATTTAGGCCTGGTTGCATAAACCATTCTTAAGGAAAGATTTCAGGATTTACTTCAATATTTCTTCGTTTCCCCTTAATGACATCCATAATTTGAGGATCGTTGAATATTCGAAGATTCCTTAAATTTTTTCTGAAAGCCTTCCTTAAACTCAAGGGAGCACTCCCCCTTCCTTAAACACCAACCTTTGAGTTTCCAAATGGTGCTCTTCATGGAAATTGGCCACGAAGAGGTCGATTTATCATTGTGCAAGACGTCGCGAACATGTTTTCAGAGACGGTCTCAACCCGCTTGACGTCTTTGATGATATCACCCTGATCTAAAACACGTCCGAAGGAATAACTTGAATTATACTTAGGATCTTTGATCTGCCAGGAGTCATTTCCACAACAATAAGTTTGAAATAATTTATTTATAAACTCCATCGAACTGACAATCCCATGGTATTTAACACATGAAATCGGGGCCGATGTAAAAGTGTGTTCTGGTGCAGGTACTGCAGGTGCACCTGAACAAGTTGTGAGTCCGTGCTGCTAGTGTCGTGGTATTTTCATGATCAGGTTTTCCCTGGGTTTTAAAATGACTTGGGTAAAACTGCCAACAAGTATAATTTTGCGGGCCGCTTTGCGGCCCGCGGCGACCACGATCAGTGGGCGCGGGTGGGAGAGGGGGGTCTCCCCCCTTTCGTTGTCGGGGGGTCTGGGGGTTCTCCCCCAGGAAATTTAGCAATTTTAGATGCTCTTAGGTGCATTCTGGGGCATTCTGAGCATGCAAGTAGAGACACAAATTAGTATCTTGGCATCATCAATTTT
>CM068958.1:103808138-103826152 GCA_035128595.1 Eptatretus atami | reverse complement strand
CAAACGTAATGTTTTGCATTTAGGCCAAAAATTTCCATGTTTGTTTCATCAGACCACAAAACTTTTTGCCACATGACTTCAGAAGATCCAGAGTGTTTTTTTGCATACCTCAAATGGGACGGAAGGTGGGCTGTTTTGAGTAATGGCTTCCTTCTTGCCACCCTACTGTACAGGCCAGACTTGTGGAGTGCTTTGGATATTGTTGTCACATGCCCACAGTGACCAGTCATGACCATGAAGGCCTGTAGCTCTTTCAGAGTTGCCATTGGCCTCTTGTTGGCTTCTCTAATCAATCTCCTCCTTGCTTGGTCATCCAGTTTGTTGGGACGGCCTGATCTAGGCAGGGTCTTGGTGGTACCACACGCCTTCCACTTCTTAATGAATCTTGACTGTGCTCCAAGGGATATTCAAGGCCTTTGAAATAATTTTATACCCATCCCCTGATTTGTGCCTTTCCACAACTTTATCTCGGAGGTCTTTTGAAACTTCTTTGTGCTCATGGTTGAGTCTTTGCTGTGAAATGCACGACCCAGCAGAGGAAGCCGACAGGAACAGCAGATTATATTCTGAAATAATCCGAATCACTACAATTTAACACAGGTGTAGGCCAATTAACTTGGTGTGTGATTTTGAAGGTGATCGGCTCCACCTGAGCTAATTTACAATTGTTATTATAAGGGGAGTGGACACTTATCCAATCAAGATATTCTAGTTGTGTATTTTTAATTAATTTTCTGAAATTTGTGGAATTTGTTTTTCACTTGGAAGTTGTGAGTTACGATATGTAAATAAAGGTGGAGAAAGTCTGATTTAATGCAATTTAATTCCAGGTTATAAGAAGGTAACAAAAGGTGAACATTTTGAAAGGGGTAGACTTTCTATTGGGACTGTATAAGGCCACTGCAGAGAATTCCTGCAGAGAATTCCGCTGGTCCACACCACTGGGAGCGGCACTATACAACAACACACATTCGCATCGAGAGAATCGGGGTCATTCCCCAACTCTGAAACCCTGGGAATATGAAAATAAAAAAGTTTCTGCCTATAACCGACCCTTGCAAACCCCCCTGCCTCCCCACCCCGAGTACAGCCACCAGTATTCGACTCATTGTGTCCAGCAGCTTTGAAGTGCATATAAGTGAAACAAACACATAAATTAACACTTCCTAAACTAGAACTGCCCTCGTAGCTACCCTAACAAGCTACAATTACAGCCCATTGCTATTATAGCCCATGTACCTGTACCATCCGTGCACCCTATTATGTCGCATTGATTCTTGCCATGGGATATGAACATCATAAATTTAATTTGTCACTCACATTCGGTCATAGATCAGATATATTTAAGTTTCAGATTTTTCAGATAAAGATTTCAATTCAACCAAATATGGCTGGAATACCACTTTACTGATGATGTCATCGGAATCACCCTTTGTACCCCTTGAGGAGTTCATGACGTATGCCAAGTTTCAATTTTTTTCGTTGAGCAGTTTTGGAGAAAATGGTGTCCAAAAAACCCAGCGCGAGACTGCAATGAAGGCACTAGTACACTTCTGATTTAAAATTTGCTTTTGCCCTGTGCTCGTGATAATTAATTGTGTGAATTCTCTCCACACTTGATTGTAACATTGTGATTTTAATCAATATATTATAATATTAATGTATATTTCATTCTCTCAGTTACTATCACTGAATTACAATTAAGGAAAACTGTACTGTGTGGATGGCCACCTCTGGACAAGTTACAACTTTAGCCGACTGTTACCAGTAAATGTTGAAGCCGAAACTTCAAAGACGGCCGACTATAACTGTTTCTCATGTGCCGCCATCGAGTAGCTGTCACTGGGATGTGATCCAGCAAGGACATGATAATAAGAGCTACAATTCCTGAAAAAACCCCCCAAAAAACCAAAAGACAACAGCCAATCTTCCTCGAAAGGCACCACACACTCTAACACTAATCCACGACCTGGGCAGTGCAGTGGGGAAGGCATGTAGCAGGATGAGCACATAGCTAGAGGATATCTGGTTGGCAAGTGAAAAATATCGCCTAGGGTCAGTAAGGTTAGCACTAGCGCCTCGGAAATTTAACCGAAAGATCACAAATTTAACCAATGATCGATTTACTTTTATTTGCATTAGCATTATTACTTACTTTTCATGCGATGTACTCTGTGAATGCAGCTGAGAGGAATATAATTCAAGGGAAAATGTTACTTCCGTGTTAGTCATATTCAGAAGCAAGTGGGATTCTCCCAGCAACACCAGGATGATTAGGCAATCGTATTTACCTCCACCATCGATGATGGACGGAGGGTATGTTTTCAGCCCTGTCTGTCAGCTTGTTCACAGACAGACACAAAAACAACAATCTCAAAAAGCTGTTGATGGATTCAGACAAAATCTGGTGGACAGGTTGGGTGGGTGACAAGGATGAATCGTTCCGATTTTGGCGAAGATCCAAATTTGGATACAAAATTTTTAAAAAGTGATTCTTCACCATTGAGAGATGTGGTCAAAATGTTGTACGGCATGATATTTCAAAAAGTTGTGGATGAGTTATGACAAAGCGAGGTGGACGAGTTGGTTAGGTGACAAGAACACGCCGAGTCGATTTTGGTTAAGGTTTGGATCGAGATCCCGCTGACCAGTGGGATACAAAACGTAAACTGTTCAGCCTGGTGGATGTATGCGCTCTCCCAAGTGCCATTCTAGTCCTCCATATTTTCATCTCTCAACAACACATATGTTATCCATCCAAAAAAAACAGCAGAATAAGCCAAAGTTCCAACGTTTCCTTTGCCTGTTTCAGCCAATCATTAGTTGACACTATACCCTCAGATATTTGTCTTGACTGTGTGGAAGGCCGAAGGCATTGGAAGAAGTTGTGGACAAATTTAAAATGTTGTCGTAGAAATAGTGATGCCTTTGTCTTCCGCAGACTACTAATTAATTTTGTTCATTAAAGTATGAATTATGGCCTGGCCTTGGATGACCTTTGTGGGGGGGGGGGGGTCTGTGGCCCAAGGAAAGATGCTGTTTTAGGTTTGTGGGAGAGGGGGCAACAGTTAGGTTAAGGCTGGAGACACCATTTATGTTTGTGTAGCTTCAGACCTTTTAAACCTGTTTGCTTGTTTGTTTAGTTTAGTTTAGGGCGTCTTTAAGTGTTGCCTACTAGGGGCCGGGCATTGTCAGCTTTTGATATAGCTAGGTTAAGGGGTCTCCTGCCTCTTTCCACTGTACAACTCGAGCATAGTCCGCGACAGGCATGGTGACGTCATGTGTCCTCCATAGTCACCATAAAGGAATAAGCTCCTCTGCACTGTCTGTCCCCAGCATGTGAGAGAATGGAATTGCTGAATGCCCTCGTGGGTGAACATTCTATACGGCCTTAGGGGCTGGCATTGCTGAGAGCCTTGGGCTAAGATTAGTGGAAATAGCAGGGTAAAGAGGCAAGGGACTTGGGTCAGAATTGGTAGAACTCCTGGGGCCCAGGATTTGTGGAGCCCTTTGGGTGGGGAGGGGCATCGGAGACTCTTGTAGCACATGATTGGGAATCATCTGGAGGCAGAGACTTGTGGGTTGCCTCGAGCAATGATTGGTGGAAGGTCTCATGGCAGGGTTGCGTAATAATACCTCGCACTTGGGACCTTTGCTGGTTTGTCTCGGTGTTATTACTGCCCTCGGGCCAGCTGACCAGTGTTGGGATCGAACCCTCGATTGAATTGATTCATATATGCCATTTACTTCTTTGAAGGAGCTTGGTGTATGTGGTCATGTTTGTCAGGATGAGGTGGGGGTATGGGGTGGAAGGTAAGGGTGGGAAGGTCAGCTATTAAAATTCAGGTATGTATCTCCATTTATCTTTGCTTAGATTATGGGACTCTTGAACCCATTACAGTATTAAGGACAGATGGACAGGGCTACTGGGAGACTGTTCTCATCTTTTATGGTTTGAAAAGGGCTAAGGATGTCTTGCCGCATGTCCCCTATGTTGAACCGGGCAGGAGCCGTGCGAGAGAAATGCTTCGGCATTTCATAGTCCATTCTACGATGCGCCTGTGCATTTCACCCCCCCCCCCCCCCCGTAGTAAAGGAAAAGCTAGGGTCCTTCAACATGGCTGCCAAGATTGGTGATGCACTTGGCCGTGCTGCTCGCTGATCGGTTTGGGGTCGGCGTTGCTGATTGGGTGTAGCACTGTCGCTAGGTGTGGGCCAGCCTGTGATTTGTGGGTCAGTCAAGACGGCTGATGTGGATGCCTCGATTGGGGGAAGTAAAGGAAGGGGGCATGCTCTCAGGGTGGTGCGATTTTTGGAGTAGAGATAGTGTAAGAGACTGTCGGTGGGGCTGTGTGGCTGGGTGAGCTCGCATCATGTCCTGCTCCATGAAATTCTGCAGCCGATACAATCCTGGAACTTTCCTGCCTGCGTTCTCTATCTCACCCAGTTTTTGTTACATGTGTGCATGGTTGTTACATGTGTGACACCCGAGGAGGTTTTAGTTTCACTGTTTGTTTAAGTATTGCGTTTATTTATCGTTTGTCTTCATGTGCGATTGCATTCATGTACTGTCGTCCTATTAAATTGTTTTTGTCTCCCGAAGCTCTACGTGCGTGTCCGTTTCTGCCATCGTTCCCATGCAAACTGATTCGGTTTAATTGATAACTTGTCGGTGAATTAAATCCAGTTAATTACCTTGATTTATAACATGTCCCGATCAAAGCACGGGATGCATTCTCACCACTCGGATGCACTTCATGGTCAAGTATATTAATTAGAATTGGCTGTCCTCTGGAAAGGAATGCAGTACATGATTTCTGATCTGTGGAGGTTTTTACTTCTGGAGTGAGGGCCATTTATGTGACGATGTATTGCATGCAAAGCAAGGACACTTATAGAAGATTAATAGCTAGTAAACACAGTATATGGGACTTATTGTGTTAAGCACTCAGATGGGAATATCAAACAAGTCAACTGAAACATCATTGACCCTGTGATTAACCCCTTGCCATTTGTGATAGAGAACATGGCTTGTAACAGCTTGTACTTATGGTAATTATGCTTTAAAACTTGGAGGGTAGGTTCCATCTACCTCGTGGGGCTGGTGGAAGCGACTGTAGGTTACCATGTTTTAAATTGGAATTTTTTTATACTTGATGTGGTTTTAAAAAAATTGTTTATTTTGCATTCTTTCATTTTGTATATTCTTCCCAAACCTCCCCCAACCTATCCTCACCCCCCCCCCCCCTCTCGATATATGTTCTGTTGCAGGTGCTCGTTTCTCTGGAGGTTCTAAATCCAGACGGCATTGCTGTCGATGAAGTGGCAAGAAATCTTTACTGACTGACACCGGCACAGATCGAATCGAGGTGGCCCGTTTGGATGGCTCTCACCGTCAAGTGCTCATTTCTGATGGCCTTGAAGAGCCCAGAGCCATAGTTTTAGATCCAGTTGCTGGGTGAGTGTTACTTGGACAGCTTTTATCATAAATGCATTTTGGCATATTCATACTGGTTATTCGAGGATAAAATGGTCTGTTTATACATTTCATTGCGTAAAGCAAAGAGCTTGTGCTGAAAGAACGAAAGAAAGAAAACAAAAAACATCCATGTCAGTTTTTTTTTTGTTGTTGTTCCTTTTGGATATGCTTCATCAAGTAAGGAATATTTATTTGTGTGCATTGCCAAAAATAGATCATCGTTCACTAACTAGTTACTAATTTGCTATTCAGTATATGTACTGGAGTGACTGGGGCGTGGCACCGAAGATTGAACGTGCCTACTTGGATGGCACAGAAAGAATTGTCCTTGTCAACACGTCGCTGGGCTGGCCAAATGGTTTAGCCCTGGACTATAGTGAGGGAAAAATATATTGGGAGATGCGAAGACCGACATGATTGAAGTAAGGCTGAACTCGAGCATCTCAATTTTGCCATTCTGAAATCTCGAGGCTGTGAGTGTCAATCCCATGCCTGTAATTTTTTAACCTGTAATTTTAATGCTCAAGTTGAAGAAACTTTGGGGGGAAAGCTTTGGGGGATGATTAGCTTTGGGGGAAAGGGGGGGCAGGATCCAATAATTTACTCTCCACTTGTGAAAAGAGGGAGAAAGAGCATTGCACAGGATGTCTGGCAAAAGGAAAAGCATGCTTTGTTTATAAACTCATAAAGTTGTTATATTATTGAAAAAATGAAAAGGGATTTGCAATATGGAAACAAGAGCAATTAATATGCCCATAGTGTTGAAACAAACTTATTAAATGAGAATTACTTGGAATTGCTCCTTGCATGAATTACTCTTGCAATGGTGGCACTTGATTCGTACAGTTATCAAGCATGCTGGCGATGGTTCCCAGCTTTGTGCACATGCTTTGTTTGATAGCCATTGTTGCATCCCATCTGCAAGGGCGCCTATTTGGCTTTTTTTTTCTTTTTTTTTTAGTGACGTGCAGGGTGGGAGGGGTGGGCATGCACCGCAGACCGTTGCATTCAGTCACCACAGAATCAGAGGGCTCTGGGAGCGTCCTGACCCTTTGACATCTCTCCCATTGCGAACAGCAAGCCAGACAGACCTTGTGTTTCCTTCCCCGAACGTGTCTCCTTTAACAATTAAGTGCCTTCTCTCCCTTGCTTGCTATCCCCGCTTCTTTCGGCTCTGAACCCCTGAACTTGCCTTCAGTTTGAGGTCCTTTTGTGCTCGGCCCCCAGTCACGCCCAATGGCTCGGCTGCCTTGAAGTCCCTGAAAGCTCACGGAATGCGATGTTGCTAACGGCCAGTCGATCGGACAGATCTTTTGTTTCTTTCTGCCTTTCATACAAAGTCGGGGAGATAGCTGTTAACCTTCATCTGTGCTGCTCTGTGCCTTTTTTGTAACTTGGTCCAAAAAAAAATTTTTTTTTTGTCTTTCCACTTTTGTAGTATGTTGAGAGTAAGGGAGGGATGAGGAAAGTGGAGAAAGAAAAACAAAGAAAAATTTGTTTTTTTGGCACACATCGAGTCTTGATATTTTTTTTTTATTTCCTTGTTGCCATTCGGAACGAGGCGACACTGCAATGAGATGGAAAATCTTCCTGTATAGCCGCACGCGTTTGCAATCCTCATTAAGTTGAATTAAAGGGCTTTCTAATATGGCCCATCTCATCTAAACAGTGGCACCGATGGTAAGGCAATACTCTTGTCGGGTTCAGGTTCGGCGTGGGAAGCACTTTCTCTCAGTTGGCACACGAATCTGCAATTACTCCTATTTCTCCACCAACTTTGGAAATGTAGCTCTTGTGAAATTTGTTTTGTCATAAGTCTTGTGCAATTTGGGTTAATTGCTTCTGTGTGCACTTGTCATTGGTTGCTATTTCGCTGGGTTTCCTTTTCATTGGCTGTGATAATTGATAGTCAAGCAAGCAGGAGGCAACCTAGTTTGGATTGGAACTAATACTGGTATGAAAATGTTTTTCTTCAAGCCTCCCCCATTGGGATAACAGCAGGCTTATACCTGTTGACGGATGTTTCTGCAATTGGTGTTCCCAATTTTTAATGTTACCCCAGAGTTTCTTATACCCCTTAGGAGTACTAAACCACTATTTATTTATTTGTTTCTTTGTTTGTTTGTTTGTGTATTTATTTATTTTTTCTGCCAACGTCCAAGCTGTATCTCAGAGCCGATTGGGATTTTCATAACTCAATTTTGCATCAATATTGGGAATAAAAATATGCGGGGTTGACGTAATTTTGTTGACATTGACCTGCTTTTTAAGGTCATGACCCAATTATAGCCATTTAAACATTTTTCACCAAAACTCGACAGGTTTGTTCGATCAGACCAAAATTGCCCTCCCCACATAGCCTATAGCAAGGTTCATTTACACTTAATTTACATCATACCCCTCCGGGTTAAAGGTCAAGGTCAAATGGCCATCTGGAAGAAAAAAAACGTAATTTATTATTTTATTTTTTGTCCGCTTAATTTTGCCAGTGCAGAATCTCAGATACCGCGATAGCCTTCCAAGATGTTCTTGCATCATAATAGTGACCTACTTAACAAAAAACACCTTTTTGATCATAACTTGAATAATTGTCTTCCGGTTTTCATGATGTTGAGTTTTTTGGATGGATTATAATAGATGGTGAGAGAAAAAAGGGGGGGGAGACACATTTTCTTAATATACAGTGCACTCTATCCATAAATGTTGGTCAAAGTCATATGGCGGTGCGAAAAAACATCTGGACCTGACTGGATCGCAGGTGCCGGGGGAGGCTCACCCTTGGCAATCACTTTGTGATCGTAGATATCTAGTTTTTATTTCCATTTGTTTATTTGAGGACCAACAATGAAGCTTTCTCTGGCATTATGCTCGACATAAAATGTTAAGGTCAAATGCACATCGTCTACAATCAGCCTTCTTCTTGATGCACCACACGACTTCTCTAAGTTATCATTTGTGAGGAAAAAAAAAATTGCAAAATTTACTTAGCGTACTTAATGTTTTTGATGTTGTTTTTTAAAAACAAAATTCACGTAACGTTTTCCCCTAACTAACCTCTTCATGTTGACTGTTTTTCAAAACGGCCTTGCGTTTTGATTTGTTTGGTGAACTCATGGGGTCCACTCTTGCACTTGTGATAATTATATTCTTCAACAAGTGATTTCCAATTCCGAAGCCATTTTCTGTGCTGTACTTGGTCATTTTATTTCCATTTGGGCTTGGAAAAGAAGGGAAGGTGCAACTCGATGATGGTATGGAATGAGATGTGGGAGCGGGGGTGGGGGGTGGGGGATAGAGGGACTGGAAATTCTGAAAGTAACTGGAGACAATGCTGCTTTTTACACTCTGTGAAAGTGTAATTACTTAAAGACGCATTGAAAAATCCTTCTCATTGGCTGCAGATATGATAAAGGCATGGTTCTGTGCGGGATAGAAAGAGCTGATGCACTCACAGTCTGAATGTTTATTCTGTGCATATTTCCACGAAAGGAAGCAATTTCCTACAGCCTGTTTATACAGTCTTTTTAAAACTTGAGAGAGCCATTTGGTAGACATTCTCCACAGGAGTTATTATCGTTGAAGAAATATAAATAGTGAGAATGTGGTAACACAAAGAAACTTTTTCTTGATAATACTTTAATTGGAGCTCAGTATGAATTACATGGTTTTGGTTGAAGCAATAGGCTCACCCTTTGTAGGTTATCGAGTAGCTCGTGCATGAGGTGTTTGAGGGTGGCTGTCAGTGATGAGCCTTCCTTTCGATAAATTCAATTTCGACTTCCCCGCTGCGCCGGCTGGTTTTGCCCACTGGGGAAATGCGAGCATGGGCCGGGCGGCGAGGCCAGTGTTGCTCGCCGAGGGTTAACTGCGGGATGCTGCTTGTCGCCAATTAGTCACGTAACTCTCTCCAGATGGAGAGATGGCAGGGGCTACGGGCCACGCTGCTGCCCACCTGCTGGGCATGCAAATAAAGGCCTGGATGGTTGATCCCTAACCCCTCTCAGTTTGCACGCGTGCTTTTGGCTCGATGTAGAAAACTTTTAGCCATGTTGTTGCGTTTTGCATGAAAAATTTGGTCTCCATTTTTTCTTTTCTTTTTTTTTCTTTCTTTTTCCACCAACATACTTTCATACTGCAAAGTGGATTTACTTTTCTGAACTATTCCTTTTCTCCCTGTCGATAATCTTTTTATATATTTATTAATTTTTTTTAAAAGCGTTTTGGAAACGATTATAGAAACACAATGGATGTACATACAAATTGCAAACATTGAGTATTTGCTACTACACGATGACCTTGACATTGGTGCTATTAAATAGATTATAGTAGAAAATATATAATAAAGCTGAATAAGTGTGTTTTTTAGTACTTAAAAAAAAAAAATGTATTTGCTGCTTCAGTTTAATCTGCCATGGAATATTGTTAAAAATATTCTGTATTTTCCATAATTCGGACACGTTTTTATTAGTTGCTGTTAAAAATTCTGAAAAGACCATAATGTAGAATTTAGACAGGCCAAATAATTGTCGTAAGTTCATCCTTCATATCTTCGGCCTCTTTACCATAAAAACTAACTAAACATCCTTTTGCCACAGTTGCTGTATGCTTGGAATAATTGCCTTGCTGAATTGCTGAAGGACAACCCCCTGCCCCCTGCCTGGCTCCCCGTCCTCCCACCCATTCATCCTAATGAGTCATAGTTCTGAGGGAATGCCATGAGGGATCAGAATCTCCCTGCATTTCCTAGAAGTCAGGGTACCAACAATTTTGTATGTACATCACTGACACCACTACCTGAGATTGAACCCGTTGGTTATAAATGTGTGCTGGTGATATAGCCTATATATAGGCATGCACACTCGCCAACGAGCTGTCTAGCCGGGGTTTGATTCCTTGCATTTTGCATGCTGGGTGACATATCGTCGTGTACGCTCTCCCTCGGATTGATGTTAAACTGGTGTCCCATCTGCATTCGTCGGGGATGTTGACATTCTCTTGAGAGGAGGTATGTTCTCGCCGGCACCCTGGGCAAATTCCAAATTTCTGCTTGGAATGTGTGGGGTCACTGTATTAACGGCACAGCTGTACCTCAGAAATGATGCATCTAGCAGGCTGAAATCACAATCAAATCTCAGTCCACTATTTATTCTTTAGCAACAGCCACAAAAACAACCGCAACAAATCTAAATGTTGCACATTGGCCTTGGTAACATTCTCTCAACCATTAAAATAAAACAAAAACTGTCATTGATTGTTGCCAAACAATTTGAACTTGGATGCTTCTGTAAAGAGCGTATAATCTCAAGTTTTGCTCATCCCAATATTTGTGGTCCATTGCCCGTTTGAAACTTAGTTTATTTAGTTACCTCTCCTCAGCAGTTACTTTTGACTCGCTACGTGTCCACTGAATGTGCTTAAAGCTAGTCAACGTCTTTCTTTTTTCTCTAACATTCACAGTGAGGTCACTTGCAAGATCTGCACTCGACCATTTCCGGGGTTTCCATCCAAAACATTGTGCTGCAAAAAATTAGGCACAACAGCCCACCTTCCCACACGATCATACATGCTCTTTCCCTTCCTTTCCCTCAATCAAATCCTCTCCCAAACTTATTTCCCTTATCTACCCACTCTTCCCACACTTTCCTACCTTGTTTCTTTCTCCTATAATCCTCCCTTTGCTTTCTTTTCTCAATTGATATCTCGTCATTTTTTTTTGCAACCCCAATTATACATATAATTCTTCTTCTTTGACGGCCACAATTATTTCGCACGTTCTTGTGGGGTTGGTCAAGAGAAGCTTGGGCCAAGTCTTTCACGAACATGGTGGCCAGGCCTGACGTTCAACTAAGGTTAGGGCAGTACACCCAGTAAGTAGGGCAGTAAACCCAGGTTATGGCAGTAAGTAAATATAGTAAGCCATTTTTGTCCGGGCACGTTACCAGGCCGACACGACCTGTCTCACAAATTTATATCTTGATTCATATACGTAACTTGTAAGAGGGAGTTGTAGTGGTGCAGGTAATACAGTCCAAATACATGTTGTTGAATGCCACTTGTGTCCTCGCTAGGTCATGAACACAAATGGGAGTGGTCGCAAAGTACTTGTTGAGAACGAGCTACCACACATCTTTGGGTTTTCTCTCCTCGGTGAATGGATTTACTGGACCGACTGGCAAAGGCGCAGCATAGAGCGTGTGAACAAACGCACTTTGGTCCGAGAGGTCTTGGTGGAGCAACTCCCTGACCTCATGGGACTCAAGGCTACATCCACTCAAAAACAGCGTGGTGAGTGGCTCGTATTCATTTAATTGCAGTCAGTTTCTTCTTGCTATTCTTCCACCTGCATTGCAATTTGTGTGCTCTTCAGCGTGAGTGCAATCAATATCAAATGAATTGACTGGTGTCTCTAAATTTGGTCTTTATTATGCCTCCGCTGACGAAGTCGCTTGGAGGCATTATGTTTTGGGGTTGTACATCCGTGTGTCTGTGCCAATTTTCTCTTTTCTCTGCAACCGCTTATCCAATTGACCCAAAATTTTCACCATCGGTGCAACTGCTCCTGGATATTTTTTAAAATAATTATGATGTCATAGCTCATGTGGTGTTGCAGCCATGTTGAAAAAAAAAGGACAAACTTTGGACCTCCGTTTCTCCGAAACTGCTCCATGGAAAAAATTGAAACTTGGCACATGTGAATTACTTCCCCATGGAAAACAAGTGTGATTTTTGTTTTTTATGATGTCATAGATGACTTCGTTATGACGTCATAATTGCATATGTTGAACACTTTATCTGATCATTATGAAGCATTTTGAGGGTCATCTAAGGCTAAATTGTATGGGGGTGGGGGGTGGGGGGGGGATTGATGTCATCGGTAACATGGTTCAGCAGCCATTTTGTTTTGTTTTTTAACATAAAACCGAGGTGAAACTTTACAGGTATGATCACCTATCCATGAGGAACAAAAGGTTATCCACCTATGACGTCATAGGTCACATGGTTTGACAGCTATTATTTTTTTTGAAGAATAAACCTTTAAAAATCTCCTTCTCCAGAATGGCCTGACAGATCGAGGGAAAACTTCACCCACATGTTCCCCAAGCCTTGGGGATACCAGGGTGTTCATGAATAATTAATACATCACATGGTGTGGTGGCCATATTGGATTCAACGAAAATCTTTTTAAAATGCTTTCTCTTGAACCACTTCATCAGTTGACGTGAAATGTCACAATTATGATCTAGTAGTCATGGGGACTACATATTTTTTAATTTCAACATGATCGGATGCATAGTCTGGCAGCTATAGTTATTTATTATTTTGAATCTGGATTCAGGGATTTAAATAAAACTTGGTACAAGTACTATAATGATGCAATGATGTGGGCGGAGGCATATCTGGTGACGTCGAAGAGTGCCCTTCTAGTTTTTTAGCTCACCTGCAACAGAATTCCGGGAAGCTTATGAGATGGTCCGTCGTCCGTCCGTCTGTCTGTCCACAAATACTTGTAACTTCTTTTCTGAAACTACACATACGATTTTAATGAAACTTTACACAACGTTCATCACCATGTATGTACCAAAGTTTGTTCATGGCATTAAAAAATCAGGCCCTAAGGGGATCTACGGGGGTTGCCCCCCATAATAGGTATTTAGTTTCTTCTCAGAAACTACAC
This sequence comes from Eptatretus atami, assembly GCA_035128595.1. Taxonomy (NCBI): domain Eukaryota; kingdom Metazoa; phylum Chordata; class Myxini; order Myxiniformes; family Myxinidae; genus Eptatretus; species Eptatretus atami. The sequence continues at coordinate 103,812,998 of CM068958.1, read as the reverse complement.
GTGCAGTTGTGATGGAAACCCGAACCCAACCTTCATCACCCATAATGTACCAAAGTTTGTTCACGGCATTAAATATATTTGGAGTCTGAGGGGGTGTATGGCGGGAGTTCACTGGGGGGGGTAACCCCCCACCCCTGAGGTATTTGCCTTCTCAGAATTGACGCATACAATTCCGATGAAATTTACTACAACCTTCATCACCCATGATGTACCTAAGTTTGTTCATGACATTCGAAAGATCAGGGTCTAAGGAGAATGAGGGTGGGTGGGGGGGGGGGTTCCTCCCAAAATAGCATTTGCTTTCTTCTCCGAAACTACACATACAATTTTGATGAAACTTGACCACCACCTTCATCACCCGTGATGAACTAATGTTTGTTCATCACATTAATATAATTTTGGTCTCAGGGGTTCTGCATGAGGGTTTCCCCCCAAATATGTATTTGCTCTCTTCTCTGAAACCACACACACAGTTTCATTGAAACTTGACCACAACCTTTATCACCCGTGTTGTACCAAGGTTTGTTCATGGCATTAAAAAAATATATCCAAGGTATTTACTTTCTTCTCCATTATATATTTTGTGGGTCATCCATGCCTACCAGTGGTTCCCTCGTTATCTTATCCAGCTGCTACCCGGTGAGCACCCAGGGCTATTGCCCCTGTGTTTTTTTAAATTGTCAGGATGCAACTGGCAGCAAGGTCATTGTCAATATTTGTCCTTTTAACATCTCTGTTGCATAAAAAAATGCACCTTGAAATGCATCACTTTTGGAGAGTTAGCCAACAGCTTGCTTTCTGATATTTGTTCACACTTGCGAGAGGACAATTATCCATCAGGATGATCTCCTTTTCCTTTCTGCATTAATATTTTCCTTACTTATGAAAAAATGTTAAATGACTGTAGTAACTTGGGTGAAAATTGTGATCATTTAGGTTTGGGTGCAAGCTACTTGTTGAGAATGAGATACCGTCCATTTTTTTTTGCTTTCTCTCATTGATGACTGGATTTGCTGGACTGAATGGTGGAGATGCAGCACAGAGCATGTGAACACTTTATAGTCATAGAGGTCTTGGGACAGCAACTCCCATATCTAATTGGTTTCAAGGCTAAGCCTTTTTAATGGCCAATCTCTGCAGTTTCACAACCGTAAACATTTTTCAGCTTTATGTCTTCTGATTAAACCAAAAATAATCCAAGTTAGCCATCAAAAAATAATTGCACAGCAAGGAAGAGGTTTACCGTTTAAGCTTTGCACATTTCTATGCTATGAGGGGTGTTCATAAAGTTTTATGAAGAGTATTGATTGGCACCTTAGAGCCATATGCCTGGTGTTGGCTTAATGGTTAGGGTGGTAGGCTTTGGATCCTCGGGTCCTGAGTTCAAATCCCGCTTAGCTGTTGAATTAATACCAGGTGGGGTTAACTCGGCCTGTCATCCTTCCGAGGTCGGCAAAATGAGTGCCAGCATGCTGGTATACTGTGTCGGAGTGGCGATCCGTCCAGGATTGTGCCCAATAGCCAAGGAGACTGCTTAAGCAGCACCAAAGCTCTGCACAGAGTATGGGCCCAATCTCCTCCTCCTCCTTAGAGTCATGTTTGTTTGTCTTTTATTTCTGATTTTGTGGTTACATGTATGCCTGTTATATGCCATAGCTTAATTTAATTGACTTTTTTTTTTCAGAGTGGAATCTATAATTTCGCTATCTATAATCTATAAGTACAGTATTATATAATACTAGCAGGTACCCGTGGAAATTATACGTAATTTAAAATGTGACTTTTCCTTTGCACACATAACCGAGGCACGTGGAAGAGCTAGTACGAGTACACTGAACGTATCAGGACGCAACAGGACAAAAGGAACAGCAGAAAGAGGAGGGAAACACCAACGATAACAATAATATGCAACAAACACTTAAATAGCATGTGAATTTAATATTATTTCACTATGTGCTGCCTAAAGATGCTGTTTAATTAATTCAACCCCCACCCAATGCCAAGTCCTCAACTCTCCCCAACCCCAAAGTCTTCACCTCCCACTACCCATCCCCAAGTCCTCAACTCTGCCTCTCCCAGCTCTCCTTCCCTCTCTGCCCCCTCTGCCCACACTTGGTGGATGAGTTGAGCAGGTGAGAAGAACAAGCTGATTCGATTTTGGTTGAGGTCCAGATGCATACACTCGATTGTTCACTTAGCTTTGAAGAAGTTTGTGGGTTATGAACAAACCATCACCTGAGACTTGATCGGCTCTCGCCCGTTGGTATCGAAATCGGTGCGAGTTTGTTTGAGTTTTGTTTTTTGGTTTGCTGTGCCTTTTAATAATATACCAGTGTAAAAGCCTGTCAAAAATGGAGGGTTGGAGTTATTTTATAAAACTGGAAGATATGATTTTTCTTCGCAAGAAGCGTTATTTTAAAACGCTACATGTACAAATGTGACCCTATTTTCTTTTTCTTCTGGAATGTTTCATTTTGACGGTACAACCTTGTGAGCGTGTCAAAGTCTGAAGCCTTGGCCTAGCGTCAGGTGTGCTTATAATCTTCTTTATTTATTGGACATCCTACGGGCATAAATTAACGCTCATTTTACTCTGCGTGCGTTGCACATCATGTGCAGCGAATTTCATCTCCCTGCACCTTGTATTTATTGTTTTGTTTTTTTTAACGCTTCTGTACACCGTGCTTGAGCTTTGTTTGCAAGTCACTGTCTACGATTCCAATATAAGAGATGTAATTACCCTTTTATGGAAAATGTTTTTCCAGTTTTTTTTAATCCTCAAAAATAGACTTCAGTGAACACACAGTTGTGCTAAAAGGTTGGCCTTTAAAACCCTTCTTAAATTGTCTTTATGAAGAGGAACAGACAAATACACAGTATGTTATATAGGTAGAACATATATATATATATATATATATATATATATATATATATATATATATACACACACACACACACACACACGCACATATGTGCAGCAGGGGAAAGAAAGCCAGTGGGTGCGGCAAAAGAAATGCAATTATTATTTACAAATAGAAAGACACAAAGCAGAGCTAACCCAATATAAATAACGTCTTCAAGTTTGTATTGTGTTACACATCACAGGTACCAGCAGACACACACCCGAGGAAATTAGAGATAGCCCAGAAAGAAGAGAAGTAGCTGAGGTGTAAGTGACTTCATTGTACCTAGCACGATCGACGGACCTATGCAACATCAATCGCTTAGGAGGGGAGGGAAGAAAACTGGGGGTGTCTACGGTGCATGAGTGGGACGTGCAAGAGGAAGTATGTAGAGGTGCGAATTGTTTTGCTATTTCAGTGGTGCGTCCACAGTGGACGAGAGAACACATGGGAGAGAAAGATGTGTGAGAGATAGCTTAATGGGGCGTGTAAGAGACTCTGCAAATGTGTTATTAATGACGATGACTGGAACGTCATGGGAGCCAAGCGCCGATTACCCGGTGATGATTCGGCAATGACCTGGCAACTATCCAGCAACTACTCAGCGCTGTTCGCCTGGCTCGTCCTTGCACTGCCTTCTCAGTTCGGCTCTCGGTCGGCAAGACTGGTAGTCAATGATGCTCTGCTCAGAAAAGGCTCTGGACCCAAAAGACAAAATGATTCTGATTCACTCTCTTTTTATAAAACTTGGGGTGAAGGAGGAGCCAGAATTTGGATCAAGAGACAATGTAGGCATTTCCACGTGTCCCCATTGATGCGTAGATGCCACCCTGGGAAGTAGCCCCGCCCCGTCAGACTCCGGCGCCAAAAATGTCCTCGGTCGCTCTCGGGCTCAGCCATACAATGGAGCTCCATAGTTTCTATGTGGCGGGGGTTTTTGGGAGCGCTCTCCGGCCTCCACTTGTGCTGGACTCCACTATTGGTTAGCGGAGGGTCAGAGCTACACAGACGTCACCAAATGAATCCCAGCATACATTCGCGCTTCGAGCTACACACTGAAGTGTTCTGGCTTGCAGGCACCCGCTACGTTCTCCATTCCCCAGGATCCCCAATGACTGTTGTGAGTGTTCAGGGAGCTGAAGGCAGTGGCGGCGGTTATAGTGAGGTGGGGAAAGCGCTGTGGCATCTGCGGTAAAGTTGTTGAAGCATTGTAAGTGGTTGAGGCAATTGTGGTGATGATGTTGAAGTGGTTGGTAGTGGTTGTGGCATTTGTGGTGAAGATGTCGGGCAGAGGTTGTTGTGGGAATTTTTGGGATGTGATGTAGCAATTATGGTGAGCGTTGTAGCATCGTGGTGAGGATCTGAGGTGAGGCGTCGGTTGGTTAATGGCGCACAATTTGAACGGGGAAACAGCGCGCGGTTTGAACGGCGACTCTGCAGCATATCCTCATGACGTCACTTTCCAGCCCATGGTGTGCATGCATGCATGGTGGGGTCATGTGTAAAATACAGTGAATAGAATAAATTAAGTGAAGGAATAGGGAATTGAAGACCTAACTAAAAGCCCTGTGCAACACACCTTGTCTCACCTTGTGCAATACTGTATATATATATATATAATATATATATATATATATATATATATATATATGTATGTGTATATGTGATATATATATATATATATATATATATATATATATATATATATATATATACCGGGCGTAGTGGCGTGCGCCTGTAATCCGGCTACTCGGAGGCTTCGGTTGGAGGATCGCTTGAGGACTGGTGCTCTGCGCTGGGCTGCGCTATGAGAGGGTGCAGGGCAGCCCGGAATCATGGCGAAACCCAATCCTTATCCCTGTGTCGTAAGAGGCGACCAGGGTTGCATCAGGAAGGGCATCCGACGTAAAACTGATGCCAAATCAGTATGCGGATCATAACGGATTATCCGCTGTGG
>CM068958.1:103790677-103801032 GCA_035128595.1 Eptatretus atami | reverse complement strand
CACCCCCTCCCCATCCCAGGACAATTTTATTGGGTACCAAATTGTTCACTGGGATCAACGGAATATAAAAAATTGAACCACATCAAATTGAGCCGTTTCCATGGCAATCTATCGTGAATTGAACCATTGCACTTAGATCAGTAAATCGAGCAAATCTCGTTAAATTTCAAAGACAGAATAACAAAACTGGCACCAAAATCGAGGTGATGCATTTCCCCTTTAATGCCTAAAGTTGATATGTTGATTAACTAATTTGTGTGATCATGAATATTCATTAAAATTAGAAATGGTGCTTAAAATTCAAACTATCAACTTCAACACTTCTCAGAAATTATAGAAGAGGTTTATTAAAATCAAAATATGTATCATTCAATTTCCAAGTTGAAGACAATGACAATGATACCCACCTTGTTACTCTGGAATATGAATAAGTGGATCAATTAGCAAAAACAAACCCTAAGGCCGCCACGACGGCCCTCAAAAAACCGTCCTCTTCTTTAGAGGCTATTATCACTGCTCGACGAAATATGTTTTCTGATTTTTCAATTTTCTTTTCTTCAGGTTTGTGACTACGTGGATCCGAAAAAGCAAGATATATTATAAAATAAATAATTTTCGGACATTGTTAGGTGTAGATTACACATCATACCGACATTTTGGAATGTAACCAGGAATTAGAGAGTTCCAGGAGTAAGTGATTTTTTATGCCTCCGCACCAAGGGTGCCGGAGGTATTATGTTTCCGGGTCGTCTGTCCGCCCGCCCGCCCGTCCGTGCCGTCCGGATTTTCGTTTACGCGATAACTCAAGAAGCAAATTGTAGAATTTCATCAAACTTGGTAAAAAGGTAAAGTAAAACAGGGCAATTAATGATTAGATTTTGTGCCAGATGTGATAAAGGTCAAGGGTCAAAGGTCAAGGTCAAACTGAAATTTTACTGTTTACGCCCTAACTCAAGAAATATTGGACAGAATTTCATCAAACTTGGTACAAAGGTAAAGTTAGACAGGCCAATTCACGGATTAGATTTTGGGCCAGATATGATAACGGTCAAGGGTCAAATATGTCAATACTCAAGTGTTTGTGCGGGAGAGCGGAGGCATACCCGTCGACTGCGCGCAGTCGAATTACTCTATTTTTCAAATGTATATGTTTTATTTCTCTTGCAAGTGTACAATAGCGATGACATGATGGAGCAAGAACAGAAGAGGAAAACTAGAAAATGAAAGGGGAGAAGAGACCAGCAGTTCCACCTGAAGGAAGCGGCAGATATGTAACGTGCATTATTCGATGTCAAAATGTGACATGTTTACCTTTTTACCTGATGTAAAAGATCCGGCCGAGAGATTGCGTAATCTCCATGAGATATGTCGTCAGATACTGTCAGAACCAGTTGGTTCTAAGACTCGATGAAGTCTGCTTGTAAGCTGATACCAGATGAATTCAGCGACGAAAACGGATATCATCAAGACTGCTTTGGCGCTTCACAAAGAATCTTGATTGACTGCACGGCTCTGAGTCAGGAGTAGATTGCTCAGACGAATCACGAGTAGACCAGAGGCGATCAAATGATACAAAAACTATGTTGTTTGCAAAAGACTGCATATTTTGTCATAAAGAAGATAGCATACCAAAAAAAGGTTGGGATCTTGGACAACGGAGTCGACATTAAAATTAATGACAGATGGATGGAGACCAGTTCTTTGATGTACAGAGAAGAAAACGATGAAAAACTGCTGACAAGAATAAGAAGCTATGACGTGTTTGCAGCAGAAGCGCATTTTCACGCAAGCTGTCGGAAAAAATATGTACAAGACCCCCAGCATTGGAGAAGTGTACAGTAAAGCAAAGCTACATCAAGAAAAACTGGAGAGAGCACATGAGTATTGTCTTGTCCAGGCGGATTAACACCGATGCTGGACGGATGGACCAAATTGGCTTTAACTCCCTCAGACCTTTTGATTAATGGTGGGTTTACGTGCGTGAGAACCGAGGAGAGACGAGAACCTTAGCTCTTGTAAAAACCAATGGGTTTATTTCCCGAATCAAATAAATTGACTTGGAAATCTTGCCACCTTGCAGGAAATGCTTGGAACAACACCTCAGAAAGGTAAATTATGAAGTTGCACTGTGGAAGAATTCCCACATTGCAACACCAGACATGCCTGCACAATTGCAAGAACATGGATGGGCACACATATGGAATGCTGGAATCCTTTTGGAGAGAAGGAGATATTCGTCCACAGCCCGCAGAAGGTCGTCTGTGTCCTTCAGGAGACATTAGAAGCTGACAGTGATGATAGTGAGGATATTTCAGGAAAAAATGAAGAGATTTTTGATCAGTGCAATGAGTGATGGGCCAGAACATACCAGCTTGAACATGAAGAAACAAATGACAGTTTTTGAAGGTGGCTGTGGCAGGAATTATTTTTATTTTTATTTTTAAAGCTAATTGGCTCTGCTTATTCATATTCCAGGGTAACAAGGTGGGTCTCATTGTAATTGTCTTGAACTTAGAAATACATTAGTGGAGATTTTGATTTGAATAAACCTCTCCGATAATTTCTGAGAAGTGTTGAAGTTTATAGTTTTCAAATTTTAAGCAACATTTGTAATTTTAATGAATATTCATGATTATGCAAAATATCTAATTAACATACCAGCATTGTGTGTTAAAGGGCAATGTGTAACCTCTATTTTGGTAGCAGTTTTGTTATTCTGTTAAAAAATTTCATGTGATATGCTCGATTTACTGATCTGGGTGAAATGGTTCAATTTTCGTTAGATTGCCATGGAAACGGCCCAGTTTGATACAGTGCAAGTGAGTTATTTTTCTGGGTATTTTCTTTTTTCCCTTTCATTCAGTTGATCCTGGTGGACAATTTGGTACCTGAAAAATTGTCCTGGAAGGGAGGGAACATGGTGGGCTTCACTGTCCCCCCCCCCCGGCCTAATATGTATATATATAGTTAATCTCAAAATATATACTTAGCTTGTACAGACATATTATATACTATGAACTTGAACTTTCCACCACTTTACATGCCTTAAATTAAATACACAATCAAATGTACAGCACAGGTCACTAGGAACCTTTACTATTAACTTGATATACTACAGGTACTGCATGCTGAGAGCAGCACTGACCCTTCTTGAAACACGGAAGAGACTCGTGCATAAAACCATTAACAGGATGCTCGCTATATTTTCTTGGTGGTGAGGGAAGGAGGGACACAAATCTTAGATTGGCATAATTCAGTGTTTCTTACGTGGAAATTATAACCTTTATTTGTGGTGTGAGAAGATTGGTGAGGGGTGGGGGTTTTGGGGGGGGGGGCAAGACAAACGGTGTTTGTGAACAGATGACTGATACGCAGCTTCAGGGAAGGTCAAGTGTGTGTTTTAAACACCAGTATATTGTTACGGTTGTGGAAATTCGCATTACACCATAAGAGTCCTCAGGTGAGATATATCGGTAAGTTCATGTGTAGTTAGCCAAACCCGTTGTATAGAGGGAATATGTGTGATTCATCCGGGCTGCGACGCTTTGAGTTAGCCATTTTTTCTTTCTCTATTGTTATTTTGACCATTAATCCCCCAACAACTCAAACACCACCACCTTCGCCTCTTACTCCACAACTCATCCACAACATCGCTTACCGCATTCTCAACGACACCGCAACAATCAAACACCACCATCTTGCCTCTTTACTCACAACTCCATCCGCAAACATCGCTTCACCACCATTCTCGAACGACGCCCGCCAACAACCAAACTCCCACCACCTCCGCCTTTCTACCACCGTCGTGCATGCTGTGATGCGTTCCTTTCGCTCGAAAGCGATCAGAATCTCACGCCTTTTCATCCGTCCAATGACCGAGCATCGGGTAGTGTAGCCCCGCCTCCGAACCGCTGTGAATGCGTTCCTTTCGCCCCGAAAAGCGGATCAGGAATGCTTCACGCCCCCTTTTTGCCCGACCAATGGCTGAACAGAGGGTGGCGTGGCCCCACCTCAATCGCGTTTTGATCCGAATATTTGCATATAGGCTCCTCCTGAGGCCTATAAAGATGCGAGCGCAAGGCGACTCGCGCGGAGTTGCGGGGGAGTTGCAGGGAAGTTGCAGAGGAGTTGGAGTTTGCGCGGTTCGGTTGCAGGCGGCTGGTCGAGTTCAAGTTCGAGTCAAGGGAAGACGCGGTCGGCAACGAGGTTGCGGTGTGGGGGTCGCTCGTCTCGTCACGGGGTCCAAGCCAGCCAGCTTCCCCTCTCCCTGAGCATCAGCAATTTCCCCCCCCCCCATCCGCGCTGAGATAGTGCCGGGGGGCCCCGTTCTCCCTGACCCTAAACGTGGTGCCACAAAACCGCTCGCGCGGAGCACCCGGAGAGGACTCGCCGACCACGCCAGGGGCACGGAGTCAGGGCGCAGCTGCGCGAACATTGCGGTTGCCCGCCATCGCGTCACGAGGACGCGGGTAAACCTTCCCGGTCTCGTGGACCTGGCCGATCCTCCAGGATCCACGTACATTTGGTCTACGGACCTGTCTGCTCCTTGCCTGTGAGGGTGGCTTTCTTTTCTTTCGGGTTGAATGCATGCTGTGGCGCCGTGTCCAATAAGTAGAACTGCTTAAGTGTCTGTGCCTGTACATTGCCCTTTTATTCGGTGTAACTCTTTCTATTGCATTTGCTTTTGTTGCATGACTGTATGGCTGTATATACGTGCTTGTCTGTGTGTGTGAAATAAATGTGCTTACTTGTTGAACTGTTTCCCGCTTTGCTTCGTCTCCTTCCTTTTATTGAATCTCCATCTTGCATCACGTAAGGGATTGATAGTGGGTTTAAAACGCCCGGTAATTAATCGAACCGTCGAGGTCGACGATAACTCCGCTCGGTTATCTCTGCAGCACGGAACGAACCGCTTAAGCGGTTCGTGTCCGAAGTCGACCTGCGGCGAGGTACGATGCGCCGGTCGACCACTGGCGCAGGTACTTAGGTAGGTCGAATTTGGTGAGCAACCCTATCCTGCCGGGTGGGCATTGGCACGATCGTGGTGAGGTTAAACCCCCACCCGTGACTGGCCCGGGCGGTAGTTCCGGAGGGTCACGACCGAATTGTCCATCCGGTGGGCGACGTGTCGCGATTCGAGTTACGTGGCCGATCGCACGCCGGCGGGCGGAATTCGAACAATATCTTTGCTGGATGCGACATCTGCAACAACACCATGTGGATTTACCATTACAACAGTAGGCAGGTATGACAGGAATGAAAACTTCTCTCTTCAAGTTGTATCTACCTTGTAATATGTTGGGGTTTTTATTCCTGTCTCCTAGATAGGCACTTGCGATCAGCCGGAGATAGTTTTTCATTGTTTCTCCTATCCCACTCTCCTTAGCTTCATGTATTGGACCGAGTGGGGTGCTAAACCTCATGTTGAGCGTGCCAGCATGGATGGCGGTGGTCGCATGACTCTGTTGTCAAAAGTAGGCCGAGCCAATGGCCTGACCATTGACTATGCTGAACGGAGATTGTACTGGACTGACCTGGATGCTAATCACATTGAATCATCTGATATGTTTGGTGAGTATCGGCTTTGTAAGCTGTGAACAGTAGAGCATAACTTTAACAATGGATTTTCTCATGCAGAAATTGCAGTTATTGCACTAATATATACTGTACTCTGTTTTGAATTGTATGGAAAAATTAACATGTGCTATCTGACCTGAATTTTGTAGGACACAATCGGGAGATTATCGCAGATGACCTTCCACACCCATTTGGCCTGACACAATACCACGACCACATCTACTGGACTGATTGGAATCGGCGGAGCATTGAGCGGGCGAGCAAGTTTGACGGACAAAACCACACACTCATCAAAGGCCAGCTGGACTTTGTCATGGACATCCTGGTATTCCACTCATCACGGCAGGAAGGTTCCAACCATTGCTTTGTGATGGCAGAGCAAGATACTGCTCAATGCTCTCACCTGTGCCTTGCTCGACCGAGTGGATTCACCTGTGCCTGTCCTGCCCATTACTTGCTACAGGCCGACAACCACTCCTGCATCCGTGAGTTTTGCCTTTGTGCTGAGTTTACAGTTTTTTTTTTTTGTTTTTTTTTAGTGTACAGGACTTTCATACAAATGTACAATTTGTTCAAATTCATTGTAAATACAGCTGTGAATCTTGATTACGATTCACATGATAACATGTAACATCGTTTTAGTAAAAATAATTCCTCAATTCAAATAATTTGGCTGTCGTGACAGGATGGTGAAGAGGTAGTGCACTTACCTTTGAATTTTCCAATCTGGATTTAATCCGAGACTTTTAAAATGACGTATGAATGCTAACATAGCCTTTCGTGCATGCTCTGTGAGTGCTTTCAGTGACTCGCTTCTGTGAGCGCCGGCACTTTTAACCTGTCGTTGCTCGGAAGAAATGTACAAGTCAAATCGTCTTTTTGACATAATTTTTCAACATTTAAATGAAAGAGTGGCAATTTCATGATGGGTAACCGTAATTGTGTTCCTGGATGCAAATTCATTCATCCATTGGGACCATACTCGGCGCAGAGTGTCGTTACTGCCGAAGCAGTCTCCTGGGCTATTGGGCACAATCCTTGACAGGCCGCCACTCTGACGCAGGATACTCGAATGGCTCGATCATCCCAGCAAGCTGGTACTCATTTTTCCGACCTCGGAAGGATGATAGGCTGATTCATTCCCACCTGGTATTAATTCAACGGCCAAGTGGGATTTGAACTCATGACCCTCGGATCCCAAGCCTGCCACCCTAACCATTAAGCCAACAAAATCAGACTCACGGAAATGTACCAAATACGAGAAATATGCGAGGTGTCGAGTTTCTATTATTTCCTGTTAATACAAGTGAGCAGCAGCAGTGGATATATAACACACACACACACACACACACACACACACACACACACACACACACACACACACACACACACACACACACTTGTACAGTTTCAGCTATTCCTGAATGAAATATAATATAATTTAAAGGATTGTTGTAAATGATGTTAACCTCAAAACATACTTCCCTTACCGAAAGTAAGAACCTTAACCCGAAAGCAAATTAATGGTTTTCCGACTGCACAGATCATCAGCTGGGCACCGTTCTTCCTCGAGGTTTCGATCCTTTCAGCCCAGGACCTGACGCACACACACACACACACACACACACGCACTTCTTATTTTTGCAATAGATGCAAAAATGCAGTACAATTTCTCCTGTTTCCCAGAACCAAACAAACAATATATTTGTGACAGTTCCGCTCCCCACCTTCCCAACATGATTAATAGTAAATATCATCACTTTTTAAGTTGAGTTTAAACTTACCCTGTACATTTACAAACCCCAGATATGACCTTCACTTTGCTGTTAAGAAGCACCCAAACCAGATACGGTGTCTCCCTCAGGGAAGTCTGCCTGATGCATCTCACGACCATGTAAATAGTAGCTGGCATAAGCTTTGTGTATTTTCACATCGTGAAGATGGCCTTTGTCAACGAGTCGGTAGCCATTGCTCTGTTGGTGACGATGCACAGCATTGTCTTTTCAATTGCAGACATCCATTAAATATATCACCAAGCCTGCCATGTTCACAGGAGGCACTCCCGCAAGGTTCAAAGTCCGTTCACTGGTAGCGATTGTCGGGGGTTGGGTAGAACGTGCCCGTCTACGATCCTTTGAGTCTTGCACTGGCTCACATAGTCAGGATTTTGAAGTATGGAAAGCTACGAGATCTCAGTGCTTTGGGTGAACTGAGAAAGTTTTCCAACACTTTCGTTGTGCAGAGGCACATCCCTTTCTCTCAGGTACTTTTCCAAGTATTTTCAAATTATTTTTGAAGCTTTGTGAGCCATTTTAGGTACCAATCCTTATCTCGCACGCACGATGTGGAAACATGTCCTAATCAACATTGCTGCTAAGGGGTTATGCACACGCGTGCCGAGCAATATGGGGTGGATTACGTCATCTCAAAAGTCCAATATTCCCAACCCGACTATAAACTTTGATTGGTGCTTCACAGGTAGGGTTTTGTATCGCAAAGTGTGTCGTTCGTCAAATGGCCGTTAAGCTGATTGTCGGGTTTCTAGCATTTGTGGACGTTTGTGACTCGAGACGGTCTTTTGCAAAGAGTAGGCGAGTTATCACCAGCACCCAGTGTGACCACTCCTTGGCTTTTTTCACAAGATCTTGGATATTCGTTGTTCACCTTGGCGTCTTGGTTTTCTATAGGTTTTCTTGGCATATAGGTTTTCTATTATCACCGCTTTTCCGAAACCTTGTGAATTCTTGGCTTTTTCATTGGTTCACCTTGGCATTTATGAAAATAAGGAGTGGTCACACTGCCAGCACCCTGGCAAAATGACAAATTCTTAACATCTTCAGTCAAACTCCAGGCCAGGCCAGCTGGTTCAAGAAAGATTTGGGCCAATACAAAAACTTTCCCCGCCTAATCCCACAATTTCACACATACCACATCATTCAGAACCACGCTGGTATGTCTGTTTTGTGACTGCATTTTCTGTATATTTTTTTTTTCTCAAACAGTTTGACACAAAATAGATAATTGGCTGCATGGATTATTGAATTATTTTGAGAAGGGGTGTGGCTAATTGTGCTGTTTCACAAAAAGCTACAGGGGGTTGGGGGGGGGTCAATTTCCCCACAAGCCCCAATGCTGGATCCGTACCTGGTTTTCTTCATCTCTGACTTGGTTTGGCACCGTGTTACACATTGCAATGCATATTTTAACATCATGTCCAATTAATGTTTCAGGATTTAACCCCAAATGTTATTTTCAAGAAGCTTTTTATGTATCTAAATGTGTAAATATTTCCAATGTATTGTATAATGGGGTGAATTTGTACATCCATGGCTTGAAACGGTCAATAGCTGACGTTGACGCTGTTTTTCTTCGCCCATTTTCAAAGATTTCAACTCCTACATTGAATAATACAGTTTACTTTATTTTCCTGAGCACTTCAATGTTGAGCGACTGAGTGCCCTTTGTAAAATATATAAAAATTGTCCACCGTATACCGTAATATCACTCGCTGTATAAGCTGCATATTCTTTCCCAGAAATATCTCGTAAAAAATTGGAGTGCGTATTGTCCACAAGAACAACGGTGTAAACTCGATTTCTTCAGATTTCTCGCATCGACGCAAGACCAACCTTCCTTACCGGGTGCCTCCATCTTAAAATGCAGTGTATTGTGGGATAACTTGTGCAACATTGAATGGGTATTTTTAATTTTTTTTGGTTCTGAGTAATAATTATTTTGATAGAAGAATTAAAATTGTAAAATTGTTCATTAGCATTTACGAGCACATTTTTAAACATAAAAACATCATTCAGTGCATTAGTTTGCTTTTAAAACCTTTCATGTAAACTTTTAAAAAGATACACCGTCATAGCAGCAAAATAAGCTTGGGATTAACACATGCATTAATTGCAGTTCAACAGACCGCTTGAGAATTAGTTAAGCTAATGACTTGCTAAACACTTGAGAGTTATGAAGGAACTCTTACTGTGCTCATCTGATAGATGTCACGAATCACTCGGTAAGAGTTGTTCGATAAATTCCACAAATTTTGTTTCATACAACTTTAGAAGTCATCAGTTATGCTGAATTAAACACCATCTAAAATTGCAATCCATAGATCGACAAAAACACTCCTTTTGAGTTCGGCCTAACTAAATTAACAGGACCGAGCTGGAATTCATTTTCGTCGGAGTTAATTTTTGGGGTCTGGGTTATACATATAAACTGATATTTTCCTGAGAATTTTATTTGAAAAGTCCCCTGCGGATTGTACATGACAGTGGATTAATTATACATGGGTGGCTGTACGTATATATCCATGATAGACCCTCCCCTTCAATCACCATAGCATCCATTTTTTATACCTCCCCCCATTCCCCTCCCATTCTTTTTTACTTCTCATAAAATTTATTAATTTTTTTTGCAGTTTACCTTCACACACACCACATACGTAATGGCAATTTTAATCTTGTATGTTGTTGTTTTTACCACTTGCAGTCTTTCAACTTTATTTGAAATAGGTTCTTGTTTTTCATCTTGAGCCCTTCTGTTGGCAATGTCCTCTCCACAGCACCATCCACCTTCTTGCTGTTTAGCCAGCGTAGTAGCATCAACCGTATGGTGATTGATGATCAACAGAGCCCAGATGTGATGCTGCCTATAGAGCCTCTGCACAGTGTGCGAGCTCTTGACTATGACCCACATGATGAGCTCGTCTACTGGGTGGATGGATGGCAAGGACCTAGGAGGCAGAGCACAATCCACCGTGCACGTGCGGA
>CM068958.1:103769781-103788727 GCA_035128595.1 Eptatretus atami | reverse complement strand
GGACCCGACTCTTCAGGACTCTGACTCGGAATGCCAAGGACTCGGACCAATTCAGGCTCGAGTCCAGCAAAATTTAGTGTACAGTACAGTAAAACTTCACCATTTGCAGATTTGCTTACTTCTGTGTACCTATTCACCATCCGCAGGGTGCAATGCTTCACATGTCCCACAGTCCCTCACTCAGGATACAAATTAGTTTTGCACTGTTCTTTTTATTTTGGTTGTGTTCCAAGTGAGATTAAAATTAAGTTACTCAATTGGGTTTAAACTAGCTACCCTTTAAGTTACCCTTTAAACTAGCTACTGTATGCCGAGTAAAACGAGATGTTTAACGACCCTGGATGACCTAAAATAAGGAAATAAAAAAATAAAGGTCCTTTTGACTTCCATATCGTGCTCTAACCTTTCAACACGATACATCAAACCAAGTTAGCAAGAGAAATGTGAAAATGTCTTCTAAAAACATTTTCTAAATAAGATGTAATCTCATTACATCCTTTTCATTTTCAATATAAATTTGTGTTTGAGTTTTTCTGTAATATCGGCATCTCAATTTCCACAGCAGCAAAAGTCCATGCAGTGTTTGCTGCATATTTTCGAGGTATTTGAATAGTTAGGTTGGGTTTAACAATAATAACCATTCCTTTCATGCCACGAGGCACATTGGGCTACCGAGGAAGTTTCATTTGGTTAAGGAGTACGGTCCTGGACGGATCACCACTCCGCCGCAGGACACTCGGATGGCTTATTACCCCGGAAAGCTGGTACTCATTTTGCCAACCTCAGAAGGATGACAGGCTGAGTCAAACCACTTGGTGGTGTTTCAATGGCATGACAGGGGCTCAAACTCAGGACCTTGAGATCTTAAGCCAGCCACCTTAACTGTTAAACCAACACTAAGATAGGGTTAGGGTTATGTTTTAGTTATGAACATGACATCACAGTTGTTTTAAAAGCTCCATTTTATGTTATACTGCAATCATTACTGTTACTACATAACTAAATATTATTAAGCTACGAAAGAGTAATTAAACATTTTATATAAGGTGGTATAAAAGACGGTGGTTTTAAATGGTGGTAAATGTTTTTTTGGGGGTGGGGGCTGGTCATGTGTTTATTGCTCGTTTCAAACCGAAAGATTTTTCCATTATCATGCTGAAATAAGGTTCATGCACGCGTGCATGCATCCTGCATGTGGAAGTTAACATCTGTGATTGCCTATGATTTACAAGGGGCTGTTCAACATTACTTAATGCTAAAAAAAAAATTTTTGCTAAAATCTGACACCACTCACCCCCTTCACACACCCTGTAATGCTCCGTAACGCTGGACCAGGCATCCGCTAAGATATAATACATAAAGACCGAGCGATCAATTTAATCATTATGTCTTGATAGACTTCTACAGTATATAATTTCCCTGAAAAGAGTAGTTAGTTGGTAGTTACAATCCATCCCATACCAAAGTGAACATGCACCCAATCAATAATAATGAATCATGGGTTTGGACTCAGACCAGGTGGACTTCATTATAACACTAATGACAGCTTCTTTTTTTTTATTTCTTTGTTACCATTTGTGTTTTTTCATAGTCTTTGTTCTTATCCCATGCTTTTGAAAGAAAAGAAAAAAAAGGGGGGTATTGTCATCTGTTCCGTTCTTCTGTCTGTCCGTCTATCCTGCTATCTCCTCCTAAACGGTTGTACAGAAAGTAATCAAACTTCGTCGTTATTATCACCTCACGGCAAGAAAGTGCATGAGCAGGATCATCTTTGGCCCCACCCCTTGGGGCAGGGTAAAAAGGTCAAAGCAAAAAAAAGGTCAAAGACATTTTTTTTTTTTGACCCCCGGTTATGCAGTTTCGTGCAGTTATATTCATGGTTTTAAAAATGTGGGGTGTGTTCACTCTTACTGCTTGTATCTCAGTTGGGTATAAATAGGTGAAACAGGTACTCCAGGGCCATAAGTACACTTCGTTTTTTAAAGTTTATGTAACATACTCTCATTTTTATATGCCCGATATATATATCGGGCGTATTCTGTGATACCGGCGTCCGTCTGTCCGTCTGTCTGTCTGTCCGTCCGTCCGTTCCTGTCGCACTCTAACTCACAAAGTTTTCACTTTCACGTTTCATATTTGGTACATAGGTACAGACTGTGGAGACGGTGTGTCGGACATACGTTCGTCATCTAAGTGGTTGCCATGGCAACCAGGATGCTGTTTTCCATGTAGTAGCACAATTCTGTATATACTTCTGTTCTTCATAAATGACATGTTTAATATATAATTGTGTGTGTGCATGCGCGCTCGTGCACTGTGGTGCTGTTTCACAGAGACTTTTTCGGGGCGTATATTGTGCTCACTTGCGCTTTGTTTTTTTGTTGTTGTTTGTGTTTTTAATAGATAATGCTAAATAATAACTTGTGTTTTTTGGATCATGATCTTGCTGTAAGATCATTATCTTTTTTAACTGATAATGCTGGGATAGATTGTGATGAGTTTTTTTTTGTATTTGTACGACTAGGATGACAAGGGAGGGGGCATGGGCTTGAAAAAAAAAAACCCAACATCAACCACACAACCCCCTTGACAAGACCCCACCAACAGCACTCCAAACACATGCACACAATCACCCATCAATGCTCAAACTAACTAAAGTCTTATCAACATCCCATACCCCTCGATCTCCAATAACTTCCAGGTACCTATCGAGTTCTAATTTAAACTTATCTACTGTTTCTGCTGCCACTACCTTCCCAGGAGAGCATTCATGCATTAACTCCTCTCTGAGTAAAAGGCCCCTGCCTTACTACCATCTTAACTCTCCTCTTCTTTTACTCTCAGGCTATGGCTCCTGTCCTATCACTGTCTACTCTGTTGAAATTCATCTGCACTTTTTTTATAAACTTGTTGAGGCTCGTATGAGAGCTAACACAAAACACACACAGCAACGGGGGCATGAGACAAGAGGGCGGGAGTGGGAAGGACAAACAGTGGGGAACAGAGACATTAGGAGATCTGTGGAAGGGAGAGGGATGAGTGGGGAACACGGGGTATACAACATGGAACATTACAGGGACTTTCAGGAAGGAAAGCAGGGAATTTGAAAGAGGTGGATTAACGGGGTAGAAAAGAGCGAGGATTTGGATGGGGACGATAAGAGGTGGTGGTGAAAGCAGCTGTTGAAGGCCTGGAGGAAGAATGGGATGAACATAGTGAGGGAGTTTATTCCAAAGGTGGGGAAAAAGAGAATGAAAGAGAGAAGGTGAGCAGTAATTCATGATTTGGTAGTTTTACCAGAAGGGGGTTGGCGGACCTTGACGCCCTGCGGAAATGTGGGGAAAATCGCAGACACAGCGGGGGGGGGGGGCGAGACGAGAGGAGGCGGTAAAAGACACGAAGACACCAACCTGCCTGCTGTGAGAGAGTGAGAAGCCCAAAGACTCAGCCTCATTGGCGGGAGATACCATGATCCGAAATGCTTGGTTCCACAGCAGCGTTAAGCCGAGAAAGGTGGGAGGCAGGAGCCAGCCAGAGGTGAGAGCAATACTCCATCAGACTGCGGACGAAAGCTTTGTAAGTCGTCAGGAGCTCAGGTGGGCCGAGGAAGGACTTTGCACGACGGAGGATTCTCAGTCGGCG
The DNA here is from genome assembly GCA_035128595.1 of Eptatretus atami. Classification (NCBI taxonomy): domain Eukaryota; kingdom Metazoa; phylum Chordata; class Myxini; order Myxiniformes; family Myxinidae; genus Eptatretus; species Eptatretus atami. The sequence goes on along the minus strand of CM068958.1, from coordinate 103,785,085 downwards.
ACTGGCTTTGGAGGCCAGGTTTGAAATGTGGCTTTCCCAGGAAAGGTCAGAGCAGATAGTGAGACCCAGAAGCTTGAAAGAAAGGACTTCTTCCAGAGGATTGTGGAGAAAGTGGATTGGGGGTTTCCAAACGGTCCTTTTGAGAGACATCGTGAGAGTGTGAGATTTGTCCGGATTTATCTATACCTTTCATTATCTTAAACATCTCTCGTTCTCCTCGTAACCGCCTCCTTTCTAGTGTAATGAGCCATGTTTCCTTCAGCTATTCCTAATAGCTGAATCTAGCTCAGCCTGGAAACAATCTAGTAGCCCTGCGCTGAACCTCTCAATGGCAGCTATGTCCTTCCGGAACTGTGGTGACCAAAACTGCACACAATATCAGATGTGGCCTCACTAAATTCCTGCAAATGTGTTAACACCACTGTTTTGATTATACATGATCCCTCCGAATACAACCGAAAACCCGATTTGCTTTATTATAGCTGTCTGCACTGTGCTGCCTGCTTACCTCCCATATCAATTACCACCCACAGATCCTTCTCCTGTGTGACATGCTCCAAAATTACCCCTTGCATCCTGAAATCTCTATTTTCATTGTTCTTTCCCATCTCCAACACACCTTACACTTCCTCAGGTTAAATTGCATCTCTGCCTACTCAATCGTCAAAAGTTTTAGACACACCCCATTTTTCCAGTTTTTACTGAAATTTAAGCAGTTTAATGTCAATGTCCTCTGAAATTAAGCATAGAACAAATAAACAATTGCAGATAAAAAGAAATCATGGAATCGTTTTGTAGACAAAATTTAATCTACATTTTTGACTCATCAAAGTAGCCAACTTTTGCAGATATAACAGCCGAACATACGTGGCATTCTTCATCAATGGAAATCAAATATTGTTGGGAAGTTCTTCCAACACTGTTGCGAAGTTCCACAAATGTGTGCACTGTAGTGCTTTGCTTTCACCTTCTGTCCAGTTCTATCCAAACCAGCTCATGGGGTTTAAGTTTGGAGACTGTGCTGGCCATTCCATGATTTGAAGCCTACGTCTCGTTGTTTTCTTCTAAGGTAGTTCTGACATAGCCTGGAGGTATATTTGGTCGTTATTCGTGGCTGTAGGATGAACCCCTGCCAACTAGGCGTAGACAGAGGGTATTGCATGTGTTGCAAAATGCTGTGGTAACCCTTTGGTTTCAGGGTACCAGTCACTCTGTGCAAGTCGCCGACTCTGGATCCAGCAGAAGAGCCCAGATCATCAGCTTCCTCCTCCATGTTTGAAAGTTGTGTCACACACTGAGGAACCATCTTTCGCCTACTCGACGCTACAAAACCTGCGTGATGAACCGAAGATTTCAAATTTTGATTCATCGGTCCATAAGACCTTCTTCCAGTTTTCAGTAGTCCACTGGCGGTGCTTCATGGCCCAGGCAAGCCTCTTTTCTTTATTTGCCATCTTAGCAATGGCTTCTCTGCCACTCGACCTGTCAAACCTGCAGCTCAAAGTCTCTCTTCACAGTTGAAACTGAGACTTCCTTACTTCGACCAGTGTTAACGGTGCTTGAAGCTGCTGTCCTGTGAGCTGCCGATCACGCAAGCTGTTGACTCTCAGAAACTTGTCTTCTGATTGTGTGTGGCTTTGGGTCTGCCAGACCTCTTCCTGTCAGAGTTTCCTCCAGTTTCAAGTGCCTTTTGATGGTGTAGGAAACTGTACTCACTGGCACCATGGCTTACTTGCAATTTCTCTAAGGAAAGAACTACACTTTTAAGAGTTATAATGGTCTGTCTGTCTTCCTTTGTTCATTGTCAGAACAGCTTGTAGTTTGCTAACCATTACTTGTTCCCTGAAAAGGCCTTTTTAACAACTGAAATTTACATTATTTTTCAGTTTTTGGTAACCTCACTTTTTTGTTAACTGACGCTTGCTTTGTACCACTTCAGATTATTCACTGGACTTGAACTGCTAAATTCAGTAAAACTGGGACAATGGGGTGTTCTAAAACTTTTGACCGGTGGAGTATCTTTTCCCAATCTATGCAAGTATCAATACTTTCCCTGAATCTATCACCACCCCCTCTGCTATCCACCTTACTCCAAGGCTTTGTGTCATCCACAAATTTTGGAAAGCTTACTCTTCACCCTACTATCCAAATCATTGATGTAAATAATGAATAGTGATGGTCCGAGTACTGATCCCTGAGGTACCCCGCTACTTACGTCCTCCCAGCAAGACACCTCCCACTCACAGCCACTCTTTGCCTCCTATCACGAAGCCAGTTTGCAATCCAATTAGCTCCCTGACCAGCCACTCCACAAGCCTCACCTTGGCTTACAACTCTGATGTGGTGCGCTTATCAAATGCCTTCTTAAGTCTAGATATACGATGTCCACTGCCATTCCCTCATCCACCCAATCAGACACTGCTTCATAGAACCTAAATATTTTGTTAGACAGGAACTACCTTTGTAAACCCATGCTGACTACCTTTAATTAGTTTGTATTAATTAAATGGTTCCTCATCTGGTCCCTAATTAATGTCTCCAACACCTTCCCCACAACTGAAGTCAAGCTAACAGGTCTATAGTTTCCCAATTCTTCTCTGGATTGTTTCTTAAATAATGGGTTACATTTTGCTACCTCTCCAATATCTGGTTACCTTGTCCTGACTCCAGGGAACGATTGAAAATATCCGTTAACATCTTGCTTACCTGCTCCAACCACTTCCATCAATAACTCTCGGTTGCATATTATTCTGGCCCCGGAAGCCTTATCTTCTCTTAAGATTACCAAGTTGTTCCTTTACTTCCTCCAACTCCAACCTGGATTTCTGTAAAAGCCCTTCCTCACCTCCTTGATAGATACTCTCGGCTATTGGCAATTCTCCTGACTGTTCTTGTTGTAAAAGCTGAAGCAGAATCCCTGTTTAATAAGCCTGCCATCTCACTTTCATCACTAACCACTCTTCCCGGTGCTATCCTCAATGGGCCCAAACTGGTCCTAACCTGTTCTTTTCCCCCTGATATACTTAGAGAATGCCTTGCTCTTATGTTTAATATTCTTAACCATGCCCTTCTCATCCTCTCTTTGGCTTGTCGAGTATTTTCTTTTGCCTCTGTTACTCGATGGTAATAAAATCTAACTCCCGTCCTGTTATTTTGTACCTTATAAATGACTTCTGCTTCCTCCTTAATAGCATTCCTTATCTCACTATATGCCTGGTGTTGGCTTTATGGCTGGTGGTGGCTTGGGATCCTCAGGTCCTGAGTTGAATCCTGCTTGGCTTGAATTAATACCAGATGGGGTTGATTTCAGCCTGTCATCCTTCCGAGGTCGGCAAAATGAGTACCAGCTTGCTGGTATCCTGTGTCAGAGTGGTGACCCGTCCAGGATTGTGCCCAAATAGCCCAGGAGACTGCTTCGGCCACACCAACACTCGCACAGAGTATGGTCCCAATGGATGGATGGATCTCATGGCTCAACCACCCTGGCCTCTTTCTGCTTTCTAGTTTTTTCACCTCATTGGAATGTACTTAACTCAGCACTCTAACACATTAGCTTCCTGAAGTTTCCCATTTTTATGGAAAAGATAGGTGGAGTGGCAATGAAAAATAATGGGGGTGGGGGACTGGGGGTGCAAGAGTAGACGTCAAGGAAAACAGCAGAACAAAATGGGTTAGCACAAAATGGTTACATAGTGGAGTATTTGGTAAGTTGAAATGTGTATGAATCGAGGTTTGCGAGCTCTCTCCTAATTTTTACGTACCCCTGCTGGTCGTACAAATTTCAAGGTGTTGTAAACCTCAAACTAGTGGCAGTTAATATCAGGACAACAGCAAACACTTTTCTCTTTTGTATCTCTTGTTTTTCTGTTTCTAAAAAGCTCTCTTCCTTACATTTGCTTTGGGACGAATGTGAGGCTGCTTGTTTTTGGATTAAAGTATATTACGCGAGTTTTGAGCTGCTGTCCCAATTAGCTCAGAATTTTGGCTTTGTATTTTATTTATTTTTGCTGCTTTGGTTAAAGTATTAATTTCCTCTTTTTAAAGACCTGATTTCCAAGTGAACTTGATAATTTAGCAATTTCCCATGGTTTGACTTATGTTCCTTCACAACCTTGTTCCACGATGCAGTACAGTACTTCAACCAACCTTCAGAAGCGAGCACCGCAGACTTGAACGTGCAGCACTGGATTGGCACCGGAGCGTGAGTCCTCTTTTCCACGGGCATCAGCAAAGCCAGTAGCACTGGCAGTGGACACTGCTGAAGGCCGCCTATTTTGGGCTGAATGCTGAATCAAGCGGATTGAGAGTAGTGACTTAGGCAGGTACATAATTTGTAACAATATATATGTATTTATTTGCTAGCTGCCCTGTATCTGCCTTTTTAATATTGCAGATACATTGCCTAGAGAAAGTCTACAACCCTTTAAATTTTTCACTCTTTGCTGCCTTATCACCTGGAAATAAATAGCATTAATCAGGACTTTTTCCACCTTTATTATCACGTCGTAACCCACAACTTCCAAGTGTAAAACAAATTCTACAAAATTTCAGAAAATGATTAAAAATACAAAACACAAAACTTGGTTTGGATAAGTGAACACCCCCCTAGTTAATACTTGGGTGGAAGCACCTTGAAACAGTAATTACAAGCTGCGAGTCTGTTGAGATAGGTTCTAACCAACTTTGCACAACCTTGATTGGGCTATTTCCGCATTTCTTTTCCTGTACAAAACTTGTCCAACGCTCCCGTCAAGTTGTGTGGGGAGCATTGAAAGGAACAGAACCTTCAAGTTAATGCAACCAAATTTTTTTGATTGGATTTAGGTCAGGGCTCTGACTGGGCCACTCAAAGGACATTTATCCTTTTTTTGTTTTCCTTACACCACTCCACCAGTGTAGCTTGTTGTCTGTGTTACTCTGGGTCGTTGTCATGCTGAAAAGTGAACTTTCCCGTCCCAATTCGCTTTCTTGCAGAGTGCAGCAGGTTTTTTCTTTTCGGATTTTTCTGTATTTTTTCTCCCATTCCATTTCCCCTTCTATCTGAAATGTGCCTTAGTTCCTTCTGTGAGAAAATCCTCCTAACAGATGCTTGCCACACCCATGCTTAACAGTTTGGGATGGTGTTTTTTCTTGGTGAATGTGCTGTGTTGGGTTTTGTTTGCAGAACCGTAACCTTTTGCATTTAGGCCAAAAGTTTCCAGCTTGTTTTGTCAGCACCACAAAACTTTTTTTGCAATCGTTCACAATCTCCAGAGTGTTTTTTTTTGCATACCTCAACGGGACTCCAAGATGGTTTTGAGTAATGGACTTCCTTCTTGCCACCCTACCGTACACGGCCAGACTTGGGGAGTGCTTTTGGGAATGTTGACCATGCACACAGTGGACCTAGTTCCTTTGGCTCCACAACGACAAGCAGGTAGCAGTTTTCCAAAGGTTCCATTGGCCCTCTTTTGTGGTGGCCTATCCTCAATCAGTCCCCCTTGCTTGGTCATTCAGTTTTGAGAGACGTCTGATCTATGCGCCCCAGGTTTCACCCTGGGGTACCCATATGCCTTCCCTCTTCTACTGACCGCCTTGACTGTGCCCCTCAAGGGATATTCAGGCCTTGAAAATATTGTTTATACCCCCTTCCGATCTGTGGGCTTTTTTTTCCCAACTTTTGGTCCGGGGGGCTTTTGGAAAAGCCCTTGGTACTCATGTTTGAAGTCCCTTTGTTTGTGGGAAATGCACTACATTCAGAGGAAACCTTACAGGAACAGCTTTGATTTTTATTTCCCTGAAATAATCACATTCACTACAATTTTCACACACAGGTGAGGGCAATTTAACTTGGTGTGTGATTTTTGAAATGAATTGATTACAACCTGAGCTCATTTGCAATTGCGTATTAATGGGGGGTGGGCCAACTTATCCACCAAGATATTCTAGTTTGTATTTTTTTTTCATTTCATTTTTTTCACTTTGTTTTTCTTTGGAAAAGTTTGTGGGGTTCAATGTGTAATAATTGATGGAAAAAGTCCCTGATTTAATACAATTATTTCCAGGCTAATAAAGACAAAAGGTAAATTTTGAAAGGGAGGTGTAAACTTTCTTTCGGCAACTGTAAGTTTTGTGGCCAAAATTTGCCACCAAGATCTTTGTTTTGTAAAAAGCCAAAAGTCACTGAATATGTATCAGGGATCATTGAGAGCATATAAATGTTTCCCGAAGTGAATTTGATTGAGACCATGGAGTGGCAGTGGGATAGCTGATTGAAGAGCACAATGACAATTACTTGGGAAGGTGATTAAATGTACAAAATAAGGAATGGATGAATGGTAGGTTGAGCATTTCGCTTAGTTCATCGTATTCTACGAGAAACCCGTTACCTATTACACCTCCCATTGACTTTTGGGGGGCATGTGGATTGAGAAAGAGAGCAAAATGGTGGAAAGGGCAAGACCAAAAAGTAGGCCGATAAAATGACTGCAACAGGCACGAAACCTTCTTTTGGTGAAAATGAGAAAGTAGACCCTGAAAGATTCGCCTCTTCTCGAAGATGCCAATGGGCAAGGGAAGTTCTCAGAATCCACAACCTCAAGGGGTTGGGGGGGGGGAATATAAAGCCAGAAGCAAGCACCCAGCCTACATAGGAGTGAGCCCATATTTGATGGCACTTTTCTGGATAAGGCCTTGTACATTTCATAACTTTGACATGTAAAAGAAAGGACCTTGGCCCTATAGAAGAATTATCTGTGAGGGGGTGCCCACTTGGAGATAAGAGCTGCATGGGAGAGGTTTATTGTTTGACGACTTCAGATGCCCAAAAACTGTACTTTTTCCATACACTGGCGACTTAATATATTGTGGGGTATTTTACTAGTTGGTCCCCTTTTCGAGGGGGACAAAGTAAAGAGTATGAGACATTACGGCATTAAAAGTCATGTTTCAGGTAGACGGAACTTGGGGTGCTTTATTTTTTCTGAAGATGCAAAGAAGAGGATGGTGCCTGCAGCTTGTAACCAGTTGAATACCTGCCAATGTGGTTGGGTTTGTCGGTGACTAAACGAACACCCTCAACTGCTTTGCTGATGGGGAAGGGGTGACTGAATACCCTGTGGACAAAAACCAACAACCTGACAAAGGCAAATGGGACTCCCCTCCAGAGTCCAATGACATCCCATTGGAGGGAGACAGTGTTCTCCTAAAAACCCCATGTAAGATTGGATCCGTTTTTGTTGGCAACTCGGGTAGCTGAGAGGGGTTAGTGACACCCTGATGTGAGGCAGATGAGCTAGTAATTAAGCCAATGACAGTCCATCAAAAGGAGGATGAGCCTAATTTTAGACAACGCACAACCACAAAACTCACCTGGTGAGGAAAGAGGTGGCTACCAGTGGTCGCGTGAAGCTGGTGGAAGCATGTTCCTTGTCCGGTGGAATGACAACTGCAGTCCTAATTGTCTCCCAACCACCTTTTGTTACCATATTTTCATGGGTAAACAGGGGCTCCCACTGGTTGTCATGGCTCCAGTGCTTAATTTGAAAAGAGGAGGAGGAAGGAGGAGGAGGTGAGAGGAGAGAAGGAGGGAGAAGCTTCCCTGGAGGATAGTTGAGAAAAAAAAATAACAGGGTGGGTTTGTCCAAAAAGTATTTCATCCGATTTTCCCATTTGAATAAAGATATGTCACATTTATGTGTTTTAAGGACAGGAATTGGTCCCCATAATGTTAACCTTTTTTGACATTCCCGAGAGTTAGACATATAGAAAGGCGAAGCAATCTGCTGCTTTCAGCAGAAGCAAAATTGTTGTGGTGGCAGTTTTCCAGAAGTTTCACATCCTTCGACTTTCTTAATCTGGTGGCACATTTATTTGCTTGTACATCTTCCAATTAACATTGATTTTCCCACATGATATTAAGTGGTTTAATGGCAAAAGGTGTTGCCTTGATAAGTGACCAATGGAATGAATTTCATAATTAATGCTGTGGTTCATCATGACACAGATATATCGTATTGCACAGGAAAGATGACACAGGAATCCCTGTTAAGCATTTTCATGAATGTTCAAATCATGTAATTAAATCAATAAGAGTGACAGCAATACTGTACAACAAATAAACGTTTGGTGTTTGATTAATGTTCCCAACATTCTGGAATAGCGATTGCTGATTTCCTCAGCAGTCACGGGGGTGGAATATCATCACCAGTTTATCCCGAGTTGCGTGCCACGATGGAGGTTCTGAAGTGTTCTTCTCCTCTGGAAAAAAACAATTTGCCAAAATTTTCTCATGAAGGTGCTTGAGATGTGTAACGCAAAGAATACCATATTATAAGCAAATGAAAAGACACTTCATTTGCCTCAATAGATTTGTGGAAGTTAGCAATCGCCCAAAGAACAGCAACTGTGTATGTATTAACTGAAAAAGGACCCCTCGTGGAACTGTGGCCCAATTCCATGGTTACAAAAGCAGGTGATGAAAGCACGGTGTTTATAATGAATGTTACACTTTCCTTGCACATTCATAAATTTTCTCACTCAATATAATGCGTTCCGAACAGTAGAAATAAGTTAAGTTTTAATGCTTTGCTTAACTAAATTACACTAAGTTAGAAAAATCACTATTTGTTTGAAAAAAAAAATCCGGAATTTAACTCCAGGTTTCCCGACATTATTTTGGTTCACCAGATCCGATTTCCAAAATCCCACATAATATTTCCATTAATATCTTAAATTAGTCCGTGGAGAGTAGATCTTGTTTTCCAAAATCCAAGCTGGGTTGAACAGGCCCGACAAAATTGGCAAGCTGAAAACTCCAGCAACACACAAAGGGCTGACACACAGAATGGGCGCGTCCGCCATCTTGGTTCGGCTTTTATTTTGTTTTTTTATGTGAGCACACCCCCATAAATTATCTTCAAAAAGGGGTGTTTTTAATTAACCAAACACCCCATTTCCACTCTGCATTCCTTGGCAGTTTTCTTAGTATGCATGCAAAAGTTTAGGCTGCTAAGAGTTATAATCGTTTGTAGTTATGGAGGACACAACACACACACACCAGGCACAACATTGCCTTTTACTAAGTATAGATAATTAATAACTAACTTTGGTCTTTTTTTTAAAAAAAAAATTTGAAAATTGATTGTATATGACTGCAGCAAGGCACCAAACATAATTTAACCACCATGCTATCCTCAATGGTAAGATGTATTGATTCAAACTCTCATCTTAACAAGCAAGATAATGATCCAAAACACTTACCCTGGAATAATTTAACCTTATTTGCAAAAGAATGACAAACTGGAAGTCCCTTTCAATGCATGTAGGCCCCTGCTAAAGGGGCTGTCACACCTTGACGATTTAGCCAACGTATGCCGATTTATGAAAATTTGTCTAAAACGCTGGCAAACACACTCGAATAACGTAGGGTACGTTTTTGTGTACGTTAGGTGCACGCTGAAAAACACTACGTAGGTCGTATTACGCTGGTTTAAAAAAACGTTTGGTAGCTTTTTGGTTGTCCAAAAAAATTTGCATGCTTGAAATTATTTAGCGACGTACTCGGCGTTTGGCTCACACGTTCCGCTACGCGGCCATAAGTGTAGCACGTTAATGCGATCGTTGACACACGTTAATTGTATGTTACTCATAAGTCGAAAACCACGTAGAGGTACATTCACGGCCCGAAAACTTATTTCTAACCTATGAGTAACGTTTTTGTAGCACGCTACAAGAACGTTGATTTCACACTTCGCAACACGCACTTGAAAAGTTCCTCATACGTCGAAACACATCAAAGTAATGTTTAGGGTACCCGTGACTTATTTATAACCTATGAATAACGTGCTTGGGAATTTATCTACGCTATGCATACGCTAGACTATCGTTGGGTCATAGGTTGGACGCCTAAAACAAACGATAAACAATCATTGGTATAACTTATGTATATGTTATCGAAGCGTTCTGTGTTCATTACTAGTACATAATTGCATTTGTTAAAGTCGTTTTTAATACGTTAAAAAGTAAAACCAAGAAATATTATCACGGGGAATGAGGGAAAAAAATTAGCCGAAAAGAACATCGAACAATGGTGCAGAAGTAGTCCTCCTATTCGTGACGATAAGAGACTCATACACCCACACCCCCCATCACGCTCACCTACTACACTGACATGGACCTACTACTACTACCAATACTAAACTACAACACACTACTACTGACATAACATACTACTACTACTACTACTGACATAGACATACTACTACTACTACTACTAACTGAATAGACATACTACTACACTAGTATTAGGTCAGTATGTCTATGTCAGTAAGTAGTAGTAGTAGTAGTAGTACTGACATAGACATACTACTACTACTACTACTACACAACTACTACTACCAATTTATACTGTCAGCACACCAACTACTGCTATAGTATTACTACTACTGATACTACGGCATTGACATCTACTCAACATGGAAGTCTGGACAATGATGGGTTCCTCTGTGAAGCCAAGCTGTACTAATACCAATTCCCCTTAATGCTGCCAATACGCCATTAATAACGGTAGATGTAAGTTATAAGCACGTTCAGTTAAGTGCTGTGGTCGTTCCGGAAGATGTCACATCTAATTCGTCTACATACGACAATGTGCGTTTGAAGTAAGTTACACATAGGTTTCATAGCCATGTTACTCAAGGTTAAAGCACGTTATCCTATGTCAACAGCTTGCTAACATAGGTTAAACGCACGGTACTCATAGGTTCATAGCAAGCTACTCATAGGTTAAAAAGGAACGTTACCATTGGTTGAAAATTAGGTTGCGGGTAAGTAAATATACCTTGAACGTTTTCGACTTATGAGTAACCTACAAGTAACGTGTGTCTCGTCGTGTGTAAACGATCGCGGAGACGTGGCCAGGAACATATGACAAACTGCAGCGGAACGTGTTAGCCATTAAGCCGAGTACGTCGAAAATTTTCAGCATGCTTGAATTTCACGACGTATACACCTAGCAACGTAATGACAGGTACTTCATTGTTCACCTACTCTTAACGTATACACAACCTTTACCTATACCGTATTTGACGTTGTCAGCGTTTAGACAACATTTTTCATAGCCGGCATACGCTGGCAAATCGTCAAGGTGTGACCTGCGATGTGACACTTCAAATTCTCAGGTGGTATATTTAAATCGGCGTCCAGAGGTTCTTAACAGCTACGACCGAGTTCGCCGGCGATACGTTAGCAGCGCTATGCATAGTTAACTATCGTTGGGCATAGTGTGTGAACGCCGACAACAGGTTCTAAGCAATTCGTTGTATAAGTTATCAATAACACAACGAACGTTCTGTCCCATTACTAATACGTTTGCATAGACCAAAGCGTTTATGAATACGCCAAATCTTTAAAAAAAACATCAAAGTCACGTACGCCACGTTTACATACATTTTATCGTTGCCATCTGCTGGTTAAAACGTCCAAAGGTGTGACAGGGCCCTAACCCCAAGATTTAAATATCATTGAAGCTGTAATGGGACTATTGTTTTGGCTGAAGCCTGAAGGCCCAGTAATTTATTATTAATGTTTTTTAAACAAAGATTTTCCGCAGCTTAGATGATCTTTTTGAGGCCTTGGAAAGAAGTGAAGAACACCATTCCACAAGAGTTTATGACAAAATGAAATGAAAAGTGTTCTGTGGAAGATTTCATGGTTTTGAGGAATTGGGGCTTTTCTACCCCATTATGGAAACTCATTCTTAGTTATATCAAGGTATATTGTGTATAAATTTTGTTCTTTGGCTGTATGTGTGTCGTGTGCGTGCTGCGGCGTGCGTGCGCGCGCGCGCTCGTGTATAAATATGTCACAAAAATATGTGTATAATCACGTATCAATAGGTGTGTACTGTATATAATGTGTATAATATGCATGATAATATTGTATAATCACATATCAATATGTGTGTATATACATGTGTACTGTATAAATCACGAATTTGTGGATGTGTTGGCGTGTTTATGCACGCCACCACACAGTCACCATCTCACTCGCGGAGTCTCAAGACTGAAGGAATTTTCCCTGTTCCTGAGCATCCATCTTTACCACAGCAAGTAACCAAGACTCATGGACGCAAGCCTATCTCTTGCGTGCTTCCAATTCCCCCTCTATCCCTGAAGTGCGCACGATTGTAGATCCATATGACATCCCGTTGCGATCTCCAGGGTATGCCCGATCCCACCCGGGGACGCCAACTGCTTCACATCGACACGGCGCACCACTGCCACGGTCGCCATCTCCACAACAAGGTCCCACCAAAGTCAGTCCCATCCATCCATAGGAGGGAGGGGTCAAGTCCGGGAGGGAGTCTGCAAAAAGGAGCGTCCCTGTGGGAGGGCAAAGCACCACCAAGCTGAAGCGGTTGATACTATGCACACCAAGCTGCACGGGGTAAGGCGATCTCAACGCCTCGGCTCACGAAGCTGTTTATTCGCGTGGTCCTTAACCCCACTGAAGCCGGTCCCACCCTTCAACGGGATGAGCGATAAAGCCTTCTAAGCTGCATGGCCAGGCTTGTGTCCCAAATGCATGCAATCAGAGCGACACAGGGAGCCAAATCACGGCCCTTGCTCATGTCTGACATGCTGCAGCTGAAAGCCTGGGCTAACATGCAAATGCATGTCGAACGCATGACACCGGACACCATGTGCGCGGTCTTCTGTCCCAACAAAGCTGTGTTGGCCCTTATCGCTGGTCTTTGTCCCATTCGAAGATGTTATTCTGCGTGGTCATTAGTCCCCCGACAAGAGGAGGGAACTAGCGCTCCGCCTCCTCCCACCCCATCGTGGTGTGTTGTGCTTAACAGTGTGTGTGTGTGTGTGTGTGTGTGTCGTGTTGCGCGCGCCGACATGTTTTTATTATCTAAGCTCTTTCATCACATTTTTCACAAACTTTTACTATGAGAATATGGAGAAAATATTAATGGTAAGGCAAGTCACGTTCAGTACACACACTAGCCCTTACCCTCGCCACGCAGCACAGATTGGCCAGGTTAATCGTTCTTTTGCCTTGCCATTTTGAGATTCTTTCTTGTTTGCTATTATGGATTTTGGCCTCAAATTTTTCAATAAAACCTCTATTATAAGAATATGGAAAATACAAAATGAACACATTTAACTTTTTAGCGTTGGTTTTATTCAAGTTGAGTTTGAGCATAAGTGGACACTGGTCAGGCTTTGCCATTTTGAGATTACTTTCTCGTTTATTTGTTTCATTGTACACTAAAGCAGGTTCTCATCCCATCTTTACTGGTGTACATCCATTCAGGAAGCGAAATCGGTTCGTGCTGCAAGACTCAACTTGCTCCTGCCAATGGGCTCACTGTGCTTGGGCCCACATCTTCTACTGGATCGATCGCAGCAAGACCTTATGAAAGGTGGGAAGAGAACACTGGTGCCGGCCGAACCAAGAATACTTGCTCGTGTTCCACTGACGCCATTCACGGAAGAAGAGCTTTCCCCCTGGATATATGTAAGACTCATGAATTATACAAAGCATATGCGATTATTTCAAAAATATGAACACCGTACTGCAGGGAGGAGGTACCTGGTGTTGCTGGTCTTTTTTTTGGGGACCAAAACACTTCTACTATCCATGAAGGAATGGGGTCGAGAATCATTTCATCATCACCTTTCCGTAGCTACAAAGGCTGGCACTTTTAGAGAGATTAAAAAAATTAACGGAGGCGAACCCCTTCAGACGTAAACCACTTGTCCAGGCAGAGAGAGAGAGAGAGAGGAGAAAGGGGACGAGGAGAGAGAATGTGGTTGAGAGGGTGCTGCAACTGTATTGGGTGGAGTGGAGGCAAGGATGGAAAAAGAGAGAGATCGAGTTGAGTAGCGGGAGTTGGCAGAAGAGAGAATACGTTATAGCTTATAACACCACTAAACACACACACACACACACACACACACCACCTTAGTCAGGTAGGTCAGGTGTGAAGCATGCGCGGGGCAAAGCACGTCGCTACGTCCACTTCCACGGTACTCCAGGGCCTCCATCTGTGGCACCCCAGGGGATGCCTGGCCCATCCATCTCTTGAGATGCTGGATGCCATTGTGCTTTGGCTGATCCTCGCAATTTTTTCGGAAAATCGGCAGTTGGAGTCAGTGTGATTACCGACTGCAGTGTATTGTATTCCAACCCAAAAACCGTTGAGTAGCTTTTCACCGGAAAAACAAACGTTGCCATTTCAACACATTCAGGGAGATATTCCAAAACAGTAATCTTTATAAACAGCCACGTGTATGATTGGAAAAAAAATTGCCTCGATAATTTAGAAAACACGTTAATACGGCAACGCTCGGAAATGGCGGTGTTAAATAATTTTGCTTTGAAACACACAAAGAGAAGCATAACCTTTGTAACGCAAATCCGATTACCAAATGCTTTAAAAACAGCCGGGAGCGACGATTGGTTGCGCGCATTATGAACAATTGCCATACACACCACGGAATTGAGTTTAGTGGACAGCTTTTGAGGGAGCCTACCGCCGTAAAAAACTATCTCTTCCGTCCAAATTAAACCAAATCAAATCATTTTTTATATGTTGTAGCTTATGGACATTAACGCACAGCTTTGAGGAAATTAAAGCGAGAAAAAAAATCAAAAAAAATAAAAAAAGTTCAAGGGGGTGTGGCTCCACCACAAGGGCGTTGGTACGCCCCCTAAAAAAAGACACAATAGACCTGATATTGTACGAATTCGTGCCGCCGGCGTGCGAATGACCTGTTTCACTAATATAGCCGCTCGCCCACGACGGACAATTCAGTCGTGACCTTCCGAACAACGCCGGAACCCTGTCACGGGTGGTCTTCAACCCCACCACGGCCTAGCCAAATTTTCACCCGCGCAAAATAGGGTCAATCGCCGATAAGATAACCTAAGTACCTGCAGCGGGTACCCTACGGGAGACTGTACTCGGCCACAGGTCGGCCTTGGACACGACCGCTTCAAGCGGTCCGTTCCGTTCTGCAGTGAAACCGAGCGGGTATTATCGCCCGACCTCCGCCGGATCCGATTCTATTTAACGGTATTTAAAACCCAACTAAGATTCCGAGAATGCAATAGGCGTTCCAATTTGGGGGAAAAAGACACGACAACGAGGTAGATCTCACACAGTACATTATTTTTACAGCACGTGCACGTTTGTACAGCCATGCAATCAATGGGGGAGGACAAGACACGACAAGGTAAAAGCATTACACGACTATAAAGCAATTATCTAGTCACTTATACATTTTTTACTTACAGGATCCACGGCGCCACC
>CM068958.1:103755794-103769756 GCA_035128595.1 Eptatretus atami | reverse complement strand
AACATACTCTCATTTTTATATGCCCGATATATATATCGGGGCGTATTCTGTGATACCGGTCGTCCGTCTGTCCGTCTGTCTGTCTGTCCGTCCGTCCGTTCCTGTCCGCACTCTAACTCACAAAGTTTTCAACTTTCACGTTTTCCTGGTAGATTTGTTGGCCTCGAGAGAGATTGATTGCACTGCACGGTTCGCGTCGGAGTAGATTGCTCAGCGACGTAATCACGAGTAGACCAGAGGCGATAAATGATACAACAAACTATGTTGTTTGCAAAAGACTTGCATATTTTGTCATAAAGAATGAGCATACCAAAAAAGTTGGGATCGTGGACAGGAGTCGACATTTAAAATTTACATGACAGATGGATGGAGGACCAGTTCTTTGATGTACAGAGAAGAAAACGATGAAAATCTGCTGACATTTGTAGAATCAGAAGCTGATGACGTGTTTGCAGCAGGAAGCGGCATTTCACGCAAGCTGTCGGAAAAAATATGTTCAAGGACCCAGATTGGAGAAGTGTACAGACAAAGCAAAGCTCCAGTCAAGATAAAATGGAAGAGCACATGAGTATTGTCTTTCGGCGATTAACACGCGATGCTGGAACGATTGGACAAATTGGCTTTACTCCTCAGGTACCTTTTGATGTAATGGTGGTTTACGTGCGTGAGAACGAGGAGAGACGTAGACGCTTAGCTTTAAACAATTTTTTTCCGCAATCAAATATAATTGACTTGGAATAGAGTCGTGCAGGAATGCTTTGGAACAACACCGTCAGAAAGGTTAAATTTATGAAGTTGCACGTTGTGGAAAGAAGTCCCAATTGCAACACAGAGCATGCTGCACAATTTGCAGAGAGACATGGTGTAGGGCACACATAGGAATGCTGGATCCTTGTTGGAGAGAAGGAGATATTCGTAATCCACAGGCCCGCTAGAAAGTCGTCTGTGTCCTTCCAGGAGACATTAGGCTGGGACAGTCCGATGATAGTGAGGATATTTGTCCAGGAAAAAATGGAAGAGATGTTTTGATCAGGTGGCAGATATGATGTTGGCCAGACATACCAGCTTGAACCATGAAAAACAATGGAAGTTGTTTGAAGGTGGCTGTGTTGTCGATTATTTTTTTTTTTATTGTTTGAAAGCTAATTGGCTCTGCTGTATTCATATTTTCAGGGGTAACAAGGTGGGTCTCATTGTACTTGTCTTGAACTAGAAATGACATTAGTGGAGCATTTGATTTGGAATAACCTTCCGATAAGTTTTTGAGAAGTGTTGAAGTTTACTAGGTTTTCAAATTTAGCAACATTGTGGTAAGTTTTAATGGAATATTCATGAGTATGCAAAATATCCTAATTCATGACGCCGCATGGTGTGTTAAAGTTGGCAATGCCACTGTTCACGCTCTATTGGTGGTAGGCAGTGTTGTTATTGCTGTTAAAAAATGTTCATGTGATACTGCTCGATTTACTGATCTGGGTGAAATGGTTCAATTTTCGTTAGATTGCCATGGAAACGGCCCAGTTTGATCACAGTGCAAGTGAGTTATTTTTCTGGGTATTTTCTTTTTGTCCCCTTTCAGTTCAGTTTGCACTCCTGCGTGGACCATTTGGTAGCCCTGAACATTGGTCCCTTAGGCGAGGAAGGGAGGGGAACATGGTGGGCTTCACTGTCCCCGCCTCCCCGGGCCTAATCATTAATATAATAGTAATCTCAAAATATCATACTTTCGCTTGTAACCAGAGATATTTATATATTCTATGAACTTGGAACTTTCGTCACGCCTTTACTGTCCTTAAATTAAATACACAATCAAATGTACAGCCACAGGTCACCTATGGTGGGAACCTTGTACTTTAACTTGAATATACTACAGGTACTTGGCTTTGGCATGCTGAAGAGCAGCACTGACCCTTTCTTTGAAGACCACGGAAGAGACTCGTGCATAAACATTAAACAGGATGCTCGCTATATTTTCTTGGTGGTGAGGGAAGGGGGACACATCATCTTAGATTTGGCATACATTCAAGTGTTTCTTACACGTGGAAATTATAGTACCTTTATTTGTGGTGTGAGAAGATTGGGTGAGGGGTGGGGTGTGGGGGGGGGGGCAAGACAACGGTGTTGTGAACAGATGCACTGATACGGGCCAGCTTTCAAGGGAAGGTCAAGTGTGTTGTTAAACACCAGTATACGTTGTTGAGCGGGTTGGTCGGCAATCTCGCATTATCAGCCAATAGAAGAGTTCTCAGGTGAGATATATGCGGTTACAGTTCATGTGTAGTTTAGCCCAAACCCGTTTGTATAGAGGGAATATGTGTGATTCAATACGGCGGGCTGCGACGCTTTGATTAGGCCATCTTTTTCTTCTCTATTGTTATTGTTCGCGCATTAATGCCCCAAAACTAAACACCGACCACCTTCCCTCCTTTACCTCCACAACTCCATCCCACAAACATCGCTCCCGCATTATTCTCAAACGACACCGTCCGCCAAAACTCAAACACTACCACCTTTTGCCCTTTACCTCCACAACGTCCATGCCCGCAAACACGCTTCACCACCGATTCTCGAACGCCTCGCCCGCAAACGAACCAAACTTCTCCACACCTCCGCCTTTCACGCACCACGTCGTGCCATGGGCTGTGAATGCGTTCCTTTGCGCTTAGAAAAGCGGATCAGGAAGCTTCACGCCCGCCTTGTTCATTCGCGTCCCAATGACCGAGCATGCGGGTAGTGTAGCCCCCCTCCGAACCCCGCGTGAATGCGTTCCTTTCGCCCCGATAAAGCGGATCCGGAAGCTTCACGCCCCTTTTTGCCCGACCAATGGCTGAACAAGGGTGGGTGTCCCACCTCGTAAGGCGGCGTTTGATCCCGAATATTTGCATATAGGCTCCTCCTGAGGCTATTAAAGATGCGAGCGCAAGGGACTCGGCGCCGGCAGTCTCGCGGCGGGATTGCACGGGAAGTTGGCCAGAGGAGTTGGAGTTTGCGCGGTTTGGTGCAGGCGCTGGTCGAGCGTTCAAGTTCGAGTCAAAGGGAAGACGGCCGGTCGGCAACGAAGGGTGTTTTTTTTGCGGTGTGGGGGGTGCTGTCTCGTCACGGGGTTCGCAAGCCAGTCCATTGGCATCCCGCTCTCCCTGAGCATCGCAGCAATTTCCCGCCCCCCCCATCCGGCAGATATGTGCGCGGGGGGCCCGGTTCTACTCCCTGACCCTAAACGTGGTGCCAACAAAACGCGCTCGCGCGGAGCACACCGGAGAGGGACTCGCGCGACCACGCCAGGGCAACGGAGTCAGGGCGCAGCTGCGCGAAATTGGCGGCTGTGCCGCAGTCTAGGTCAGCGAGGACGCGGGTAATGAGACCTTCCGGGTCTCGTGACCTGGCCGATCCCCAGGATCCACGTACATTTGGTCCTAATGGACTGTCTGCCTCCTTGCTGTGAGGTGGGCTTTCTTGTCTTTCGGTTTTGAATGCATGCTGTGTGGCGCCGTGTCCCATATTATATAAAATCTGGTATTGCCATTTATTTCTGACTGTGCTGAATTCGTAAAAATAAAGTAGAACTGCTTGAAGTGTCTGTGGCCTGTTACATTGCCCCTTTTATTCGGTGTACTCTTTCTATGCAATTTGCTTTTGTTGCAATGACTTGTATGGGCTGTATGGCTGTATATAGCGTGCTTGTCTGTGTGTGTGGGAAATAAAATGTGCTTACGATTTTGGAACTGTTTTCCCCCTTCCGGTTTGCGTTCGCTCTTCCTTTTTGAATCTCCATCTTGCATCACGTAAGGGTTTGGTAGTGGGGTTAAACGCGCCGGTTACATTAAGTCGGGACCCGGTCGGGTCGCGATAACTCGCTCGGTTATCTCTTGGCAGTCACGGAACGAACCGCTTAAGCTGGTGTGTCGCGAAGTCACCTGCGGCGAGGTACGACGCCCGTCGGATCACGTGCGCGCAGGTACTTAGGTAGGTCGAAATTGTTTGTGAGCAACCCTATCACTCACGGTGGGCACATTGGCAACGATGTGGTGAGGTTAAACCCCCACCCGTGACGGCTCCGGGCGGTAAGTTTCCCGGAGGGTCACGGACCGGATCATTGGTCCATCGGTGGCGAGACGTGGTCGGCGAATTCGAGTTTTAACGGTGGCCCGAGTCGCCGCCGGCGGGCGTGATATGCGTAACAAATCTTGTGCTGGATCGACAATCTGCAAACACCATGTGGAATTTACATTACACAGTAGGAGGTTGACAGGATGAAAACTTCTCTCTTCAAGTGTTCTAACTTGTAATTTTGGGGTTTTACATTTCCTGTCTCTAAAGGCACTTTTGCGATCAGGCCGGAGTAGTTTTTTCATTGTTTGCTTCGCTATCCGCACTCTCCTTAGCTTCATGTATTGGAACCGAGTGGGTGCTAAACCTCAGTGTTGAGCGTGCCTAGCATGGCATGGCGGTGGTCGCATGACTCTGTTGTCAAAAGTAGGCCGAGCCAATGGGCCTGACCTGACTTGCTGAAACGAGATTGTACTGGACTGTACCTGGATGCTAAACATTGAATCATCTGATATGTTGGGTGAGTATCCGCTTTGTTAAGACTGTGAATCAGTAGAGCATAACTTTTAACATGGATTTTCTCATGCAGAATTGCAGTATTGCACTAATATATACTGTACTCTGTTTTGAATTGTATGGGAAAAATAATCATGTGCTATCTGACGCTGAATTTTTGAGGACCACAATTCGGGAGATTATTCGCAGATGACTTCCACGACCATTTGGCCTGGAACCAATACCACGACGCACATTACTGGACTGATTGGAATCGGGCGGAGCATTGAGGGGCGAGCAAGTTTTTGGACGGACAAAACACAGCACTCTCGATCAAAGGCCACTGGACTTGTCATGGACAATCCTGGTATTGCCACTCATCACGGCAGGAAGGTTCCAGACCAATTGCTTTGTGATGGCAAGCAAGATACTGCTCAGCTCTCACCTGTGCTTGCTCCGACGAGAGTGGATTCACAGCTGTGCCTGTCCTGCCCTACTGCTCAGGCCGACAACCACGTCCGTGCATCTCGTGAGTTTTGCCCTTTGTGCTGACGTTTTACAGTTTTTTTTTTTGTTTTTTTTATAGTGCGTAGCAAGGAAAGCTTTCATACCATGTACAATTTGTT
This sequence comes from Eptatretus atami, assembly GCA_035128595.1. Classification (NCBI taxonomy): domain Eukaryota; kingdom Metazoa; phylum Chordata; class Myxini; order Myxiniformes; family Myxinidae; genus Eptatretus; species Eptatretus atami. The sequence goes on along the minus strand of CM068958.1, from coordinate 103,764,588 downwards.
CAATTCATTGTAATACAGCTGTGAATATTTTTTTTTTGTTTTTTATTACGATTCACTATGATGAACATCGTTACACATCGTTTTAGTAAAAATAATTCCTCAATTTCAAATAATTTGGCTGTCGTGACCAGGAATGGTGAAGAAGGTAGTGCACTTAACGCTTTGAATTTTTCCAATCTGGATTAATCGAGACTTTTAATGACGTATGAATGGCTAACATATGCTTTCGTGCATGCTCTGTGAGTGCTTTCAAGTGAATCGCTTCTTGTGAGCGCCGGCACTTTTAACCTGTCGTGTGCTCGGGAAGAAATGTACAAGTCAAATCGGTCTTTTGACATATTTTCAACATGTTAAATGAAAGAGTGGGAATTTCATGATGGGTAACCCGTAATTGTGGTTCCTGAATGCAAATTCATTCATCCATTGGACCATACTCGGCGAGAGTGTCCGTACTTGGCCGAGCAATCTCCTGGGCTATTGGGCACAATCTTGAAGGCCGCCACTCATGACGCAGGATACTGAATCGGCTCGATCATCCAGCAAGCTGGTACTTCATTTTTTTCCGACCTCGGAAGGATGGATAGGCTGATTCATTCACCTGGTATTAAATTCAACGGCCAGTGGGATTTGAAACTCTATGAACCCTGATCCCAAGCTGCCAGCGCTCACTAACGCATTACCAACAAAATCAGACTCACGGAAATGTACCAAATACGAGAAATATGCGAGGTGTCGGTTTCTATTATTTCCTTGTTAACAAGTTGAGGCAGCAAGCAGTGGGATTATATAACCACACACACCCAACACACACACACACACTACAGCACACACACACAAACACACCACCTTTGTACAGTTCAGCTATTCTGAATGAAATATAATATATTACAGGATTGTTGTAATGATGTTAAGCGCTCAAAACATACTTCCCTTACCGAAAGTAGAACCTAACCGAAGCAAATTACATGGTTTTCGCGACTGCACAGATCATAGCTGGGCACCGTCCTTCCTCGAGGTTTTCGATCTTTCAGCCCAGGACCTGACGCAACACATCCAGCACAACAGACATCACGCACTTCTTATATTTTGCAATAGATGCAAAAATGCATACAATTTCTCCTGTTTCCAGAACCAAACAAACAATATATTTGTGACAGTTTCCGCTCCCCACCTTCCCAACATGATTAATAGTAAATATGGAGATCACTTTTTGTATTAGTTTGAGTTTAAACTTACCCTGTACATTTACAAACCCCAGAATATGACCTTCGCTTTGCTGGTTAAGAGGCACCCAAACCAGATAGACGGTGTCTCCTCAGGAAGTTGCCTGATGCATCTCACGCCATGTAAATAGTAGCTGGCAATAAGAGCTTTGTGTATTTCACATCGTGAACAGAAATGGCCGTTTTGTCACCGAGTCGGTAGCCATTGCTCTGTTGGTGACGATGCACAGATTGTCTTTTCAATTGCAGACATCATTAAATATATCCCAAGCCTGCCAATGTTCACAGGAGGCCACTCCCGCAAGGTTCAAATCCGTTCACTGGTAAGCGATTGTCGGGGGTTGGGTAGATACGTGGGCCCGTCTACGATCCTTTGAGTCCTTGCACTGCTCACATAGTCAGGATTTTTGAGTATGGAAAGCTACGAGATCTGCAGTGCTTGGGTGAACTGAGAAAGTTTCTCCAACCACCTTCCGTTGTCTGGCAGAGGCACATCCTTTCTCTCAGGTACTTTTCCAAGTATTTTCAAATTATTTTTGAAGCTTTGTGAGCCATTTTAGGTACATCCTTATCTCGCACGCACGTGTGGAACATGTTCGCTAATTCAACATTGCTGCTAAGGGTTAATGCACACGCGTGCCGAGCAATACTGGGAGTGGATTACGTCATCTCAAAAGTCCAATATTCCGCAACCCCGACTATAAACTTTGGATTCGGTGCTTCACAGGTAGGGTTTTGTATCGCAAAGTGTGGTGTTCGTGTCAAATGGCCGTGTTTAAGCTGATTGTCGGGTTTTTTCTAGCATTTGTGACGTTTGTCGACTCGAGACGGTCTTTTGCAAAAGAGTAGGCGAGTTATCACCAGCAGCCCAGTGTGACCACTCATTGGCTTTTTTCACAAGAATCTGGCATATTCGTTGTTCACAACTTGGCGTCTTGGTTTTCTATAGGTTTTTCTTGGCATATAGGTTTCTATTATCACGCTTTTCCGAAACCTTGTGATTCCTTGGCTTTTTCATTGGTTCACCCTTGGCATTTATGAGAAATAAGGAGTGGTCACACTGCAGCACGCCTGGAAAAATGACAATTCCTTACATCTTCAGTCAAACTCCAGGCCAGGCCAGCTGGTTTCAAGCAAAGATTTTGGGCCAATACAAAAACTTTCGCCCGCAATCCCACAATTTCACACATACCACATCATTCAGAACCACAGCTGGTATTCTGTTTTGTGACTGCATTTTCTGTATGTTTTTTTTTCTCAAACGGTTTGACAACAAAAAGATAATTGGCTTGCATGGATTATTGAATTTTCTTTTGAGAAGGGGTGTGGCTAATTGTGCTGTTTCACAACAAAGCTACAGGGGGTTGGGGGAGGGGTCAATCTTCCCCACAAGCCCAATGCTGGATCCGGTACCTGGTTTTCTTTCATCTTTGACTTGGTTTGGCACCGTGGTTAACATTGCAATGCATATTTTAAGACATCATGTCCAATTTAATGTTTCAGGATTTAACCCCAAATGTTATTCTTCAAAGAAGCCTTTTATGTTCTAAATGTGTAAATATCTTCAATGTATTGTATAATGGGTGTGAATTTGTACATCCCATGATGCTTGGAAACCGGTCAATAGCTACGTTAGACGCTGTTTTTCTTACGCCATTTCAAAGATTTCAACTCTACACTTGAATAATACAGTTTTTAGCTTTAATTTTCTGAGCACTTTCAATGTTGAGCGATGCTGAGTGGCCCTTTGTAATAATATCATAAAATTGTCACGTATACGTAATATACTCGCTGTACTAATAGCATAGTTCTTTCCCAGAAATATCTCGTAAAAATTGGAGTGCGTATTGTCCAAAGGAACAACGGTGTAAACTCGATTTCTTCAGATTTCTTCGCTGCGACGCAAAGACCACCTTCCTTACCGGGTGCCCTTCCATCTTAGAAGATGCATTGTAATTGGTGGATAACTTGGTGCTAAACATTTGAATGGGTATATTTTTAATTTTTTTTGGTTCTGTAATAATCATTTTTGATGAAAGAATTAAAATTGTAAAAATTGTTCATTTAGCATTTTACGAGCAACATTTTTTATACATAAAACATCATTCCGTGCATTAGTTTGCTTTTAAAAACCTTTCTGTAAACTTTTAAAAAGATACACCGTCATAGCAGCAAAATAAGCTTGGGATTAACACATGCATTAATTGCAGTTCAAACAGACCGCTTGAGAATTTAGTTAAGCTAATGATTGCTAAAAAACTTGAGAGTTATGAAAGGAACTCTACTGTGCTCATTGAGTAAGATGTCACGAATCACTCAGGTAAGAGTTTGTTCGATAAATTCCCACAACATTTTGTTATCACAACTCTTTAGAAGTATCAGTTTATGCTGAATCAAAACACGCATCTAATTGCAATCCATAGCTCGACCAAAAAACTCCTTTTGAGTTTCGGCTACTAATTACAAGGACGCGAGTGGAATTCATTTTCGTCGGAGTTAATTTTTGGGGTCTGGGTTTACATATAAACTGATATTTGTCCTGAGAATTTTATTTGAAAGTCCCCTGCGGATTGGTACATGACAGTGGATTAATTATACATGGGTGGGCTGTACGTATATATCCATGAATAGACCCCCCCTTCAATTCACCAATAACATCCATTTTTTTATACCCGTCCCCCATTCCCCTCCCATCTTTTTTACTTCTCATAAATTTATTAATTTTTTTTTGCCAGTTACCTTCACACACCACATCGTCATGGCAATTTTAATCTTGTATGTTGTTGTTTTTACCACGTTGCGCTCTTTCACTTTTATTTGAAATATCGGGTCTTGTTTTTTTCATTCTTGAGCCTTCTGGTTGGCAGATGTCCTCTCCACAGCACCATCCCCTTCTTGCTGTTAGCCAGCGTAGTGAGGTCATACGTATGGTGTGAATTGATGATGATCGAACAGAGCCCGTAGAGTGTGAGTGCTGCCGTATGATGAGCCTCTCACAGTTGTGCTGAGCTCTTGACTATGACCCACATGATTGAGCTCGTCCTAGCTGGGTGGTGGATGGGCAGGACCTAGGAGGCAGAGCACAATGCCACCGTGCACGTGGGCATGGTTGCTCAGGCGAAGCTCTTGATCTTCGCCCTATTTTTTTTTTTTATTCTTTATTTTGGGCAAGTATTTTTGAATCCTTGCTTGTGAATCTGTATTGTCTCAAAAATGTTTTCATTTATCTTCTTAGCTCTATGGTCCATTCCAAATTTTTCAACCATAAACACTTCCATTTTTCTCTTCATATTAGTTGTAAGCCAGTTGTTTTCATCGTACCTCTCACCATAATCAGTTATTACTTCCACGAGACCTTTCCCCTGAATGGTAAGTGGCGGAGCTGCAGCACCTTGACATCAGTTGGCGTGTACAGTCGCCTTAGTCTATTTGGACGTGTGAGGCCTACAAACGTGCATCATGTGACTCGGATGGATGGGCGTTGCACTTGGAGTTGTCCTGCGTGGCGATGGAGATGCGGCTCGTTTCACATTGTTGCTCAACCCAGAGAGAAGGGTACTGCGTTTCAATTTGTCTCCATGTAAAGGGTTCACACATTTAATGGTAGTGCAACTAGAAAATCTTGTGCATCATTTGATACATATTAAGGTGGCAGTCTAATCATTGCCAAGTGGTGGTGTCGTTGGCAGCTTAGATGCCGGGGTACGTATCGGTTTCTTGAAAGCGGCGACTGTGTCGCTGATGCAGTGGCCCTCTACCAGTACAACGCAACCTGGACTGGTACTCTATATTCGGCCGACCTCGGAGGATGACAGAGCTGAGTCAACACCCCTGGTGTAATTTAATTCACAGTGGCCGCGGGGCTAAACTCAGGACCCCTAGGATACCCAAGCCAATCCCCTAACCACTGAGCCAACACCAGGCTATCATCCAAGTCAATCCTTTGTTTTTATTTTCAACCCATGAATGGGTGAGTGAGTGAGATGAGTGATATGAAACATACAAATTTTTTGGAGTGACTTATCTGACATAAAAGACTGCAGAATTGGGTGTATAACTGATCTTATAAATCGGTTTTCAATTTTCTGGCTAAAGGGAGTAGTAATACCTGCAATATTGTTTGCCTTTGAAACAATTTTACAGATGATATCATGGGAACTTAAAAACCTTAGCTTTAAGATAAGCACTGTTCCGCAAACTTTGGCCAAAAAGCAAGCTGTCTTACTCCATTACAATGAGCATTGGCTGCAATAAGGCCTTTGAAATTATTCGATGCTTTTCCACCTCCAGGAGTTTTTTGTATTCTGTGGTGCCAGTGGGCTGAAATAATGCACACGGTAAAAAATAGCCTCGGTGGTCAATTTTTCAAAGGCGCCCTCAGGATAATACGATATTCCATGGTGAATCGGGAAAGGTTTGCTGATGGTCTTCTTTGCTCTTTGTCTCCACTTTCTGGTGAGCATTAACCACACAGAAGGTTGAGCACTAAGAGTGTGGCATGAACTTTTTATTCCCGCAAAAACCTGTTCGCATCTCCTCCTTCTGCTCTGATTCCAAATGGTACTGTGATTCCAAAGAGCATTTCCTGTTTCTGCTGTGGTTACTTTTTTATATTTAGATTCAATGATTATGCCTTGCATTTTTATTACTCGTGAAAGAGGAATCACAAGTATAATATGGTTGGTCTGTCTGTCTGAAAATCACATACAGGTCACAATTCTTCACCGATGTTCACAGAACATAACCACCTGGTAGAGGTGGTCAAAGGCTAGAAGCGTGTTGTTTTTCAGGTCAAAAGGTCAAGGATCACAAAATCGGTAGAACATCCGATTGACTTTGAAATTTTAACAGAATGTAGATATCGGAGTCAATTAATTGGCTTCACTAATCAACAAATAGAAGCTCATTGTTTTTGAGTTCAAAGGTCGAGGTCATTAAAATCGTCAACTTCTATACAATTCATTTTAAAATTTGAATAGAATTAGCATATTGGGTCACTTAATTGGTTCACCTAGCAAAAAGCTACGAAGCTATTGGTTTTGAGGTTCAAAGGGCAAGGTTGCGCCGCCTGATTTCACAAGTTCTGGCTAATGATCGCCAATGAATGGAGGACTTGAGTCCATTTTTTTTTTTGGGGGGGGGGGGGGGCGGGGGGGACTCGGACCACGACTCTTCAGGACTCTGACTCGGAATGCCAAGGAATCGGACCAATTCAGGGCTCGAGTCCAGCAAAATTTAGTGTACAGTACAGTAAAACTTCACCATTTGCAGATTTGCTTACTTCTGTGTACCTATTCACCATCCGCCAGGGTGCAATGCTTCACATGTCCCACAGTCCCTCAGCTCAGGATACAAATTAGTTTTTGGCAGCTGTTTCTTTTTTTATTTTTGGTTTTGTGTTCCAAGTGAGATTAAAATTAAGTTACTCCAATTGGGTTAAACTAGCTACCCTTTAAGTTACCCTTTAAACCTAGCTACTGTATGCCGAGTAAAACGAGATGTTTTAACGACCCCTGGATGACCTAAAATAAGGAAATAAAAAATAAAGGTCCTTTTGACTTCCATAATCGTGCTCTAAACCTTTCAACACGATGCAATCAAACCAAGTTAGCAAGAGAAATGGTGAAAATGTCTTCTAAAAACATTTTCTAAATAAGATGTAATCCTCATTACATGTTTTTCATTTTTCAATATAAATTTGTGTTTGAGTTTTTCTGTAATATCGGCAATCTCAATTTCCACAGCAGCAAGTCCATGCAGTGTTGGCTGCATATTTTTTCGAGGTATTGTGAATAGTTAGGTTGGGTTTAACAATAATAACCATGTCCTTTCATGCCTAGAGAGGCACATTGGGCTACCGAGGAAGTTTCATTTGGTTTAAGGAGTAAACGGTTCCTGGACGGATCACCACTTCCGCCGCAGGACACTCGGATGGCTTATTACCTGCGCGCGGAAAGCTGGTACTCATTTTGGCCAACCTCAGAAGGATGACAGGGCTGAGGTCAAACCACTTGGTGGTGTTTCAATGGCATGACAGGGGCTCAAACTCAGGACCTTGAGATCTTAAGCCAGCCACTTAACTGTTAAACCAACACTAAGATAGGGTTAGGGTTATGTTTTAGTTATGAACATGAAATCAGTTGTTTTAAAAGCTCCATTTTATGTTATAACTGCAATCATTACTGTTATCTAAATAATAAATATTATTAAGGCTAACGAAAGAGTAATTAAACATTTTATATAAGGTGGTATAAAAGACGGTGGTTTTAAATGGTGGTAAATGTTTTTTTGGGGGTGGGGGCTGGTCATGTGTTTATTGCTCGTTTCAAACCGAAAGATTTTCCATTATCATGCTGAAATAAGGTTCATGCACGCGTGCATGCACTCCTGCAATGTGGAAGTTCAACATCTGTGATTGCCTATGATTTCAAGGGGCTGTTCAACATTAACTTTAAGCTAAAAAAATTTTTTTCTAAAATCGACACCGCACTCACCCCCTTACCACCCGCTGTAATGCTCCGTAACGCTGGGACGAGGAAATCCGCTAAGATAGTACATAAAAGACCGTGAGCGATCAATTTAATCATTAGTCTTGATAGACTTCTACAGTATATAATTTCCCTGAAAAGAGTAGTTAGTTGGGTAGTTACAATCCATCCCATACCAAAAGTGAACATGCACCCCAATCATAATAATGAATCATGGGTTTGGACTCAGACCAGGTGGACTTCATTATAACACTAATGACAGCTTCTTTGTTTTTTTTTTTCTTTGTTTACCATTTTGTGTTTTGTTCATTTCTTGTGTTCTTATCCCATGCTTTTTGAAAGAAAAGAAAAAAAAAGGGGGGATATTGTCATCTGTTCGCGTTCTGTTGTCTGTCCGTGCTCTATCCTGCTATCTCCTCCTAAACGGTTGTACAGAAGTAATCAAACTTCGTCGTTATTATCACCTCACGGCAAGAAAGTGCATGAGCAGGATCATCTTTGGCCCCACCGCTTGGGGGCAGGGTAAAAAGGTCAAGCCAAAAAAAAGGTCAAAGACATTTTTTTTTTGACCTAGCCCCGGTTCATGCAGTTCTGTGCAGTATATTTCATGGTTTTAAAATGTGGGGTGGTGGTGTACTGCTTACTGCTTGTATCTCAGTTTGGGTATAAATAGGTGAAACAGGTACTCCAGGGCGATAGTTACACTTCGTTTTTTAAAGTTTATGTAACATACTCTCATTTTTATATGCGCCGAATATATATCGGGGCGTATTCTGTGATACCGGTCCGTCCGTCTGTCCGTCTGTCTGTTGTTCCGTCCGTCCGTTCCTGTCCGCACTCTAACTCACAAAGTTTTCAACTTTCACGTTTCATATTTGGTACAGTAGGTACAGACTGTGGAGACGGTGTGTCGCGACATACGTTCGTCATCTAAGTTGGTTTGCCATGGCAACCAGGATGCTGTTTTCCATGTAGTAGCACAATTCTGTAATATCTTCTTGTTCTTCATAAATTGACATGTTTGAATATATAATTGTGTGTGGTGCATGCGCGCGTGCGTGCACGGGCGTTCGTGCGCGCAGT
>CM068958.1:103739632-103751502 GCA_035128595.1 Eptatretus atami | reverse complement strand
AAAGCCCTTCCTCACCTCCTTGATAGATACTCTCGGCTATTGGCAATTCTCCTGACTGTTCTTGTGTAAAAGCTGAAGCAGAATCCCTGTTTAATAAGCCTGCCATCTCACTTTCATCACTAACCACTCTCCCGGTGCTATTCCTCAATGGGCCCATGGGCTTCACCATTTAAACAGCAAGATTACAAAAACAACGGGGTCTATGAACATTTTTATTTCTCTTTTCTTTTTTTTTTTCAGACTGCTATATTAACCTGACGTTAACTTCAGAGGGGTATGATGTAAATTAAGAATAAACTAGCAGCGTAGCTACCATACGGGCAATCTTGTTCCAAGTATATAACACGTTCTTCTGATTTGCATACCTTTATTTGGGCAGTGTTTAGGCAAAGTTGACACCTCTGTATAGGAAAAATAAATTAACCTGGGTTACATGCATAAGTAAAAACATTACCGACTTGCTTGTATTTCAAAACCATCTCACTGCAACTTGGAAAACGCTGGGAGAGGAATACTGCCACAAGTAAATGTTGTGTGATTTTGCATACTCTCCCCCACCTGGAGGCGGCGCTACACGATACACATTTGCATAGAGAATTTTGACCACCAGCAAAGATAAAAACATGCCTATACATAAATTGTGGTTATTGCTGATCCACTGTAGTAAAGTCTGGATGTAATTGGGCCAGAACTGTCGGATGAGTTGCCCGACAAACAAACACACAAACACCAGTCCGTGAATTATAGCAAGGATTAAGAATACAAAATTGCCTGCTCTATCTGAGGCTCTCTGTGGAGGCCAAATTTTGCTTCGATCGGATAAACCCTTTGGTTGAGTTATGGGTAAAAAATTGTTGAAATGTCTATAATTGGGTTCATGACCTCAAAATTAAGTCAAGATCCAAAAAAGTATATCAACCCCACATACTTTTCCCCCCCATTATTGATGCAAAATTTCATTCCAAAAGTCCCAGCCGGTATCCGAACATTGGCAGATAGACGGAGAAAAAACCTAAATGATGGTTGTAGTACTTCCTCGGGGTCAAGGACCTTGGACTATTTAACCCATAGAGGTAGATTAAATTGAGTAAATGCCCACCTTGCTCTGGGCTATCTGAAAATTTCCCATCGGAGGACCTCGGTGTTTGCCTCTATCTGGTGTAGTCCCCCTCCAATCAAACTCGGTGTTATGGCATTCGAAATCTTGAGTCAAAACCCATCGCTTTCTCTCCCCACCTTACCCAGTCGACCCAACTATCCCGGGACTCTGTGTCCTTTTCTTCTGACAAGGTGGGACAGCTGCTGTTCAAACCTCGACTCAGATTCTGGCAAACCGGTCCAGACGGCATTCAGCCCCACGTGCTCCTAAAACCTGCTCCTCTGCTACTTGCTCACCCTCTCTCTGTTCTATTCACCCTCTCATTTGCTCAAGGTCATCTGCATCTGCTTACTCCCGCCCTATGGTTCACGAAGCTTTGTGGTGAGGCAGTTTAATTGAAACAACTTCCTTTCTTGCCTCAAGGAAAGCAAAACCCAACTGAGGGGTAATCGCAGTTCCTTCCATAAAGCTCGGAAACCAAGTGTGATATCTACACTCAGGAGAAGCCAGAAAAACAACATCTTTCTAGCTCAATTCTAAAACTTTCAAAACCACTCTCCTCCTCCAATCCTGGTGGCATCTAATCAAATCTGCTTTCTGTGTATGCTCCCCCTCCTATCCCCTCCCGTACCTCAAATGGCCGCACTGCTGATACCGCACATGAAAAGTCTGAATGGCCGAAAACTCAAGTGTTTGCATCGAAACCTTTGAGTCCAAAACCATCGCTTTCTTTTCCACACCTTTACCAGTGGGTACCCAACTATTTCCCTGGACTCTTGTGGTCCTTTTTCTCTGACAAGGTTGGAGAGCTTGCTGTTTCAAACCTCACCCAGGATTTGCAACCGGTCCAGACGGCATAATCCCACGTGTCCTAAAAACCTGCTCCGTCTGCTCTTGCTCACCCTCTCTCTTGTTCTATTCACCCTTCTCATTTGCTCAAGGTCAATCTCCATCTGCTTGGAAATCAGCCAAACATTACTGCCTGCAATTAAAAAGGTTCAAAAACAGCATCCCTGCAACTATAGACCAATCAGCCTTCTCCAATCATCAGCAATGATTATGGAAAATCCATTCATCGCTACAGGACATCAAATCCTTCCTCTTCTCCAAGTGGCTTGATTTCCGATCATGTCAATTATGGTTCAGACCAGGTCACTTCTACCTGGATATTGCTGCTTTCTGCTCTGCACAACAATGGATGGCAGGTCCTCAATGTCAGACAGAAATCAGAGAGTTATCCAAGACATATCTCGTGCTTTTGACACGGTCTGGCACCCTGCCCTGCTCACCAAACTCTCTTCCTATCGTACTCCAAGGCCATCTTCACTCATGCTTCGCAGACTTCCTCTTCCTGTCGCAGTCAACGTGTGGCCCTTAAATGAAGTTCTTTCATCCCCTCTTCCTGTCCAGCTGGAGTTCCTCAAGGTAGCATTCTGGGCCCTGTTTTTTTCTGGTTTTCTTCAATTGATCTTCTCCGACCCCTCGGAAAAAATCCTCTTTATCTCTTTTGCTGATGACTCCACCCTCTGCCGTACCATCTGTCATCCCTCAGACCGCATGCAGCATCTTCTTTGCTCACTGTAGCATCTGGGATAAAATTACAACTGTCCAACACGTTTAACATGTCTTTCAATTCCGGACAAATCTCACACTCCCACTATGTCTTCCGAAAGCGTCCGTTTAGAAACCCCCCCCCCCGACCCCCATCCACTTTCTCAACAATCCTCTGAAGGAAGTTCCTTTCTTTTCAAGGTTCTGGCGTCTCACGATCTGCCATGATCTTTCCTGGGAAAGCCACATTTTCAAACCTCCCTTCCAAAAGCAGTCGCCAGGACTGAGAATCCTCCACTCGTGCAAAGCCTTCCCTCGGCTACCTGAGCTCCTAACCACTTACAAAGCTTTTTGTCACACCTGATGGAGTATTGCTCTCCTCTTTGGGCTGGTGCTCCTGCCTTCCCACCTTTTCTCGGCTTTCACGCTGTGGACACAAGTGTTTCGGGATCATTGGCATGTCTCCCACGATGAGGCTGAGTTATTGGGGGCCTCGTTCACTCTCTCACCGTAGGCAGGTTGGTAGTCTTTTCTGTCTTTCTACCGTCTCCTCTCCAGGCTTGCCACCCCTGGTTTCTTCTGCGATTTGTACCCACCACTTTTCTGCAGTGGCGCTCAAGGTCGCCAACAACCTCCTTCTGGTAAAAAAACTACCAAAATCATGCATCACTGCTCACCTTCACTCTTTCATTCCTCTTTTTCCCCGCCTTTGGAATAAACTCCCTCACTCTATTCAATCCCATTCTTCCCCCAGCCTTCAAAACAGCGTTCACCAAAACTATTTATCATCCCCATCCAAAATCCTTGATCTTTTCACCCCCGTTAATCCATGCCAAGCCCACCTCTTCAAAATTCCCTGCCTTCCTTCCTGAAAGTCCTGCAATGTCCATTCTTGTACCCCATGTGTCCCCGCCCAATCCCCTCTCCCTATCCACAGACTCTATAGTCTATGTTATACATTGTTTCTCCTTCCCATTCCCGCCCCTCTTGCCATGGCCCTCTTTGCTGTGCTTTGGTGTTAGCTCTCATACAAGCCTCGACAAGGTATACAAAAAAAAAAAATTGCACGGGCACTAATTGTAGAAACAAACCCTACAAGGGCGATAATGCTACGGGCCAGGTATCGGCGACGAGCACGATTTCGCTAGATGGAAGCAAGAGTCGGCTCCACGATCACCCGGAATTCAGGAATCGTACTTTGGAAAAGTCCGAAGAGTACGGGTCAACTTTTGGACCGTGAAAGCGGCAATATTCGGCCACGTCGGTACAGGCGTTATTTGCCAAATCTTTCAAAATTACCTAAGAGGGCCACGTGGCTCTACCGAGTCTCATAACCTCGACGGCTCCCATACGGTGACGAGTCGCCTAGCGCGCTCGACCCGGATGCGATCCGAGCGGTTAATCGCGAAGATCCCATCGGTCCAAATGTTCCCTTACAGCCGTAACCGCTTTTACTATTTCTCAATAAGCAGCACGCTCAGCCAATGAAGGAATGGACACGACAGCTGATACAATGAACAATGAGGATTATTTATTAAACAATATTGGGGAAACATAGGGAAGCATGTAGGGGCAGAGTTATCACGCACTATTGATAAATGCAGGCAATGTACAAGCACTTAACATGTTGCTACTTAAAAGAACGGGCCCACAACACACAGATACACACACACCAGAAGTGGACCCCAATGGTCTTTATTGAAGCGCCTCCAGCTCGAAGACAGGGAGCTTAGTGACCAGAGCCTGCGCTTGGACCTGTCCACCTCGTGTGGTCTTCGGGCGATCCGGGCTCGACGCGGACTCGAACACGCAACACGGATGCCACTCCAAGCGAAAAGCGTCGGACGCCAGTGTGACGAGACGAGAGACGATCGAGCACTCCAAGCCGACCAGACAGATGAGTCGATTCTGGCCACCTCAAACCCGATCACTGCCAAGCGACCAGGACCATACAGTCGATCTCCGGCACCTCAAACCCGATCACTGCAAGTCCGACCAGACCAGATGCTCAACCCTTGACGCTGACTCTTGCCATTGACCCTGCCGTTCCACGCTCTCTGACTCACTTTTCCAAGCCCCTGGCGCTTCTTATATGCCATTTCTGCTGTGGAGATGGGGTGTTCTGGGAGGATCACCCATCGGAGACGTTCTCGGCCTCCCATTGGGTCCGGGGGTTCATGAGAAAGTCGATGTCTGTGCGTGTCTCACGCCTCCATTGCGTCGAGGGGTCGTGAGAAAGTCGATGATCGGTGGTGTCTCACGCCTCCCATTGTCTGAGGGTCATGAGAAAGTCGATGTCTCTGGGTGTCTCACGCCTCCCATGGTCGAGGTTCGTGAGGAAAGGTCGATGTCTGTGTTGTTCTCACGCCTCCCATTGGCCGAGGGGAACATTCCATCCCCCGGGGCGGAGTCGGAGCTCTGGTGTCCGAGGAATCCCAGCCCACATACGTGGTGAACGCAGTTGAAGGCCAAGTCGCATCGGACCGAGACTTTCTGGTGAGGAGAGAGTTGAAGGCATGTTGTTGGTTGTATGAGCGTAGTGTTTTGGATTGTGTATACATAACAAACTTATCCTAAACCAGTCTCAATAACACCCTTCCATTCAGCTGGCATTTTATATTATTTTAATTTCATCCCAGTTTAATTCAAGGACGCGACTCTGGGCTCCTATACTTGAAAAAGGCTATTCTGTATATAACCGGAAATAAACTGCGCTATAATGAGGCAACCTTAAAATTTTGTTAACTTGTGGTAGCTCATGGCTTCCAGAGTTCGCTAACTTTAATAAGTTGCTTCCCTATCGCTTAAGAGGTGAAGCCACTTTAGAATTAGGAACATTTTTCATTTGCATCTCTGGTTTCTCCATGTTCTCTGATTGAGGCTAAATACGAGTTGCTGAAGTATTTGTTGCATGACAATAATGTGTTCTCAATTAATAAAAATGCTATGTCCTGGACACGTAACTGAAGATTAATTTGGATTAGACAAATATGAAGGGAGAACACAAGACTAGTGAATGTAAATAAATATGGGGAATATCATGCTATGACTCACCTTTGTTATTCAGTTCTTCTTAGGAATGAGGTATTCGATGTACCTGAGGAGCAGCACGTCTGCTGTGTCCATTTTTTCTGCCGGGTGACTCCATTGGGTGTGACTCTCGACGCTCTCTGCCTCCACCAGACAGTAAGGTGCGCATGGGCCCCAAAGTGCCCGAGTCTCCTCGAGAGCTGATCAAACCTTCCTGCAACGCGACGGGAGGCACGATGGTCCAGATCGTGGTCTGTTTCCTCCATCCACTCATGAGGGCTCAACTCGCTGAAGAATAAATCTGAGTGAGAACAGGCCCATCCAAGCTGTCAGCGCAACACACGAGAGCAACTGTCCTCCCACCTTATGGGCAAAGCCACCCACACCATCGGCCAAACCTATGCATAGCTGACTATGCAGCGCACAAAATCCTACCATTGTGAGTACACTCTTATCATACAGCAACCGCTCCGCTTGGACACTAAAGTCCAATGCTCCCAGAACTAACAAACACTCAAATACGCCTGCTTATTCTCTCAAAGAGACCTTGGTAAACAAAGGAATTAAGTCTAGTCCAACCATACTCCCCAGACTACTCCCCCTACTCAATATGCTCCAATAACAGTTCTCCACAATCGTACCTATCGATGTTCAATATAGTAGCAGGTAAACTGGCATTAGCTCCATACCAAGCGAAGATCCTGCTAGCAGTGACTCCTGAACTTCTACTGTCTCCCTCGCCATGGTGAGTGAGAGCATTTCATTGCCATTAACTCCTCTTCTTGAGTAGACAAGCAGGACCCCCTGCAGCCCCACATCTCCCACTACCTTTTAAATACCATCTGTAATCCATTGCATACTCTCTCACTACTGCAGGCTATGGCCTCCGAACCCAGGCACTTAAGATTGAGGCTTCTGCTCCACTTAGCAGCAGATCAAGACTGTATCTGAACTCTACTCGTTTGCGCAAAAATTCAGTGCTTAACCGAGCTTAATATATCTTCGTCCATGACCTCAATCTATCTCACTCCACCACACATTCGAGTGGGACAGATGCTACGCAGACAATGAGGTAAGTCTAACAGCCAGACAATACACCACATGCATAGCTTATTGGCAAAGCCTGGATCCAAGTGATAGTGCTTTGACCAGAAAAACGCAGGCATCGTGCGAAGAGGTGGCCACAATACGAAGTCTCGCTCCAGGTGATACAGGCGAACCAATTTGAGAGGACTCCCGCGGCGCAATAAGAAGGCAGTATCAGTGGAGAGCCTCCACAAAGATGACGTGTGCGATCATGGGCTAGAGAGCCGGAAAGTGTCTTACAAACATTGGGTGCAGATGATTACTTAAGAGCAGTGACTCTTTCAGGGAAAGGAAAGCACACAGAGGAAATCGTTTATGAAGGAGGTGGATATTACCGCACCGCAGCTTGATCTCTGCGACATAGTACACTCCAACTGGAAATCAGTACATACAGAGAGCAGCATGAATTAGTGTGGGGTAGAGTTAGCACACCCGGGGACTGCTGTGAAGAGAACTCCACTATCCAGCAACAAAAGGTGGTTGCTGGACATAAATCAGAGGGATGGTGGTAATCAACCACTGTTTTTTACAGCAACAGTCTCAGTGCCAAAAGAAATGCTGGATGGTTTAGACATTCAAACTTGAATCAGTTTTGGTGGCACCCACAAAGAACAAGAATCCTCCAGGAGCGGCCAACCGATTCACTGAATTCAAATGAAGTGATGGTGCAGATTTGAAGTGATCATCACTCCCGACATGCAAGCGAGCCCCTGCCGAAGAGAGCGTAATCAATGATGCTATGCGATAATCGAGAGGAAGTGAGGACCCAATGAAGTGTCAAGAGTACGAGCTTTGGGTGTAAAGTCGTGTTATTCGCCAGTGCAATTGGGTGGTAGCAGTGGCGGCGACCTGACGCGCCCTGCGGAATTGTGGGAAAAATCGCCGACACTATACCTACTTCGGACGCTTAGTGCTCAGCAGGCATGGTGGGGAGAGGACCCCATCAATAATTATCCGAGCAAAGACCTTTGCCCTCGGCGGGATACTGAGAGAAGTCTCGCGAGACAACCCCTCGGTGGCGTTGGTTGCGTAAAGATACTCGCGGATTCACCGACATATCGCCATCTCATCCCACTGCCCTGGAGAGGGACAAACAAGCCCTCTTCCAGTCGGTTTGATTGATGCCTATGTTCCACAGTGAGAGCACCCTCTAAACGATATGGAAGAGAAGCTAACTGACCAAAAGAACTCAGCGACGCTGAGCAGGCATTAGCAGACTACCCCGCCTTTATTAGGAAACTCGCAAGCGGTGTATCCTGACCCGGATCCCCAGGAGTTCTAAGTTACCCCTATTATCGAGAAAGAGTTCATGCTCAGCGAGTCTGTGTTGCGCACAAAAGAAGGGTGCAGGGATCACAACGCATTGCACATTTGGAAGGTGATGCAGGCAATAAGGAATATTAATACACCCTTTACTGGACATTCAAGCGTGCGACAGTGAGCTGGGATCAGGCCTGGACTACGACCTCTACAAAGCTATGTTAATACCGTGCCAGTGGGCTTGTCAACGTGAGCTCTCAGGTGGCTCCTCTGTTCAAGAGCGAACGGCACCATAAACGCCTTCTCGAGTGGCGACCACGAGGTGCTTCGTCTCACAACTGAGGGTACTCTGTGGCGACTGGCTTATGTGAGACAAGAGGCACAAGGTGTTAAATTGCCACATATTGATAAGCTGGAGCTCGAATTTCATCTTCTGCACAGGCGAAAGCAGTCCTAGGAGAGCAGAGTAGTCCAGACTACCCCAGCTACTACCGCAGAAGTGACCTCGTCCTATCACTACGGCCTTGCAGCGTTTCTGTGCGTCAGACACATAAAGGTGCATCGGTCAGTTTTACCTTTCAGCTCCACTTGGAGGAGCGAGCGCTTATTCTCTCTGCCATAATCAGCCAGGCCCTGGTCCGCACTCTTCTGTGGTCGAGATAGAATGATCCTGCTAGTCCCGTTGGAAGTGTGACATTATATTCTTCTCCAACCGTAGTGTTTGTGTGCTAAGATTTACTCCTAAGACATTCTTCCATTATCAGTTTACAACAATCCCAAGTCTTCATTATTGTGTCATTTGATCGGCACCTCACAATCGTATATCAGGACCCCACGAACACTAACCAACCAGACCTTATACCCCTCAAGATCGTGTCTAACGCAGTCTGTGTTTGCATACCTCTCTACCGTGACTTCATTAACTCAGCTCTCACTAACACTGCTACTGTGCCTCGAAACCAGAACAATTCTGCATGAGGATTGCCTGCGCTGAACTCTGGTACCATTCGCCCAGATTTTAGCTGCAAACCTTCTACAGGAGTTGATGGCTACAGAGCACAATGCTGTCTCGTGGTTCCGGTAGGATATCAGTGAAGTGAGCACTGGTGACCAGGTTAGACCCTGCCAAGTTGCACTAGCTTATCCTCCAGATATATTCTATCATCGATCGCAAGTGCGGATGCGGTCTCACTTAAATTTCCTGCACAATTTAACCACCACCTGTTTTGATTTATACATGATCCGCCTCCGAATACAACCGAAAACCCGATTGCTTTACTTTATAGCTGTCTGGCACTGTGCTGCCTGCTTACCTCCCATATCAATTACCACCACAGACTCTCCTGTGTGACATGCTCCAAAATTACCCCTTGCATACTGAAATCTCTATTTTCATTGTTCTTTCCATCCCCAAACACCTTACACTTCCTCAGGTTTAAATTGCATCTGCCTACTCAATGCTGTCAAAGTTTTAGAACACCCCCATTTTTCCAGTTTTTACTGAAATTTAAGAGTTAATGTTTCAATGTACTCTGAAATTAAAGCATAGAACAATAAACATTGCAGAAAAAAAGAAATCATGGAATCGTTTTGTGAACAAAATTTAATCTACATTTTTGGACTTCATCAAAGTAGCCAACTTTTGCAGATATAACAGCCGAACATACTCGTGGCATTCCTTTCTTCAATGGAAATCAAATATTGTTGGGAAGTTTTCCCATACTGTTGCAGAAGTTCCCACAAAGTGTTGCACTTGTAGGTTGCTTTGCTTTCACCCTTCTGTCCAGTTCATTCCCAAACCAGCTCAATGGGGTTTAAGTTTGGAGACTGTGCTGGCCATTCCATGATTTGAAGCCTATCGTCTTGTTTTCTCTAAGGTAGTTCTGACATAGCCGGAGGTATATTTTGGGTCGTTATCTTGCTGTAGGATGAACCCCTGCCCCAACTAGGCGTAGAAGCAGAGGGTATTGCATGGTGCTGCAAAATGCTGTGGTAATCCTTTTGGTTCAGGGTACCAGTCACTCTGTGCAAGTCGCCGACTCTGGATCCAGCAGAAGAGCCCCAGATCATCACGCTTCCTCCTCCATGTTTGAAAGTTGGTGTTCACACACTGAGGAACATCTTTTCGCCTACTCGACGGCATACAAAAACCCTGCGTGATGAACCGAAGATTCAATTTTGATTCATCGGTCCATAAGACCTTCTTCAGTTTTTCAGTAGTCCACGGCGGTGCTTCATGGCCCAGGCAAGGCCTCTTTTCTTATTTTTGCCATCTTAGCAATGGCTTTCTTACTGCCACTCGACCTGTCAACCTGCAGCTCAAAGTCTTCTCTTCACAGTTGAAACTGAGACTCCTTACTTCGACCAGTGTTAAGCGGTGCTTGAAGCTGCTGTCCTGTTGAGCTGCCGATCACGCAAGGCTGTTGACTCTCAGAAACTTGTCTTCTGATTGTGTTGTGGCTTGGGTCTGCCAGACCTCTTCCTGTCAGAGTTTCCCCAGTTTCCAAGTGCCTTTTGATGGTGTAGGAAACTGTACTCACTGGCACCATGGCTTACTTTGCAATTTCTCTAAAGAAGACCTACACTTTTAAGAGTTATAATGGGTCTGTCTGTCTTCCTTTGTTCATTGTCAGAACAGCTGTAGTTGCTAACCCATACTTGTTCCTGAAAGGGCCTTTTAACAAACTGAAAATTTACATTATTTTTCAGTTTTTGGTAACCTAAACTTTTTTGTTAACTCTGGCAGTTTGCCGCTTAGCTTTGTACCACTTCAGATTATTCACTGGACTTGAACTGCTTAAATTTCAGTTAAAAACTGGGCAATGGGGTGTGTTCTAAAACTTTTGACCGGTGAGTATCTTTTCCCCAATCTATGCAAGTATCAATACTTTCCTGAAATCTATTCACCACCCCCTCTCTTATCCACCTTACCTCCAAGCTTTGTGTCATCCACAAATTTGGAAAGCTTACTCTTCACCCTACTATCCAATCATTGATGTAAATAATGAATAGTGGATGGTCCGATACTGATCCCTAGGTACCCCGCTACTTACGTCCTCCCAGCAAGACATCCTCCCACTCACAGCCACTCCTTGCTTCCTATCACGAAGCCAGTTTGCAATCCAATTAGCTCCCTGACCAGCCACTCCACAAGCCTCACCTTGCTTACAAACATCTGATGTGGGTGCCTTATCAAATGCCTTCTTAAAGTTCTAGATATACGATGTCCACTGCCATTCCCTCATCCACCCAATCAGAACTGCTTCATAGAACTCTAAAATATTTGTTAACAGAACTTCCTTTGGTAAACCCATGCTGACTACCTTTAATTAGTTTGTATTAATTTAAATGGTTCCTCATCTGGTCCCTAATTAATGTCTCCAACACCTTCCCCACAACTGAAGTCAAGCTAACAGTCTATAGTTCCCCAATTCTTCTCTGGAATTGCTTTCTTAAATAATGGGTGTTACATTTGCTACTTCTCCAATCCTCTGGTACCTGTCCTGACTCCAGGGAACGATTGAAAATATCCGTTAACATCTTGCTACCTGCTCAACCACTCCATCAATACTCTCGGTTGCATATTATCTGGCCCCGGAGCCTTATCTTCTCTTAGATTACAAGTTGTTCCTTTACTTCCTCCACTCCAACCTGGATCTTCTGTAAAAGCCCTTCCTCACCTCCTTGATAGATACTCGGCTATTGGCAATTTCCCTGACTGTTTCTTGGTAAAAGCTGAAGCAGAATCCCTGTTTAATAAGCCTGCCATCTCACTTTTCATCACTAACCACTCTCCCGCGTGCTATTCCTCAATGGCCCAAACTGGTTCTAAACCTGTCTTTTC
>CM068958.1:103719252-103739607 GCA_035128595.1 Eptatretus atami | reverse complement strand
CCCTGATATACTTAGAGAATGCCTTGCTCTTATGTTTAATATTCTTAACCATGCCCTTCTCATCCTCTCTTTTGGCTTGTCGAGTTATTTTCTTAACTTGCCTCTGTTTACTCCGATGGTAATATAAATCTAACTCCCGTCCTGTTATTTTGTACCTTATAAATGACTTCTGCTTCTCCTTCATAGCATTCCTTATCTCACTATATGCCTGGTGTTGGCTTTATGGCTGGAGTGGTGGGCTTGGGATCCTCAGGTCCTGAGTTTGAATCCTGCTTGGCTGTTGAATTAATACCAGATGGGGTTGATTCAGCCTGTCATCCTTCCGAGGTCGGCAAAATGAGTACCAGCTTGCTGGTATCCTGTGTCAGAGTGGTGACCACCGTCAGGATTGTGCCCAATACCCAGGAGACTGCTTCGGCAGCACCAACACTCTGCACAGAGTATGGTCCCAATGGATGGATGGATTCTCATGGCTTCAACACCCCTGGCCTCTTTCTGCTTCTAGTTTTTCCACCTCATTGGAATGTACTTACTCCACTCTACACATTAGCTTCCTGAAGGTTTCCCATTTTTATGGAAAAGATAGGTGGAGTGGCAATGAAAAAAATGGGGGTGGGGGACTGGGGGTGCAAGAGTAGACGTCAAGGCAACAGCAGAACAAAATGGTTAGCACAAAATGGTACATAGTGGGAGTATTTGGTAAGTTTGAAATGTGTATGAATCGAGGTTTGCGAGCTCTCTCCTAATTTTTACGTACCCCTGCTGGTCGTACAATTTCAAGGTGTTGTAAACCTCAAAACTAGTGGCAGTTAATATCAGGACAACAGCACACTTTCTCTTTTGTATCTCTTGGTTTTCTGTTCTAAAATAGCTCTCTTCCTTACATTTGCTTTGGGACGAATGTGAGGCTGCTTGTTTTTGGATTAAAGTATATTAGCGAGTTTGAGCTGCTGTCCCAATTAGCTCAGAGATTTTGGCTTTGTATTTTATTTATTTTTGCTGCTTTGGTTAAACTGTATTAATTTCCTCTTTTTAAAGACCTGATTTCCAAGTGACTTGATAATTAGCAATTTCCTCATGGTTTGACTATGTCTTCACAATCACTTGTTCCACGATGCAGGTACATGTACTTCACCAACCTTCAGAAGCGAGCACCGCAGATTGAACGTGCAGCACTGGATGGCACCGAGCGTGTAGTCCTCTTTTCCACGGGCATCAGCAAGCCAGTAGCACTGGCAGTGGACAATGCTGAAGGCCGCCTATTTTGGGCTGATGCTGATCTCAAGCGGATTGAGAGTAGTGACTTGGCAGGTACATAATTTGTACATATATATGTATTTATTTGCTAGCTGCCCTGTATCTGCCTTCTTTAATATTCAGATACATTGCCTAGAGAAAGTCTACAACCCCTTTAAATTTTTTCACTCTTTGCTGCCTTATCACCTGGAAATAAATAGCATTAAATCAGACTTTTTCCACCTTTATTTACACGTCGTAACCCACAACTTCCAAGTGTAAAACAAATTCTACAAATTTCAGAAAATTGATTAAAAATACAAAACTACAATAACTTGGTTGGATAAGTGAACACCCCCCCTGAGTTAATACTTGGTGGAAGCACCTTTGACAGTAATTACAGCTGCGAGTCTGTTGAGATAGGTCTCTACCAACTTTGCACACCTTGATTGGGCAATATTTTCCCATTCTTCTGTACAAAACTGTTCAAGCTCAGTCAAGTTGTGTGGGGAGCATTGAAGGACAGCAACCTTCAAGTTATGCCACAGATTTTTGATTGGATTTAGGTCAGGGCTCTGACTGGGCCACTCAAGGACATTTATCTTTTTTGTTCCTTAGCACTCCAGTGTAAGCTTTGTCTGTGTACTCTGGGTCGTTGTCATGCTGAAAAGTGAACTTCCGTCCCAATTTCAGCTTTCTTGCAGAGTGCAGCAGGTTTTCCTTTCGGATTTTTCTGTATTTTTCTCCATCCATTTTCCCTTCTATCCTGACAAATGCTCCAGTCCTTCCTGATGAGAAACATCCTCCTAACATGATGCTGCCACCACCATGCTTAACAGTTGGGATGGTGTTCTTTGGGTGATGTGCTGTGTTGGGTTTGTGCCAAACGTAACCTTTTGCATTTAGGCCAAAAAGTTCCAGCTTGGTTTCGTCAGACCACAAAACTTTTTGCCACATCGTTTCACAATCTCCAGAGTGTTTTTTTGCATACCTCAAACGGGACTCAAGATGAGTTTTTGAGTAATGACTTCCTTCTTGCCACCCTACCGTACAGGCCAGACTTGTGGAGTGCTTGGGATATTGTGACATGCACACAGTGACCAGTCTTTGCCATCAAGGCATGTAGCATTTTCAAAGTTGCCATTGGCCTCTTTGTGGTGGCCTATCTCATCAGTCTCCTCCTTGCTTGGTCATTCAGTTTTGAGAGACTGTCTGATCTATGCAGGTTCCTGGTGGTACCATATGCCTTCCTCTTCTTACTGACCGCCTTGACTGTGCTCCAAGGGATATTCAAGGCCTTTGAAATATTTTTATACCCATCCTCCGATCTGTGCCTTTCCACAACTTTGTCCCGGGGGTCTTTTGAAAGCTCCTTGGTACTCATGGTTGAGTCTTTGCTGTGAAAATGCACTACCCATCAGAGGAAACCTACAGGAACAGCTGATTTTATTCTGAAATAATCACATTCACTACAATTTCACACAGGTGGAGGCCAATTAACTTGGTGTGTGATTTTGAAGATGATTGATTACACCTGAGCTCATTTGCAATTGCTATTAAATGGGGGGTGGGCACTTATCCAACCAAGATATTCTAGTTTTGTATTTTTTCATTTCATTTTTTCACTTGTTTTTCATTTGGAAGTTGTGGGTTACAATGTGTAAATAATGATGGAAAAAGTCTGATTTAATACAATTTAATTCCAGGCTATAAAGCAACAAAAGGTGAAAATTTTGAAAGGGGGTGTAAACTTTCTTTCGGCACTGTAAGTTGTGCAAAATTTGGCCCAAATCTTTGTTTGCTAAAAGCCCAAAAGTCACTGAAATGTATCAGGGATTCAGTGAGAGCATATAAATGTTCAGAGTGAATTGATTGAGACCATGGAGTGGCAGTGGATAGCTGATTTGAAGAGCACATGACAAATACTTGGGAAGGTGATTAAATGTACAAAATAAGGAGATGGATGAATGTAGGTGAGCATTTCGCTTAGTCAATCGTATTCTACGAGAAACCCGTACCTTATTAACCTCCCATTGACTTTGTGGAGGCAGTGATTGAGAAGAGAGGCAAATGGTGGGAAGGGCAAGACCAAAAAGTAGCCGATAAACAGCCACGAAACTTCTTTGTGGTGAAATGAGAAGTAGACCCTGAGATTCAGCCTCTTCTCGAGATTGCCAATGGCAGGGAAGGTCTCAGATTCCACAACCTCAAGGGGTGGGGGGGGGGGGGATATGAAGCAGCAAGCAGCACCAGCCTACATAGGAGTGAGCCATATTTGATGGCACTTTGGATAAGGCCTTGTACATTCATAACTTGACATGTGAAGAAAGACTTGGCCCTATAGAGAATTCTGTGATGGGGGCTGCCACTTGGAGATAAGAGCTGCATGGGAGAGGTTATTGTTGACGACTTCCAGATGCCCAAGAAACTGTAACTTTTTCCATACACTGGCCACTTATATATTGTGGGGTTTACTAGTTGGTCCTTTTCGAGGGACAAAGTAAGAGTATGAGACATTACTGCATTAAAAGTCATGTTTCAGGTAGAGGACTTGGTGCTTATTTTCTGAAGATTAGCAAAGAAGGATGGTGCTGCAGCTTGGTAACCAAGTGATACCTGCCATGTGGTTGGGTTGTCGGTGACTAAACCGACACCCCTCACTGGCTTTGCTGATGGGGAGGGTGACTGATACCCTGTCAGGACTAAAAACAACACCTGACAAAGGGCAAATGAGCTCCCCTCCAGAGTCAATGACCATCCAGTGAGGAGACAGTGTCTCCTAAAACACCCATGTAGATTGGACCGGTTTGTGGCAACTCGGGTAGCTGAGAGGGGTAGTGAAACCCTTGATGTGAGGCAGATGAGCTAGTATTAGCCAATGACAGTCATCAAAAGGAGGATGAGCTAGTATTTAGCCAACGGCAACCACAAAACTACACCTGTGAGGAAGAGGTTGGCTACACAGTGTCGCTGAAGCTGTGGAAGGCATGTTCCTTGTCCGGTGGATGACACTGCAGTCTAATTTGTCCCCAACCACTTTTGTACCATTTTCATGGTAAAAGTGGCCACTGGTATTGTCAGTGGCTCAGTGCTTATTTGAAAAGAGGAGGAGGAGGAAGAGGAGGAGGAGAAGGAGGGGAAGCTTCCCTGGAGGATAGTTGAGAAAAAAAATAAACAGGGTGGAGTTGTCCACAAAAGTATTCAATCGATTTTCCATTGATAAAGATATGTCATTTATGTGTTTTAAGGACAGGATTGGTCCCATAATGTTACCTTTTTTGACATCAGCCGAGAGTTAGAGCATGATAGAGAATGCGAAGCAATCTGCTGCTTTCCAGCAGAAGCAAAAATGTTGTGGTGGCAGTTTTCAGAAGTTTAACTCTTCGACTTTCTATCTGTGCAACATTTATTGCTGTACATCTTCATTAACATTGATTTTCACATGATATACAGTGTTAATGGCAAAAGGTTTGCTTGATAAGTGACCAAGGAAATGATTCAATAATTATGCTGTGGTTCACATGATCGACATGCATATATCGTATATCACAGGAAAGATGACATCAGGAATCCTGTTAAAGCATTTTCATGAATGTTCATCATGTAATTAAATCAATAAGAGTGCAGCAATACTGTACACAAATAAACGTTGTTGTTTGGGATTATGTCAACATTCTGGAATAGCGATTGCTGATTCTCTATCAGCAGTCACGTGGGGTGGAATATCATCACAGTATCCAAGAGTTGTGCTGCCGATGGAGGGTTCTGAAGTGTTCTTCTCTTGGGAAAAAAACAAAATTGCAAATTTTCTCATGAAGGGTGTCTTGAGATGTGTACTGCAAAGAAATACCATATTATCAAGCAAATGAAAAGACATTCATTTGCTCAATAGATTTGTGATGTTAGCAAATCGCCCAAAACGGAAACAGCAAACTGTGTATGTAATTACTGAAAAAAGGACCCCTGTGGACTGTGCCTTCATGGATTACAAAAGCAGGTGATGAAGCACGGTGTTTCACTCAATGAAGTTACACTTTCTGCACATTCCATAATTTTTTCTTCACTCAATATAATCGTCCGAACAGTAGAATAAGTTAAGTTTAATGCTTTGCTTAAATAAATACACTAAGTTAGAAAAATCACTAATTTGTTGAAAAAAAAAATTCGGATTTAACTCCAGGTTTCGACACTTATTTTGTTCACCAGATCCGATTCTCAAATCCAACATAATATTTCCATTATATACTTTAATTAGTCCGTGAGAGTAGATCTTGTTTCCAAATCAAGGCATGGTTGAACAGGCCGAACAAAATGGCAGCTGAAAACTCCAGCAACCACAGAGGGCTGACCAAGATGGCGCGTCGCCATCTTGGTCCGGCTTATTTTGTTTTTTTATGTGATGCACACCCCCTAAATTATCTTCAAAAGGGGTGTTTTAATTAACCCAAACACCCCCATTTTCACTCTTGCACTTCCTTGGAGTTTTCTTAGTATGCATGCAAAGTTTTAGGCTGCTAAGATTTATCGTTTTGTAGTTATGGAGGACACACACACACACACACATTGCCTTTTACTAGTATAGGATATTATACTATACTGTTGGTCTTTTTAAAAAAAATTGAAAATTGATTGTATATTGACTGCAGCAAGGGACAAACAAATTTTAATCCACCATGCTATCCTCAATGGTAAAAGATGTATTGATTCAAACCTCATCTTACAGCAAGATAATGATCCAAAACACTTACCTGGAATAATTAAAACTTATTTGCAAAAGAATGACAAAACTGGAGTCCTTCAATGCATGTATGGCCCCTGCTAAGCCCAGATTTTAATATCATTGAAGCTGTATGGGACTATTTGTTTTGGCTGAAGCTGAAGCCCAGGAATTATTATTAATTTTTTTTAAACAAAGATTTCCAGCAGCTTAGATGATCTTTTTTGAAGGCCTTGGAAGAAGTGAAGAACACCATTCCACAAGAGTTTATGACAAAATGAAATGAAAGTGTCTGTGGAAGAATTTCAATGGTTTTGAAGGAATGGGGTCTTTTCTACCCCCATTATGGAAACTCATTCTTAGTTTATATCAAGGTATATTGTGTATAAATTTTGTTATTTGGTGTGTGTGCGTGTGCGTGTGCGCGTGCGTGCGTGCGCGCGCTCGCGTATAATATGTCACAAAATATGTGTATAATCACGTATCAATAGGTGTGTACTGTATATAATGTGTATAATATGTCATGGATAATATTTGTATAATCACATATCAATATGTGTGTATATAACATGTGTACTGTATAAATCACGATTTGTGGATGTGTGCGTGTTTATGCACCGCCACCACCAGTCACCATCTCCACTCGCGAGTCTCAAAGACTGAACGGAATTTTCCCTGTTCCTGAAGCATCCATCTTTACCACAGCAAGTAACCAAGACTCATGGACCAAGCCATCTCATTGTCCGTGCTCCAATTCCCCCTCTATCCCTGAAGTGGCGACGATGTAGATCCATATGACATCCCGTGCGATCTCCAGGGTATGCCCGATCCCACCCGGGGACACCACTGCTCACTCGGACACGGCGCACCACTGCCACCGGTCGCCATCTCCACACAAGGTCCCACCAAAGTTCAGTCCCATCCATCCATGGAGGGAGGGAGTCACACCGTGGGAGGGAGTCTGCAAAAAGGAGTCGTCCCTTGTGGGAGGGGCAAAGCACACCAAGCTGAAGCGGTTGACTATGCACACCAAGCTGCACGGGTAAGGCGCATCTCAAACGCCTCGGCCTCACCGAAGCTGTTATATTCAGCGTGGTCCTTAACCCCACTGAAGCTCGGTCCCACCCTCAACGGGATGAGCCGATAAAGCCTTCTAAGCTGCATGGCCAGGCTGTGTCCCAAATGCATGGCAATCAGAGCGACACAGGGAGCCAAATGCACGGCCCTTGGCCTCATCTGACATGCTGCAGCTGAAAGCCTGGGCTACATCGCAAATGCATGTCGAACGGCATGACACCGGACACCATGTGCGCGGTCTTCTGTCCCAACAAAGCTGTTGCCCTTATCGCGGTCTTTGTTCCCATCGAAGATGTTATTCTGCGTGGTCATTAGTCCCCGACAAGAGGGAGGCGGAAATGCGCTCCGCCTCCTCCACACCCCATCGTGTGTGTGTGTGTGTGTGTGTGTGTGTGTGTGCGCGCGCGCGCACCATGTTTTTATTTTACCATCTTCAAGAGCTTTTGTCATCAAGTTTTCAACAAACTTTTACTATGAGAATATGGAGAAAATTGATTAATAATTAGGTCAAAGGGCAAAGTCACAGTCAGTACACACACTAGCCCTTACTAGCCTGTCCGCCACGCAGCACAAGATGGCCAGGTTTTTTAATCGCTTCCGTGTTGATTTTGTCTGCTTCCATTTTGAGATTCTTTCTTGTTTGCTATTTATGGATTTTGGCCTCAAATTTTCAATAAACCTCTATTATAAGAATATGGAAAATACAAATGAACACATTTTACTTTTTTTAGCTGTTGGTTTCATCAAGTTGAGTTTGAGGACAAAGTGGACACTGTCAGGCTTTGCATTTTGAGATTCTTTCTCGTTTATTTTGTTTCATTGTACACTAAAGCAGGTTCTCATTCCCATCTTTATACTGGTGTATCATCCATTCAGGAGCGAATCGGTTCGTGCTGCAAGACTCAAACTTGCTCCTGCCAATGGGGCTCACTGTGCTGGGCCCACATCTCTACTGGATCGATCGGCAGCAAGACCTTATTGAAAGGGTGGAGAAGAACACTGGTGCCGGCCGAACCAAGATACTTGCTCGTGTTTCCATCTTGACTGCCATTCACGGCAAGGAAGAGCTTTCCCCTGATGATTATAGTAAGTACTCATGAATTATTACAAAGCATATGCGATATTTCAAAAATATAGAACACCGTACTGGCAGGGA
Source organism: Eptatretus atami (assembly GCA_035128595.1). Taxonomy (NCBI): domain Eukaryota; kingdom Metazoa; phylum Chordata; class Myxini; order Myxiniformes; family Myxinidae; genus Eptatretus; species Eptatretus atami. The sequence goes on along the minus strand of CM068958.1, from coordinate 103,731,421 downwards.
GGGGTACCTGGTGTTGCCTGGTCTTTTTTTTTTTGGGAGCCTAAAACACTTTCGTACATCCATGAAGGAATGGGGTCGAGAATCATTTCATATCACCTTTCACGTAGCTACAAAGGCTGAGGCACTTTAGAGAGATTAAAAAAAATTAACGGAGGCGAACCCCTTCCAGACGTAACCACTGTCCAGAGAGAGAGAGAGAGAGAGAGAGATGTGGTGGGAGGGTGCTGCACTGTATTGGGTGGGAGTGGAGCAAGGATGGGACAAAGAGAGAGACGAGTTGGAGTAGGGGAGTTGGCAGAGAGAATACGTTATGCTTTATGAACACACTAACACACACACACACACACACACACACACACACCTTAGTCAGGTAGGTCAGGTGTGAGAGCATGCGCCGGGGCAGCACGTCGCTACGTCCACTTTCCACCGGTACTCCAGGGGCCTCCATCTGGCCACCGCCCAGGGGGATGCCTGGCCCATCTCATCTCCTTGAGATGCTGATGCCCATTAGTGCTTGGCTGATCTCGGCAATTTTTCGGAAATCGGCAGGTTGGAGTCAGTGTGATTACCGACTGCAGTGGTATTGTATCCAACCCAAAAACCTTGAGTAGCTTTCACCGAAAAACAACGTTGCATTTCAAAAGACATTTCAGGGAGATATTCACAAACAGTAATCTTTATAAACAGCCGCGTGTGATGATTGGAAAAAAAATTGCCTCGATAATTTAGAAAACACGTTAATACGGCAAACGGCTCGGAAATGGGGTGTTAAATATATTTTGCTTTGAAACACACAAAGAGAAGCATAACCTTTGTAAACGCAAATCCGATAACCAAATGCTTTAGAAACAAGCCGGGAGGCGACGATGGTTCGCGGGCATTATTGAACAATGCCACGATACACACACGGAATTGAGTTAGTGGAAGCTTTTGAGGAAGCCCTACCGTAAAAACCTATCTCTTCCGTCCAAATTAACCAAATCAAATCGGATTTTTTATATGTTGTACTTATGGACATTACGCACAGCTTCTTAGGAATGAAATTGCGAGAAAAAATCGAGAAAAAAAATAAATAAAAAGTTCAAGTGGGTGTGGCTCCACCCACAAGGGGCGTGTACGCCCCTCATACAAAAGAACAACTAGACCATGATATTGTTACGAATTCGTGCCCGCCGGCGTGCGAGACTGCTTTTCACTAATAGTAGCCGCTCGCCCACCGGACGGACAATTCAGTCGTGACCTTCGGAACAACGCCGGAACCCTGTCACGGGTGGGTCTTCAACCCACCACGGCCTAGCCAATTTTCTACCCGCGCAAAATAGGGTCAATCGCCGATATCGATATACCTAAGTACCTGCAGCGGGTAGCCTACCGGGAGAACTGTACCTCGGCACAGGTCGGCTTGGACACGAACCGCTCAAGCGTCCGTTCCGTTCTGCAGTGATAACCGAGCGGGTATTATCGCCCGACCTCGCCGGATCCGATTCTATTTAACGGGTATTTAAAAACCAACTAATATTCCGAGAATGCAATATGGCGTCCAATGGGGGAAAAAGACACGACGAACGGGTAACATTCACACAAGTACATTTATTTACAGCACGTGCACGTATGTACAGCCATGCAATCAATGGGGGAAGGGGACAAGACACGAGCAAGGTAAAAGCATTACAACCGACTATAAGCAATTTATTCTAGTCACTTATACAGTTTTTACTTACAGGACACGGCGCCACCAACATTCATTCGAAAGCAAAACCCAAGGAAAATAAAAGACTACCCCACAGACAGGGGAGTCAGACAGGGTCCGTAGACCTTTATGGCGTGGGACTTGGCACACCCGAACGAATCCACGAGACCGTTGCAGGTTACCTGCACCCTCGTGGTGCGATGGTGGGCGAGTCGCGACGTCTATCCCCACGGCAGCTAGGACAGCGCGGCTGAGCTCGGCCTTCCACGGAGCCGGCGAGCTCTCTCCGGCGCTCTCCACACGGATGCGCAGGCTTGCGCGACAGAGCTGGCAAAGCGGCGCCTCCCGTCCGCGTCCCTGGTGCCACGCCCGGACTCCCACCGACTGCGAGCTCCGACGACTCGACCCGAACCACCGAACCCAAGACTCTTCGAAGACCAAGACGCCGAAGAAGAAGAAGCCCCACGCACCACCGAAAACCACCACACACCCGAAGACGACAAAAGCAATAGCCCCCGAGCTGGCGTCCTGCGCGCCCTTATATCTCCATTCCAATGCCTCGCTCCTCCCCGTTTATCGCTCCGCCCACCTTCCAGCTCCTGCGGGAAGCTTCCAGAAAAGGGCGTGCCCTCTCGCCCCCTCCCCGCGCGCCTCGCGGGGCCGAGAGAATCTTTCTTGGCACAGGTCCAGGGAGATTCATTCCAAAATCAGGCCTCACCTTTTTTCACCTTTGACCTCTGGCTCAAATCGCACCTCCCCACACCAAAGCACGGGGAAAACAGGCGGGAGAATCAGGCGGGAAAAGCCGCGCGCCATCGATGTTCCTTTGTTTCTCCTTCGCTTCATAGAGACGGTTTACATGAGCGGAGAGGGTTGTGGTTTGGTGTGTGGAGAAGGGGAGCGGCAGTTGGTGTAGCGGGGAAGGTGGTTAGGTGATCGTGGTTGTTGTGGTTGGTGTTGAAATGTGGTTGTTGTGGTTTGAGGCGATCGTGGTTGGTGTTGATCGTAGTTGTTGTGGTTGGAGGCGATCGTGGTTGGTGTTGATCGTGGTTGTTATGGTTGGTGGTTGAAATGTGGTTGTTGTGGTTTGAGGCGATCGTGGTTGGTGTTGATCGTGGTTGTTGTGGTTTGTGGGCGATCGTGGTTGTCCAAATAACGATAGTAAAGAAAAACGGCTATCTCAAAGGATCACAGCCCTGTGACACGAATAATTCCATTAAACAACGGTGGGGAAATCTAACTGAACACAGACTTATCAATCTAACTGAACTACGGACCTTTATGGTGTTCTGCGAATTTCCACAGCCGTAACAATATCTAGCTTGTGTCCAAGTTTCATCAAGATCGCATCAAATGTCACGGAGCGATGCTCTGTAGAGAGTCACAAACAGACAGACAAACAGACACAACGAAAATAGTGGTCACTGCTGGCGCCCATGAACCAACAGTTGCGAGGACAAAGGAAAACCTGCTAAAACCTCCATAAGATACAGGATGAAACTTTGCCACGACAGCACCTGTAACAGGCACGGCATGTCCACACACCCGCGGAGAGTCCCTACAGATCCAAATCTACTCGTATGTACCACTTCCGTGTGTGCTGTGTACGTACCTCTACCTTGTAGTAACTGTCGACTGTGCATTCCGATCGGGAAATGAACTGCACCGCTATCGACTGTAGGGTGCTCAGTAAGTGGTTTAAGCACTCAAGCATGCACTCCAACGGAACGCTTGGCTTGGCAAGTGATTACCAATTGCCGTCGATAAAACTATCCACCTGGAAACACCCAAGCAATGTCCGAATTTGACAAATGAACACTTTTCGCATCGGTACTGCTGCTGAATTCAATTCTGGAGCTTTACATTTTGTAATTCTCCTAAGTGTAAAAGATTCTCAAGGTTATGACATTGGCGGAAATAAAACAAAGCCACGAATGCTGACATCGCTAGGCATTTATAAGCATTGCAATGTACCCAGCGATTCGTAGCTATGATGAACAGGCATTCGATAATATGAATGACGAAAGTGGAAAGAAAAGAAACTTTATCATTCAGAAATCATTGCGGCCTGTTCCAAGTCGAGACATTGTTGAGCAGGCCAAAAATAGTGGCTTTAGACCCCAGCGAGGGGAAACCCAGGAAACGCCTCAAGACCCCATATCGAGCAAGGTGGCCGATGATCACTTGATAAAGGATATAATTATATAAGGCCGTTAATTATCTTCAAAAGGGGTGTTTTAATTAATCCAACCCCCCCCATTTTCACTTCTTGCACTTCCTTGGAAATCCTTTAGTATGCATGCAAAGTTTCAGGCTGATAGGTTTCATGGTTTTGAAGTTATGGAGGAAACACACACACACACACACACACACACACACACACACACACACACACACACACACACACACACACACACTGACATTTATTAGTATAGATGAGAGAGAAAACAACTTGTTTTCTCAATGTTGGAAAAGTCGTTAAACGAATCTGCAGAGGTAACATCTAATGTCAAGGTATAATTGGATATTACAGTGTATAGAAGTGATTTTGTTGTGGTTTGTGTGACCTTCACTCAACCAAAATATTTGTCTAGTTAAGTTCATGCCTTCCTTTAGGAGGTTAACAATCTCATCACGTTTTTTTGACATTGACACAGGCTCTGCTGAATCAATACATAGCTTGACATTTTTCATAATTGGACGGCTAAGCCAAGCATCCTATTCACAAGGAGTTTTTAACCATTAAGCAGTCCACTCCACATAGTTTTATTATGATTCAAGGAAATTGACTTTGCACAAGCCCACAAAAGACATAATTATCTGCCTTCTGCAGTTGTCGTGTGCTGTTTAATTATATTCCATTCGTCACCATTTATTGCCTTGCACTCAAAAAATACTTTTCTCCACATTTGTTAAAAGCTTTCAAAACAGACGTCCAAAGTCACAGTGATTATTTACTTTCCATTTCTCGACTTAAAATTAGTCTTACAGAACAATCATGGTTTTTTTCTTTCTTTCTCTCTTTCTTACTTTGTTGAATTATACATTAGCTGGGGCCATTCAGTTCTCATACCCTTACCTCCAAAGGTGTGCCATTTTAATGCGCAATTTGAAAGGTTTTTTTTAAATTTATTTTTAATCCAGGTGATCCATACGTTTGTGGATTGTCAATTTTGTGAGAATAAGTAAATAAACAAATCAAAGAACCGACCATCTTGAGTTTTACAAGAGGCTAATAACAAGAATCAATTTTTTTTTTAATCATTATTTATTTTTAATAAATATTTGGTGTTTGTATTAATTGCCTTTGCAAAGGACTGAACTAAATATTGTTGGTGTGTTCATGTTATTTGTTATAAAATACATAACTATTCCTTCTTTCCTCTTCGAAGAGACCCATCCTTGTGCTCATGATAATGGTGGCTGCTCACACTTGTGCATTGTGAAAGGAGATGGCACAACTCGTTGTTCGTGCCCCATTCATCTGGTACTTCTACAGGGTGAATTAATATGTGGAGGTACATCGTTGATATCATGACCATTCGCACGCCCACACTCCCGCGAGCACACCTGGACACATGTGTATTTGTACATCATGATGAGATGCTCTGACATGTGTAATTTTATTATTCTGTTTTTATATGCTGTTTTCTTAGAAAGCTGAAAATGGCTTGTGGGTCAGTCGTGAGATTTTATGACACATTTTTAATTTCTCTGTCAAAATATAATGATAATTAACTTGTATTCACTGCTTTGTGATCCCTGGCAGAACCTCCAACATGCTCTCCGCAGCAATTTGCCTGCCGCACAGGTGAAGTAGACTGCATCCCCGTGATGTGGCACTGTGATGGGGATCCTGAGTGCTCGGACAAAAGTGATGAAGATGACTGCCCCGCGTGTGTACCTGGTACTGAGTTCCAATGTGAGAAGGGGCAGTGCATTGACGCAAGTCTACGGTGTAACGGGCAGTATGACTGCCAGGACAAGTCAGATGAGGAGGAGTGTAAGGGTAAGTAACTGACTGTTTTGGAGGCATACAAAATACTTGCACACATTCATTCCGATGCAAAAACAAAACACAAAAAAACTTGCAGACATTGTCTTATACAAGGTATTTTACGAGAAGATAGCTCCTGATTCATGATTCCATTAGTGAAGATAGTCTTTTATTTCGACAATAACTTCTAACAGACAGATCATATGGCTGCTGTGGTTCAGATTGTGAAAGGTTCTCATTCATGTCATTTTGTATTTGGTTATCTGTTAGGGCCTCTTGAGTATAGAAACCCTGGCTTTATATGCTGTCTTTACTTGAAACCTCTTCATGAGGTTTTCATGTACTTTCATCAGAGCACAAAGCTTCAAGGGCACATTCCCAAGTCTTTGTTCATTAATTTGTGCAGTATTGTGTTATGTGCATGCAAATATAATGTGAGTACTATCCCGAAAATTGCCGTGTATAATCCACACCCTAATTTTACGTCCCTTCCCATGTTAAAAAAAAAAAAAAAGAATCATATTTTGTGACCTTCCCATGACAGAAATACACAGAGAAGAAGAAAGCCGGACAGGCATTTAGTTTCTCCAAACATTCTTGCTCATCTGTGTCCCTTCAAAGGAACTTTTGTTATAAGCATTAGCTTATAATTCATGCTTAAGCTTTTCAGCTGAATCCCAGGAAGGCCTCGTCATCTGGCTCCTGTCAGAGGGCACGCAGTTCTTCATCCCAGTCTGGATAGATGAGGTCATCCTTTCCTCTCTCTTCGCTTCCTGAGTCACTGCTGGCCAGGTCTTCCCAGAGCACATCATCCTCCATCCTGGCAAGGTAGTTGGATATACTGTATAGCACTTCTGGAAAGCCCGATGGATCATCGCTGACGATAACTTCTCTCACACCTTTATTATCCAAGAGCAGATGGTTCGGATGTCGACCGTTGTCATACATCCTCCTTTGGTGCATATCTTCTCCCTCCCCCCCCCCCCCCACCGATCATTCACTCTGGCCAGCAACTCCGCAGATGGTTCCTGAAAGGCTTGTTGACTGGCAAGCATCTAGAGATTGGAGGAGAAGGGATGTCATGCTGCCTGGGATCATCACTAGGTCGGTGTTGCTGCGACACAATGCAGCCTTTGTCCGCTCCGTCTTGTGACGGAACGCATCCAGGAGCGGGCTTCGTCGTCAGGAAAGTATGCCATCACACCTGCATTTGGTTTGTTCCCAATGCAGCTCAGAGGATAGCCATGCTTCCAGCGAAGTCAGATGAATTGTTGAAAAGATCATCGTTTTGTCCGACATATCATCCGGGCAGATGCTTTGCGATGTGGGTGCTGCGACGGACTAATAGCTCATGGTGATTCATGAACCTGTAAACCCATGATGTGCTGGCCTTGAAGTCTCCGATGCCCAGTGTCAGCGTTGCTCCTTGCCTTGAGTCTCAGCACGAGCGTCAATATGGTGTGCCCCTCAGACTGCCCCCCACGAACCGAAGAAATGACACTCCGCTCCAACTCTGGCCACTTGACTCTCTTGCCCCTCAGCATATTCCTTTTTTCTTGGGATGTTCTCAAAGGTTATATCTGATGCCGAACGTTGGATTAATCTCAGCCATGCTTCCACCCGGCCTCCCGGTTACCAAACTCTTCTGCATATTGGCAGATAGGGAGCTTAAAAGCAGCGGTGAAGGAAAGTCTTGACACCCTTATTTTTTATCTTGATAGCTCAAACAGGGTAGAACGAATGATTATATTTCAGCTCAACATCCTTGGTTTTATATCCACCGGCAGGCTAAGTGGGTTCTTCTCTGACTGGTGTTGAAGTCTCACAATAGCGCCATCTCGAGTCTGTAAGCAAAAGCCATGCCGCCTATTGAAAACCCGAAGTGGTCTTCACCGTCAGCTATCAGGATGATAGAGATCATACTCAAAATATGCCTTCACTATGCAGGAGTATATATATATATATATATATATATATATATTCAGTACCGCTCAGTGAAGTTGGATCGCCTTGTTCGCCATGTATAGTATAGATGCCACCGTATGTTGGCCTGCGATACTCAATTGTACCATATAAGCAACAACACAGCTGACGTTTGGGCCCTGCGCACATAGACACCGACTTTACACTCAACACACATTGCCATTTGGCATTACTATAGGAGGGCTCTGTATGGTGTGCCTGTGTAATATATAATCGACAATCACAGATCTTGAACTTCAGGTCAGATCGTTCGTCGCTGCGTGTGCAGGAACTTCCATGTGCAGGAAGCGTGTGCATGAACGTATTTTCAGAATGAAAATGCAGAAAACTTTTGGTTTGAAACGAGCAATAAATACACTAAATTGTGATGGACTCAGGCCGAGTACTTGAGTCATCACTACTCCAGTCCGATTCCTGTAAAGTCGAGTCTGAGTCCAACAAAAAATGGGCTTGAGTCAACATTACCTGATAACATTCCTGATAATAGCAACTGGTGCCTACAAGCAACATTTCTGGGGTAATGCATTTTACTCATGCCTTTTTATGTAGAGACAACTAATTTCTGCTGAGTGGCAACCAAATAAAGAACATGGCCTTGTGATTGCAACAGAATAAGGTAACATGCTTTATTTTGATGCCCTGAGCAAGTCGTTCATAAGCTCCTATTGTTTGCCTCGGTGAGAAGAGCTCACTGCTTTAAGCTGTTGATTCGTCTTGTTACTGAAGAAGCGGTCCTGTTACCAATGAAAATGTCGAAGAAATGACATGAGTCGTTCATGCGTGTGAGTAACCTGGTGTAAAGCTGTCTGTGAGCTCGTGGCTCAATTTGTAATCAAGCGTCTGAATTGGAAACTGGCTTTGTGATAAGAAGCAAAGAGTGGCTGAGAGGTTGTAAGTAGTGGGGTACCTCAGAGATCAGTACTAGGGTTGTTATTATTCATAATTTACAACAGCTGACTGAACAATGCAGGAGGAGGCCGTGATGCTCATGAAAGCCTGCACTATGGTCGTTTATCTGTGCTTTATCCTTGTTGAATGCTGAGCATCAAGCAAGGAAGCAGCGTGCACCATTTTTGAAGTCTTTGGTATGACTCCGATGGGATTTGCAACCACCGACCTCCCACTGCATGCATGCCTGTGTACAACCGGTGGCTCATCACTTTTTAAGATGATAAATTGTTAACTTTACCTATAACCTTTTTACATTATGAATAAGTTACAAGTTGTACATTTTGTTCAAAATCGACAATTTCTTTTTCCCCTGTGTGTTGCTTTAAAATGGCAATCGATTAATTTGCATGCAGTTCTGATAGAGGCCGTACTACATATGTATAGCATAAATGTTATCAAATGTATATACAGTATATTTATTCCTCCTATTTTTTAGTTGGTTGCCTCCCTGAAGACCTACAGTGTCAGAATGGTTACTGTGTTCTGCGTGATCATTGGTGCAACAATGTCGCTGACTGCCCCGATGGGTCGGATGAATTGAACTGCAGTAAGTTCTTGATAAATGGCATGAATATTTTTTTGATGATAAATAAATAAAACTGTTTGAAGATTATGTATAGTTCATTCACCTTAAATGTTCTTTTACTTTGCTTTTTGATCAATTTATTGCTCTTGTTCCATCAGCACCACACATCAGCACCACACATGAATTACGTGAGGATCCAGATCTCTCCACGAAAGAGCACCCAAGCACTAGTATCGCAGGCACAGTCATTGGGGTGGCGCTGTCACTGATTGTGCTGGCAGCAGTTTACTTCACTTGTCAGCGGGTCGTGTGTCCTCGAGTAAGAGGCGTCCCAGGGGTCCTACCACCTGCTGATTTTGTCATGAACCCAGCTGGCGAAATGGTGGTGATGGCTCCAGTGCACGTGTCACTTGCCTATCCTTCGTCTTGCCCCTCCATCCCTGCTCCGTTTCCTGGTTCGTACTCCCTGCTGTCATTTATTAGTGGGAGTCTAGAGGGAAGTCTCATAGCATTACTCATTGTCCTCGTTTATTATCTTGCCAAAACGAAGTTTTTGCAAGATATGTTAGTCAGCTTGTATGTATTTTTTTTTTTAATTTTTTTTTTTTTTTTTGTCTGTAATCACGTATAAAAAAATTCTGCAGAGCACAGTTTTCATTAGAAATTTTGTAACTTCGCATATCAGAGGCCTATAGAGGTCCCTTTCAGTGCATAAAATTTTGAAGGTCAAGGTCAAAGGTCAAGGTCACTTTGTCGCAAATCAGGGGAGTCGACGAAACCCTTATTTTTTGAGTAATTTTGATCGGATCGTCTTCAAACTTCATGGGAATATAGTTCATGGTCTGGCGCTCAGCTGATTAATTTTTGGTGGCGATTGGCCTTGACCTTCATGTTTAGCGCCTAAGGTCAAACATATTTGACCCCAAGGTCAAATTTTCAATTTTTAGGAACCATATCGTGTAGTACCTCAAATTGAACACCTCGATGCGTGCTTTCTAGATATGTCAAGCTTGAGACATTATGACGTCATTTGGTGACGTTATGAGGCAAACGCATATTTATCTTGCCAAAACGAAGTTTTTTCAAGATATGTTAGTCAGCTTGTATGTTTTTTTATTTTTTATTTTTTACTTTTTTTTATTTTTTTTTTTGTTTGTCTGTAATCACGTATAAAAAATTCTGCAGAGCACAGTTTGATTGGAAATTTTTGTAACTTCGCATATCAGAGGCCTATAGAGGTCCCTTTCAGCACACAAAATTTGAAGGTCAAGGTCAAAGGTCAAGGTCACTTTGTCGCAAATCAGGGGAGTCGACGAAACCCTTATTTTTTGAGTAATTTGATCGGATCGTCTTCAAACTCAGGGAATATAGTTCATGGTCTGGCGCCTCAGCTGATTAATTTTTGGTGGCGATTGGCCTTGACCTTCATATGTTTTTTGTTTTTTTTGTCTGTAATCACGTATAATCACTCTGCAGAGCACAGTTATCATTGGAAATTTTTGTAACTTCGCATATCAGAGGCCTATAGAGGTCCTTTCAGCGCATAAAATTTTGAAGGTCAAGGTCAAAGGTCAAGGTCACTTTGTCGCAAATCAGGGGAGTCGACGAAACCCTTATTTTTTGAGTAATTTTAATCGAATCGTCTCCAAACTTTATGGGAATGTAGTATATGGTCTGGCGCTCAGCTGATTAGTTTTTGTGGCGATTGGCCTTGACCTTCATGGTTAGTGCCTGAGGTCAAACATATTTGACCCAAGGTCAAATTTTCAAGTTTTAGGAACCATATCGTGTAGTACCTCAAATTGAACACCTCGATGAGTGCTTTCTAGAATAGTCAAGCTTGAGACATTATGACGTCATTTGGTGACGTTATGAGGCAAACAATATTTTCATGGTTACTCTGTAGAACGATTTTCATCGGAATCTCTCGTAGGCAGATATTCCTCAAGGAGTCGCTCCTGGTGGATAGCAGCTCTGTTCACCTCAGTGTGACCTTAAAGAAGTCACACGTGGTCACCTTTTGGCAAGATATGGGTCACCCTGCGGGTGACTGGTTTATTGGGTCTGTCTGCCTGTAAGGTCGATAACCTAAAACCGCTTGGGCATGTTAATCTAAAATTTTGCACACCCCTTCGGTGTGAGTCACGGAAGAAGTTATTTTGGTGCATCTCTACAGTTTACAAAAACCTCGGGTTTGACCGTGCAGTTTTTGTGCAATAACATAAACAATGAGGATAAAGGTAAAGTTTGTCAGACCTTGTTTGTGAAGAGGCTGATTATAACTAATAATTATTTGCAGGCTAGACACAAATGAGATCAGCAATGAAGTGATATACCTGTTCGTTGCATATGTTCTATATCCCAGGAATGAAAGTTCGTATAAATCCGAAATTTTGCGAATACCTTCATCGCATAGAATGCAAAAAAGTAACAAGTTATTCCTCACAAAACACAAACGAAGTGGCATACCAAATGGCTGTTTTATATTTCAGGAATACAACAAAGTAGCTCAATTTTCCACTCGTCTTCATAGGACATGTGACATTCGGCTTTAGGCCTGTAGGGTTTAACATGAGGCTTTACTGGCAATACAGTCCTGTTTTAATTAATCATTTGTCCAAGGGATTACAAAAGGTTAAGTAAAGAAGCTGTACCTCGGTTTAACTCTACAGTACAAGGTCTGCCTCTTCCTCTTCTTCCCTCAACCATACCCAGCATGGTTTACTTCCGCAGACTCGTTTTCTGCATGCACGAGTGTGTCAAACGTATGACAGTTTCATATTTTGAGTTGAGTCTTTGAACGTACACGGTGGTTCATTCCTTCAAGCACTGATTTGTTTGTTCTTATAGCAGTCTATCTGGAATTTAAACATTCGTCCCCAACACCACATTTCAAAAACTGTGAATCTTCTTCCTTTCTTTCTTTTTCACTGTCCACGACACACATCCATACATTGCAACTGGAAATACCAGAGCATTCACCACTCTTGAGTTGTATTGTCACATCTTTGTCAATCCTGAC
>CM068958.1:103700835-103711382 GCA_035128595.1 Eptatretus atami | reverse complement strand
GATGATACCATTGTCATCTCAAACTCTACTGAAAAAGAAGACGACTTCAAGGTAAATGCCATAACTGGAACAGACTGGAATGCAAATGGAACACAATGTTTTGAAATAAATAATCAACAAACTTATTTGAATCTAGCCGAAAGTTTCTTGTGTAAATTTACATTCACAGGTCACACGTGGTTCACCTATTTTGGCAAGTATGCGGTCCACCCTGCGGGTGACATTGGTTATTTGTCTGTCTGCCTGTAAGGCTCAGATAACTAAAAACCGCTTGGCTGTTAATCTAAAATTTTGCACACCCCTTCGGTGTGAGTTCACGGAAGAAGTTTATTTTTGGTGCATCTTACAGTTTTACAAAAACCTTTCGGGTTTGACCGTGCATTTTTTGTGCATAACATAAACAATAGGATAAAGGTAAAGTTTGTCAACCTTGTGTTGAAGAGGCTGATTTATAACTAAAATTATTTGCAGGCTAGACACAAATGAGATCACAATGAAGTGACTATACCTGTCGTTGCATATGTCATATCCCAGGAATGAAAGTATCGTATTAAATCCGAAATTTTGCGGAATACCTTCATCGCATAGATGCAAAAAAAGTAACAAGTTCTTCCTACAAAACACAAACGAAAGTGGCATACCAAATGGCTGTTTTATATTTTTTCAGGAATACAACAAAGCAGCTCAATTTTCCACTCGTCTTCAATGGACATGTGGACATTCGGCTTTAGGGACCTGTAGGCGTTAAATTGAGGCTTTATGGCAATAACAGTCCTGTTTTAATTAATCATTTGTCCAAAGGGGATTACAAAAAGGTAGTAAAGAAGCTGTACCTCGGTTTTAACTCTACAGTACAAGGTCTGCCTCATTCCCTCTTCTTCCTCAACTACCCAGCATGGTTTACTCCCAGACCGTTTTTCTGAATGCACGAGATGTGTTCCAAACGTATGACAGTATTCATATTTTTGAGTGAGTACTTCGACACGTACACGAGTGGTCTAATTTCCTCAAGCACTTGCATTTGTTTGTTCTTATAGCAGTTCTATCTGGAAATTTAAAACATTTTCGTCCCCCCCAACACCACATTTCAAAACGTGCAATTCTTCTATCCTTTTCTTTCTTTTTCACTGTCCACGACACCACATCCATACATTGCAACTGGAAATACCAGAGCATTCACCACTTCTTGAGTTGTATTGTCACTCTTTTAGTCAATCCTGACCATTCTGCTGTTCTTCCCCCAATGCTTAACCAATTTCATTTAACTTCTCCTCCACCACTTCCATCGTTCCAATCTTAAACCCAGGAAGATGAAACTTTCCACGATTTCACATGATCGTCTCACAGTCTGAACACTCAGTCTCTCAGTTGACAAGATTTATCATTCATTTTTCGGTTTAAAATTAAGACCAACCTTTTCACATATCCTTCTTCCACTGTCTGCAGGCAGCAGTTTCATTTCAAGTCCTCTTTACTTTTCTGCCAAACAGAGTGGAATTCGTCAGCATATCTTTAGTAGTTGTTGATCATCTCCTCTAATTCCTGACTCCAGGCATCTATGCTCATCAAGTTTGATTTCCTCATGATGTACTCACATATACAGAGTGAACAAGTAAAGGGAGAGAATGCACCCCGTCTCATCCATTTTAACAATTCCAAACCATTCTGTATTCATCTTTAGTGTACAGGCTTTTCTCAGACATATCAGGTACAACAACATCCCCTATTCTTCTTCAGCATAAATCCACATTCAATATCATGATTCAACACAATTAAGACTTTGACAGATAATTTTCTGTCATGGAGCTATCGGATTATGTAGGTATGTATGTATGTAGCCAAAATAAGACGGTCCCATGCGTTGTGTGTGCTGCTAGCTCAAAGTTGATGGGAATGAAGCTCGAATTCAATTTGTAAAAATTTATGATGCACGCAAAATAAGATATATTTTGAAACTAATAAATAATTAGCACCCATCACAGAACATGGTTGATATGAGGTTGTTAAAGAAGAGCGTGCTGGAAGAGCAGTGCTGCACTAAATGCCCATCGTTAATGGGCCCTCTCAGCTAGTCCATAAAAGAGGAGATACACCTTCCTTTAATATTCCCTTGCTTTTTCATTGATCCACCTCAGATTTGCCGATTGATCTCTATTCCTCTTTGAAACTGCTTGCTCAACAGGCATGTATCTACATTAATGAAGTCTTCTGTTCTGTGTGAATGATCTTTCGTTAATAATTGCTCAAGGGTGAAATAAGGCAATGATTTCAGTTATTGAACATCTCTTGTATTCCCTTTCAATTGACAATGGAAAATGACCTGACTGCTTCATGTATTGTACACGGGCCATACAGCCCACCTCAGGATCTGTGTACAGTAAGCTGGTTCAAATAATTTTGATTTGCCTCCTCTACCACCAACTACTTCAAAGTTTGCAGGATTTAATTCGGAACTGATGCTTTATCATTTGCCAGCTCTTCAAGGCTCCACAATCCTCGTGTTACATCACGATTGGGTTCTTGCTCAAAGCTTTCTTCGAAAGTTGCCATTATATTGCTATCTCGTTTTGTATAGAGTTTCCGGTTTAGTTTTTTTTTTCAACTTTATTGCATATTGTTACCTCTGCCTCGCCAACGGTGACGGAGGTGACGTTTCACCCTGTCTCTGTCTGTCTTGTGTGTGAATGGATACACTCAAAAGTTGTGGGACGGATTCAGCCAAATTTGATGCACAGGATTGGGTGTCTACGAGGCATGAAGTGATTCGATTTTGGGTGAAGATCTGAATCTGGATCCGAGAATTTTTAAATGATTTTCACCATTAAGAATGGCCAAAAACGATATGTAGCATGAATATCTCAAAAAGCTTATGACGGATTTGTACGAAACATGTTAGACACATGGGTTGTGGTACAGAGGACGAATCATTTCGATTTTGGTGAAGATCCAAATCCAGATCGAGAATTTTTTAAGTTCGATTTTCACCATTAACGGATGGCGGCCAAAAAATGATATGTAGCATGATATCTCAAAAACTTGTTGATGAGAGGCTTAGGTGACAAGAAAAGCAGCGATTCAATTATGTGCAGGTCCAGCATCCAGATTGAGCCCACTCAGTGCGGTACAAAACGTAAAACTGATCAGCGCCTGGTGGAGTCTGCCGCTCGACAAGTTGCCGTTCTTAGTTTCGATGTTGTTTTGAAGGTCATTATGTGGTCAGATTGTTTTTTTTTTCTTTCACCTTTCTCAAGGCTCTGTCACAAGGAGCTTGATTGGCAAAAGTTATGTCTGGCAGTATGTTTGGCAGATTGCACAGACTTTTCCATCTTCTATGGACAGTAGATGTAGTCATTCTGCATTTCGATTGTTGCCCATCAGTTGAAGCGTCCATGTGGCAACCGTCTATGCTTTAAGGCTTGTTTGAACCATGTGTTTGTCATTACGAGGATCATTCTCCACGCATAAAACTCCAGCATCTCTTTCTCCTGGCATCTAATTTCTTGATACCAAGTCTCCTGCTTTCTGAATCCCTGGTGCTCCTGCTTCTCTCAATTTGCATTCTAATTCCCATAATAATTAAAACATCTTTCTTGGGCACCTGTTCAAACAAAATTCCTACAACTTTCTATAAAAACTCTTCCACATTTTCTTCAATAATCTGCAGAAGTTGGAACATATATCTGAATTTGATGGTGCTTTTCACTATGTCCTTCCACCTCTCTCTTTATTAATTATTACTTTGTTCCTTACAGTTCCAGTCCCAATTTTGTGAACATTTTAGAAGCTCAGAGGTCTACTTTCAGTTTCGGTGACCTCAGTGGACTGGATTTCCTTAGCGGGTTTGATCCAGTCCTCATAACGGCCAGTCTCCTTATCATCAAAACATTTTTTGCTCTCCCCAGTAGCCTCTGAGGTGCCTTTCAGTCCAGCGGCTTCATCATCCAGCACCATAGGCTTTATCTCTATTTCTGCGATCATGATTGTTTTCTTGGCACATAGGAAAGTGGTTGTGCATTGCCTTCTTTCCAAAGAGTGAGAAAAATACGAGATAGGTGGCAATTCCTCGCTATTGTTCTTCCGTAACGAGAATTGTCTGCCTCAGCATCAAGGCCATGTAGCCATTACTGGCAGATATGTGCCAACTGCCTGCATGGCCTTCACATCACCTGCTCCCAAAGCTTCAAGGAACCTTGATCAGGAGGCTAAAATGAGGGTTGGACACTTGCCCAAGGGGTGGCCCATGGGTTAACAAATGCAATGGCGCACCTTCTTTAAAAGGATTGCTGCCTTTACCTCATGAACCCTTTACGTTTGGTTTCAAACCGTGAACCGCCAAGGCAGCGGCAGTTTGATCAGTTCCTTCTCCTAGAATGAGCTGTCTTCAAGGCTAATTAGCCCCATCTGGCCCAAAAAAACTGATTTTAAGCGGCCAATGATTCGCCGTTCACCTCTACACCCATTAGTTAGAACAACCCACCACCAGAAAGCGGTTTGAGGCAAAGCGGGTTGTCTGTAGACTTGAGCTGAGCCATGGAGTATTTTTATAGACCTTGAGAGGTTTATTCCTCAATTCAGTCCATGTTCATAACAGTAAATGGGGGCGATTATAATAAGTGAAGACTTGAACATAATCGCGCCTCATTCATAACAGTTTAGCACAAGGGTTAATTTTTGTTGCTGTTATCGAGTTGGATGTCATCTTTTGTTGTTATTGTTTAGCACAATTATTTTACAAGCAATTTTTATCATGTGCAGGAACTCAAACGTTGTAGGAGAGGCTGTTTTAATTGGGATAAACTGTGTGCTTTATACTCTTACTATTATAGATGTATCAGATTTTCACAAAATTTGCACACTTCTGCATTTTTTCCCTCAACTTTTAGTCAAATGTGGAGCTGAGCACATGAGATTCAACTCTCAACCACAACCACTCTCTTTTGTAATCTGCAATTGCCTTTTTTTGTGTGCGAGCATAGGATAGTTGTTTGCATTTTATTTTTATTTTCTTCCATTTGCACATGGTATACGTGTTGTCGTCGTGTTTGTTTTCTATGGCAGGCATACCACGGAGTAAAGCTGTGCTAAGTTACTATGGAGTTTGACTGTGGAGTATGTGGCCCAGCATGTATGACCGCAACTATTGACTGGAGCCTCTTCGAGCAGTGCCAGCAGCAAGACCTCTTACTTCCAGCGGTTAGTTTTTAAGTTGTGCAGTTTATTAAAGCTTGACACTCCTTTGAGTAACCTCCTGATTATTTATTTATATATTATTTTGCTTGTATATATATTCAGCATTTAGGTGAAGTTGAGTCCACAAGTGTGTTGAATACACGAGTTCACAAATACGAGTTGGACAGTTACCCATCCAAATAAGTTCAGTTGTATGACTTCATATTTGATTTGCTTCTTTCATTTGATGGGCCAATGATTATTTGAAAACTTTTCCATTGAAGATTGTTGTTTTTTTCTCCCAACCAAATTTGTTTTGCACCGCTTTTTATGCTCAGAATTTACACAATTTTTAAGCATAGGTTATCTTAACATGTGAATGAATATTGCATCCTTCCTTTTTTCACAGTCATCCACACTGAACATTATAGTCTCATCTCCTGTCTCTACCTGTTTCACTCCTTCACTTCCACATTGTGCGAGCATAAGATCAGTTACTATTTGTGCAATTTGTAATTTGCAAGATTACTACACTAATTTATCATGATGTCACTCAGATCCTTCAAATCCACCTCCCTCGCCTGCCACTACGTTCCAGTACACTCTGAGAGTATCTGTATTTCAAAACAGTCTTTTCGGACACGCTCATACAGGTATGCCATACCCTGTGATAGATTCCCACTCCTGAGTCTCGCGAAAGTTGTTATGTATAGGTCATCTCGTTCTCTCCTTTCCCACGTCATCTTCTCTTTCTTACCATGGATGATCTTTTCTCTTAGGCACTATCGGGGCTGGAAACATAGCTCCCCCACCAACTCCATATAGCACAGACATTGGTGAGGCAGTGACTCCGCTCAGACGGCAGACCTCTAACGCGGCCCAAGCGCCTTCGCCGCCTCTCAAACATTTTGCTCCTCCACCCACCCCCATAGTTCAGTACCTTTCCCCAGAGGAGGATGGTACGGGTTACAGAGTGCTGCCCACCATCACCTGTCACAGAAGCGGAGCTTCTTTGCAACTCTATCCTCCTCCACCTTCACCTAACACAGCACTCATGCTGAGACTAAACAGGTTTGGTTAGGAACAGAGGAAGATGAAGACACAATTTCCGTAAACATGACATTGTTTGGCACCTGCGGAACCCATTTTTGGAGAAAACATGGATTTCCTTCATAACTGGCAACACTCTTTGGATGAAAGTTATCTCAACACATTGATCTGTTTCTTCGTTCATTGGCTCAACCAGCGATATTTTCTTGCACTAAATCATCAATCCTTGATTGAAATAAGCATAAAGCTATAAAGTGGGCACTGAACCATTACAATTAAATCATTTTTTTTCTTTTCCTTCTCAACCAAAATTCCTCAGAGCTGCTAAATTTTTATGATCTCACAGAGCAAAAAAAAAAATCATTTCAGATTTTGTCTGTCATTCATTCATCCTGTTTTATTTTTGCCCCTTCAGAAAAGTTTAGCCGATCTGATAGCTATTTTATAGATCTACAAATTTTGAATAGGTTGTGTTCTTGTATATGTTTTTGAACTACATTTAAAGTTATATTACATACCCACACGGCTGTTCGTCAATTATAAATCTAACTTGTGCAATGTATTTTTATAGCAAATCTTTTAAATAAACATTGGAAAAAAAAAATACACAACTTTTAACCTTTTTGATCACATGAGATTTTTTAGAAGAAGAAAAACAGAAACTTTGAAATGGTGTTTTGCCTAATTACATGGACCTGATTACTCTTGTAATTATTTCCTCTGATAGCTTCTCACCATTTGCAGTTTCTCTTTTCAGTGAGTAAACAAATATACCTTGCTAGTTTGTACACTTCACATGCCTTATTAACCCCTGTGTTCCCCAGTCACAATTTGTCCCATTTTTAACTTGAGTGTTTTTCCATGTTGAGGAGTAACTTTTTTGTTCTGGCCATCACTGCACCCCTTTTTATAACAGCTGATATACCCATTCTACTATCACTTCTTTCATGGCGCCTAACTCTTCTCCATCTCTTGTGGGGTAATCTCGGGGAATGTTTATGGGACACCAGTCTTTCACAACACAAGGCTTTCCAGGCCTGACGTTCGATGAAAGTGGCAGGAAATTGTTCAGGGTGCGGGCAATACTAGCCTGCTCCATGCGACAAGACCCCATTGGCGTCTAACGTCCACCCACACCATGCCGCGGGGTCCCCGGCTTAACATCCTTTCGCATGATCGCACACACATCGATGCCTGCCCTGCAGGCGAACACCAGGGAGACTTTATAGCTTGGTCAAGTACGAACCCTATCTAGACAGCTAAAAGGTGAGATATGCATACTTGTAGGCATATCTGCCAGCAAATGGCGCATTAACACTATATCGATGACGATTTATGATTGCGTTACAAGCTATGCCTAGCATAAGTCGTTTGATGGAACAACAAGCACTCTTATTTTTATTACCAATTCATACTCCTTTTACATTTTACTGAATGTTCACCCTTTCATTCCTAATTCTGGTTGGGCCACAGACTTATTTGATCATCCTTTGCAATCTGGAATTACTTTAAAATTTACTAAATTAATCACATTTGGCTTAACCCCTTGTCTTCTTTTTGGAAAACAGCAAAAAAAATTTCGCAGTAAACATCTCCAAACACAATCAGGTTAGAAATTTTTTTTATTTAAACAAGAAAATGGACATTGTTGATAGCATTTTGTTAACTTTGCTCTCCTTGAAACAAAAACATTATTCAAAGGTGTGTAATGATTCTCATTATCAGAATTTGAATTTCTTTCTTTTTTCAAACGTCAACTCTGTTATCGATTGTATTTTTTGTGAAATTACGCTTATTACTTATCTCAATGGTAAGAATATTGTTGAACATAACCACCGCATTGCGGGATATTCACATGCTGTATCATGTAAACCCATGTATATTTTTGTACAGCAAAGCACAACATCTGTAAGAAAGAGATTTTTTTTTATTAATTACAAATGGACATTATGTATCATTTGTTTCAGCTGCCACTTTTTGTTGATATATGTATATATATATATATATATATATATGTATATATATAATATATAATAATATATATATATATATATATATAATATATATATATATATTGATATATATATATATTACACACAAACATACATACATTCACATACAATGAAATTCTCCGTGACTTGGACCAGATTGTCGTGTTGAGGTCATCAAATCACGAGGCGTCATGCCTAACGACCCCAAGAGGGTTTGATGATTACCAAAAAAAGGATGATAGCGATTATATCTTGTATCGCTGGACTCTCTTTATTATAGAGGTTAGTCTATCTGGTAAAAGTAGAAGAATGAGAAGGAGAAACAAACGTTATTCAGGCTTACAAGTAGACTTGGTTTCAGCGTGTTAGTTTCTTCAAATGGACCCATCACAATCTAGCTTAATAGACTGTTATTGCTTTAGGTATAAGAAGGCTGGAAATAACAATTGTTTTTAATGGACAGGCATCAGCATTTTTCAGGAACCGGTTGATGAACATGAAAATATTAATAAAAAAATGTCAATACAAAGACATTATCCATTAATAAGATGAGAAGCACAATCCATAGTTTTTAATTTCACAAAAGCAACCACAACATCTTCATTCCCATACCACTACAAACTTGACGCAACAAAAGAATATGTGAGGCGTCTTTATTGGTCCATGGATAACTTATAATACGCTTATTTAATATCACGAGGAAAAATGACAGTTTAGTTATAATCCGAGAACGTGGATTAAATAAACAGATAACAGTCTCACCGGAGCATATGAGGGATTTCTCAAAATATCTTTCCGAAAATGCTCGCCTTATGAAAGAACAGGGTGATGAACCAAAAATATTGTTATAAGTATCAAAAAACACACTTCAAAATAACGATTAACACTTAAAAAATAACTCAAGGTTTATTTCAACAATTGAAAATATAATTTCATTTAGAGAGTTATGGGTTCTCATCCGTCAAAAAGATTGAAAATAATGGGACGTTTTACCAGTGTTAATGTCATTCAAATATCCTTCAGGCATAAATTCCGGTATATTAATTTCACTGCTTAGATGTTGTATTGATGGCGCTGTATAATGATGGAATAAGAACAAAATACAATATTTTCATTTCAGCGCTACTCTAACCCCAATTGTTTAAATTCAATATGGAACCCAAAATCTGGTTTATTCTACTGTGCTCAGGAAAACCAATTACAGAGTAATTTTGAGGTAACGGACCAAGATAAAGCACATTATTTATTTTAATGGAGAAATTATATCCATCTCAGAATTCACCGACATGAAGTTTTCCAATAAATAAATACGATGGTTATGGAAGGAAACACGAGTTTGGGCAAAATAATAAATTAATTACAGAGGATTGGATGTTCATTTCCCATACTACAAGGTGAAGGTATGTATTTAAAGGGGTGTAGAATCAAATTTAGTAGAAAAAAAGGCAGATGGATAATTGCATACTCATGGGGTATTACGGTTCAAAACTATTTCTTAAACATAAAGACCTAATTGGTTTCAAACTACTTTCTCTGTGGGAAATGTAGCGGGTTGCTATAAAAGTATAAAGATGCCCAAAAGGAATCTCATAAAATTTGCAAGCAATAAAAGAAATAAGAAAAGGCAAACTCACGTTGTCTCCCCAAGAATCGATAGAAAAAATAATTGAAATACTTTGGTGGTCAGGGTTTCAAAAGTTTTAACATCAATTATTCCGAAATAAATACAAGTATGGAAGCCAATTGATAGTATCTATTGATTTGGATGATACCATTGTCATCTCTAAACTCTACTGAAAAGAAGAGACTTCAACGGGTAAATTGCCATAAACTGGAACAGACTTGGGATGCAAATGAACACAATGTTGAAATAAATAATCAACAAACTTAATTTGAATCTAGCGAAAGTTTCTTGTGTAAATTTACATTTCACTAGGCTGCAATACCACAACACTGCACTCTGGTAATGCATTTCTTTGGAAATGTTGATAATGTTTCATTGTATCATTGGACACAAGAGTTTGAAGAGGTGATTATGTTCTGCTACATCTGAAATGATGAAATTTTACACTATATCATTCCGGTTGACTAGAATGGGAAAGGGGGCTGTCGAAGTTTTATTCCTGATATGTCAACGCGGAACAAACACAGACCCTGGATATAGTCAAAGGAAAGGAATGTATAATGATGATACAAAAAGCAAGGAATAGTATTTTTACTGTGGCAGTTCCTCTTAAAGGTATATTTGGATTTTTTGATCATGATAAAGTTCTGTTGGTCTTAAAATTAGATTTCAACTGCAAAAATGATAATGAAAATAGATTGCTTTTTGGTGTA
>CM068958.1:103680204-103692071 GCA_035128595.1 Eptatretus atami | reverse complement strand
ACAAAGAGGGAAGAACATTAGGGTATTTAAAGATGATTATTTATGATATTAATAATAATAAATATAACATTTACCTCCGAGATTGAGTTGTCGTGTCAGTCCTCCAGAAGATTAAGTAGGCGTTTGGTTCATCCAGACAGGTGTTTAACTGAAAAGAAAAGAAAAAATCATGAGTCAACACTCAAGAGAGATATAGACAGAGACATAGAGCAGAGGGAGAGAGGGAGACAGAGAGAGAGAGACAAAGACAGAGACACACACACACTATACACATATAAACACACCACACACACACGGATAATTTTCACCTTTGACTCGACTCATTCAAGTCGAGGACGTGAGAGAGTGTCTTTCCAGCCAACAATAATGTCATTCAATTCTCTTCTGAATGATGAATGTCTTTAAGGAAGTCATTAATTGTTTGCCACTCTTCCTTGATATGCAAACGCCTCCTGTTCCAGATCAGTTATAAACGATGTTTATGGGACAACCTGTTAGAAAAAGACATACAATAATTATTGGTTGTATAGTGATTTAATTCTGTATAAAACAACAAAATAATGAATGGGTTCAAGGATCTCACCTGTCATCTTGTGAAAACGATTGATCTGCAAGGTCAGAGTTCTTCTAAATACTCCTTTCTGAATAAGACTGAATAAGAACGAAGTTCGCTTTGGTAATAAATAGCCTCGAGTTGAATGACATCATGGGAGATTACAAAACAATGGGTTTTCAGGTGTGCGTCTCACATCGGAAATGAGTCGCATTTTGCTTCGGCGAGGGAATTGGCTGACTCCAGACTGACTCATTTAAAACAGCTTGCTGTTATGATTTTGAGCATTTCTGCTCAACAAAGATACTTAAACAAGAACAAGTTCCAAGTTATTATTTGTGAATATACTCGATGGAAATGAATGTTATAAGAAAATTAGTTATTCCCTAAAGTAGAACATGGGCAAATATTCGTTGGTTCGCTCTTTGAGTGGAATGAAAATATGAAAGGGAAGAATGCTTTAATCAGTAAGTCTCAATCTTTCATCGTCTCAATTTTACATTTGCTTGTAGGGAGGGAAGGGGATATTGGGGAGAAAATGAGTCTCCTATTTTGGGCTTTTGTGGCTTGGGTCAGAAAGTTTTCCCCTTTTTCCCCATTCATTTGAATGGGTGTCCCAGAAACCCCATTCATCATCTACTACCCCCCTTATAAAAGCAATTGTAAATTAGCTCAGGTGTAATCAATCACCTTCAAAATCACACACCAAGTTAACCGGCCTCCACCTGTGTTAAATTGTTGTGATTCTGATTATTCCAGAATAAAATCAACTGTTCCTGTAGGTTTCCTCTGCTGAGTCGTGCATTTCACAGCAAAGACTGAACCAAGAGCACCAAGGAGCTTTCAAAATACCTCCAGGATAAAGTTGTGGAAAGGCACAGATCGGAGGATGAGTATAAAAAATATTTCAAAGGCCTTGAATATCCCTTGGTGCACAGTCAAGACAATCATTAAGAAGTGGAAGGCATATGGTACCACCAAGACCTTGCCTAGATCAGACCATCCCTCCAAACAGGATGATTAAGCAAGGTGGAGACTGATCAGAGAGGCCACCAAGAGGCCAATGGCGACTTTGAAAGAGCTACGTGCCTTTATGGTAAAGACTGGTCACTGTGTTCATGTGACAACAATATGTAGCACTCCACAACAATCTGGCCTGCATGACAGGGTGGCAAGAGGAAGCCATTCCTCAAAAAAGCCCACCTTGAGTCACATTTGAGGTATTCAAAAAAAAAACACACTCCGGAGCTTCTGAAGCCGTATATTGCAAAAAAGTCTTGTGGTCTGACAAAACCAAGATGGAACTTTTTGGCCAAAATGCAAAACATTACCTTTGGCACAAACCCATCACAGCACATCACCCAAAGAACAACATCCCCACAGTGAAACATGGTGGTGGCAGCATCATGTTATGTGGATGTTTCTCATCAGCAAGGACTGGGGTACTTCATAGGATGGAAGGGAAAAAGGATGGAGCAAAATACAAAAAAACCTGCTGCCCTCTGCAAGAAAGCTAAAATTTGGACAGAAGTTCACCTTTCAGCATGACAACAACTCGAAGCACACAGCCAAAGCTACACACTGGAGTGGCTAAGGAACAAAAAGATAAATGTCCTTGAGTGGCCCAGTCAGAGCCCCAACCTAAATCCGCAATAGAAAATTTGTGGCACGACTTGAATATTGCTGTCCATCAATGCTCCCCATGCAACTTGACTGAGCTTGAACAGTTTTGTGCAGAAGAATGGGCAAATATTGTCCAATCAAGGTGTGCAAAGTTGGTAGAGACCTATCTGAGCAGACTCACAGCTCTCATTGCTGTCAAAGGTGCTTCCACCAAGCATCAATTCAGGCAGGATAGACACTTATCTAACCAAGATATTCTAGTTTTGTATTTTAATTAATTTTCTGAAATTTGTAGAATTGTTTTTTCACTTGGAAGTTGTGGGTTACGATGTGTAAATAACGGTAGAAAAAGTCTGATTTAATTCCAGGCTGTAAGGTAACAAAAGGTGGAATTTTTGAAAGGGATGTAACTTTCTCAGGCACTATCTATATGTATTGTTATGTCTTATGGGGTAGACCGAGGAATTCCATAATGAAGATAGACGGATAGGAGACATCTCGATGTAAATTAAGTTGGGAAATCTGTGAGCTTAAGATTGTTACATGTCACCACACGGTGGGATGGTGCTGTGTTAACTAGGTAAGGGTTAAAGCTAGTTTCTCCAAGTATGTGATCCCCCACCCCCCCCCCCCCCCACAGCTGGTGCGTGTCTCTTGCATTGTGACACTTCATACAGCGAGCGTCAGTCCAGAGAATGAGACGCGACCGTCGGGCGTGAAGGGAGGGACTTGGGTGGAGCCAGAAGCCAATTGGTGGAGAGAGGTGGAGTCCAAAGCAATGGGTGGAGAAAGGGCAGAGAAGTGGTGAAGAAGGTGGAGTCAGCAACGAGTTGGTGCAGAAAGGCGGAATCAGCAGGCGAATAGTTGAGGATGAATTCCAGGCCAGGGTGAGCAAGACGAATCGACAGGATGGAGCGAGCAGGAACGACACTCAGGAACTAGCAGACAGGAGCGATGAGCAGGAACGACGACACACGAACGACTCAGGAACGACTACGACTCTCTGCCACCGCCCTGAAACCTGTCCTTTTATAGATCCGGTGGTGCGCGGCGGGGACGACGGCCCGAAGCGATGTGTCGTCACCCGAATCGGGCACTCTGGTTGGGCCCCGGCCAGCACACGGGCCGGCTGCCATGACCAGACACGGCTCCACTCCACTAACGGCAAGTATGGTTCCAAGCTGCAGAAATCGTCTTGCTCCGAACCCCGTGATATGAATCGCTTTGCACCGAACCCCGTGCCATGCCCGGCGACCCGCGGTTGGCGTTGGTCAATGTGCCTGCTCCATGGTGCGCCATGCGGCCCGAGCGATCCAGCCCCACATCTGCCTTGAGTGGGGGGAGGGAGTCAGCTGTGCTGATTGGTGTGGATACATGGAGGGCTCGGCTCTGATTGGCGGCGTGGAGGTGAGTGTGGTCCCCTGGGGATGGAGGACTGGCGTGAAGGGAGTGGATTGTCGTCCTCACAAAGATGATTTCATTTACATCTCCCTCTCTGCAAAGATGGACCATCTTATAGCCACACATCCCAGCTCTCTCTTCCTCATATGCGGTGATTTCAACAGTCACCATACCAATTGGCTAGGTGTTGGTACCACTTCAACCTGCCATGGCAATGTAGCAAAGGACTTCTATGACTCGATGGGTCTCACCCAGTCAATGAACTTTCCGACCCTGATTTCACCGAGTGGCACGTCCTACTTTCTTGACTTGTTCATGACAAATTTTCCTATGAATGTGTCCTGTTACTCTTCTGCTTTAATAGGTGTATCTGATCGTATGCTTGTGAGAGTCATCTCTCTGGCTATTTTCAGATAACTCGTTCAGTGCTGTAGAGTCTGGCAGTTCATTAAAGCTGACTGGCAGGGACTGCACGCTTTCTCTCATTTCAAGGCTGGTCCTTCATTTCCATCTCTCCTTATATTAATAATGCCTGAGGATCCTTCCACACAAACTTGCTCTCTGGTATGTACATATTCATACAATATTGTGTATAATTATCATACCCATCCTCTCGCCTCTGGTACACAGGATCCTGTGTTGAGGCAGTTGCCTTCAAGCAACTTGCTTTGTCTTCCTCAAAGGCAAATGCGACTGAAAGCAACATCAGATCATTCCACAAAGCCCGGAACAAGTATACTGTATGTCCATGCTCAGAAAAGTCAGAAAATAACATCTGGCAAACCACAAGGCTGAACTCTCAAATCTGTCTCCTTCAAAGACCTGGTGGTGCCTTGTCAACTCTGTCTTTAGTCTATGCTCCCCTTACATTCCTTCCCCCACTTCCCTTGAAACCACAGCTGGCTCTGCTCGTGAGAAGGCCGAATGCCTTAGTTCTGGGATTGCTTACAAATTGTGTGTACCCCAATCCTCATTCCCTATGTACCTACCCTACCCTCTCGTACCCAACCTCCTGGATACTGTCCTTCTCATCTGAGAAGGTGGAGAGGGTTTCTGACAAACCGCGACTGATTCTGCGACAGGCCCAGATGGCATCAGTGCACTTGTCCTAAAAACTTGCTCTGCTGCTCTTGCTCATCCTTTTCTGCTCTCTTCACCAGATCATTCTCTCTGGGTCAGTTTCTATCTTCTTCACCACAATCTATTTATTTTCTTCTTATTCTTCAACACAAATATTAATTTCCGAAACTGTCTGTCAGCTCGCTTGGTCCACCAACCCTCCTGCCGCACCTACAGCACCACCTTTTGTTTGTGCCTTCAACAAAAAATATTTCCACCCATCCCATGACCTTTATCTCCATTCGTCAAATTTGGAATCGGCATCTCTCAATTTCATGTCTCCTCTTTCCGCATCCTACCTCACCCCACCTCCCTTAAAGCTTCATGTACCTCTTTCTGCAGGCCTGGTGGTAGCTTAATGGTTTAGTTGGCTGGCTTCAGACCTTAAGGTCTTAAGATCAAGCCACTGGTGGGCCGTTGAATTAACACCAGGTGGGATTGACTCAGCCTGTCATCCTTTCAAGGTCGGCAAAATGAGTACCATTGTTGGTAACGGGCATTGCATCGGCGGCACAGCTGCACCCCCAACCAATGATGCTATATGCAGCCTTGTGCTGCAAATGAAGGAGGAGGAGGAGGTACCCCTTTCTGCATCCCTCCTCACCCCACCCTCTGAACGTCCCTGGCTCCTTCGTGTCTCTCCCCAGCTATTGTATCCTTCAATTTGACAGGCCAGAACCCCGCCGCCCCGGCAGTAAAGTTGCAATTTACATCAATACCTCAATTTCTCACTGTCCATGTACTGATATTACACATCTCAACCCCCAGGAGTAGCTTTGGCTATGACTTCCCCTCTGCTGCAACCCCTTGTTTGTCTGTTGTACCATCCTCCAAACAGTCACAACTCCATCTACATCTCTCTCAGACAACATGGACCAACTTTTAATCACTCATCCCAGCTATCTCTTCCTCATATGTGGCGATTTCAATTGTCACCATGCAAATTGGCTAGGTGTTCAACCTCTCTCACCAGCTATGGTACTTCAGTAAAGGACTTCTGTGACTCCATGGGACTGACTCAATCTGTAAACTTTCCAACTCGGATTTCTCCAAATGGCAAATCTCCCCTTCTGGACTTGATGATGACAAACTTCCCTGCAAATATCTCCTGCTCTTCCTCTGCTCCAGTTGGTTCGTCTGATCATATGCTGGCGAAAGTGAACATCTCGCTGGCTATTCTCAGAGAGCTGCCTCAGTGCTGGTGAGTCTGACATTTCACTCAAGCAGATTGGTGAAGACTGCAAGCATCCATCTCTATTCAGGACTGGTCTCCCATATCTACTGCCCCTGATGTTACCTCAGCCTGGGAATTCTTTCACAGAAACCTTTCTTTGTTTTTTGTTTTGTTTTGTTTTGTTTCTCCTTCTCCTTCTCCTTCTCCTTCTCCTTCGATATCCCATTTCACCTTCGATTGTCCCACCCTTCTTCCTGCTCATGTTGTACTGAATCCTGTGGTGAGGCAGTTGCTCCAAAACAACTTGCTGACTCAATCACCTTGTGAGTAATGTGCTGTTGTCTTTTAATCTTGAGAAATCTCACACGCTCACTCACTATCTCTCCGAAAGGACCATCTGGCAAATCCTCCCATCTACTTTATCAACAATCCTCTTGAAGAAGTTCTGTCCCTCAAGCTTTTGGATCTCACTATCTACCATATCCTTATTGGGCAAACCACATTTCAAAGTTGCCCTCCAAAGCCAACCGCCGACTGGGCATTCTACGTCATACAGAGTACTTACTTGGCACACCTGAAGTCCTATCCATCTAAAAGGCCTTCATCTGCAGCTTCATGGAGTACTGCTTTCTCTTCTGGGCTGGCACACCTCCCTCACTCCTTGCTCACCATGGAAACTAGTGAGTGTGGGATAGACGCTCCAGGTTAGCCTCAAGGTCTCGAGTACAAAAGGGGGTAGAGCCAGGCTAGGAGGATTGAACTGGGGCCACGCGAGCTAGCCAAGAGTGCTAGAACACAGATTTAGGAGAATTTATGAGGGTTCGCAGGCCATGGCCAAATTAAAAGGGCAATGCACAAATTCATAAGATGGAACCAGCAAGCTACGCAGTGGGTATATTGGTTATTGAGACCCTTATAATAAGGTTTAAAAGTAAAGTGGAAAGTATGTTTTGATTACTTACTTGGGTAAGATTAAATACTCCCCTTCACACCATATATAAATGCCTGCCATTGGAAAGGATTGGGTAATTGGCAATTGAGAGGACTCATTAAGTCCCAATTTCTTAATCAGAGTATGTGCCATTCAGCCACCCTCTCCACCAATGAACTCATTAAGGCCACACCACATCAGACTGTAAGTGTCCCATTTGCAACATCATTCCCTCCGCAGAAAGGAATAAATAAGGTAGGGCTGGCCATCCTCCACCCTGCTGCCAAACCCACCACCAACCGTCCAGCAACATCAAGCTGCCTGTTGCCAAGTGTCGCTGCTGTCAAGACCAGCCTGCTGCCATTTCTGCAAAAATAAACATTTGCCTGGTCTCTGACTGTTGCCTTGCTGGCCCCATACCCAACATGGACGCCCTATTGCGCTCATGATCTTGTGCTCACTCCTCCGTGAACAGAAATTCATTGGTTGCTGTGCAACTTGTTACAAGTAAATGCTCATTCCCTGTGATAAGGAAATGTGGTCATTCGACCACGTGAGTTTATCATCAATGCTTGCGTGTTTGATCATGGTATAATCTGCAAATAAAATAAATTGTAAAAGGGATGAAAGCATGATCCTTGAAATCATGCAATGAGCAAAGGATATCAGGCTTTAAGCCACCTCAATAAACTCTGACATGGGCAGTGCCAATTGTGTCATGTGACCAAAGGTTTTGAGTTGTGTGCTCAAAGTACAGCAGGACAGAGAACAAGGTCCAACATCACTTCAAAATGGCCAGATATTTGCACCTCATTGCTGATTTGCCTCAAGTGATAAAGAATCTAAAAAGCATCTGTTGAACGGAAATGTGATCAGCCTGAACAATCAAGTTGTGAAGTTCAGGCAACCATCCAGTAAGGTTACCGTGGAACAAGTGAAGATATTGGTTTCGTTCTCACAAGACAAACACTTAAAGCTCAGCCCTAGGCTCACTGAGGTTATTGTCAAGCCATCTCATTTTGAGAAAGTGAAAGCGTTGAATGGACTTATCTTTTTCAGTCACTCTACAAGTAACACCCTTCACTTTGCAGTAGATGACGATAACTATTCCGTGGACCAAGCTCTTCTAACAACTGCTTGGTTCAGCAACTATGGGGAATGCCTCTTCGCGGTGGTTGTACCCCAACACAAGTCGGGGGCCAAATCTTCCCCATTCTTCCCTGCCGCCCGGATTCGTCAGAGCAGCGTGGTCATGGTCAGTGCCGATTGGTTCCCATGGACCGGCTCTTTTCCTCTTTTCTCTCTGTCTGTCTCTCTCTAATTCTGTCGTGGCCCCGACTTTGTGAAGGCGGAGGTACACCATTCTGGAAATGAGGGGGGGGTTCTTAGTCGCTCTTGGGAAATTGATCAGCTGTCTCTGTGCTGCAGGTTTGTTCGAGAGAACTGTCCAGGGCTATACTACTTCTACTACTACAGCTCCTCCTCGGTTCATTAAGTTTGTGAATAAATGATTGAATTTAATGTGGAGCACACATCCCATCCTAACACTTAGTAATTTCAACAGGGAAGCCAATGAGAAGGCACTTTCACAGCTCGAGTCCTCTATTTGGATTGTTTTTCAAGAACACGTCTGTGGGAGACCAGGGACACTGGAAGCCTGACCAGATAGGAGTTTTCTTGTCCACAGCTTCAATACTAAATCTATAATCATAGCTGCTTTGCTGAAGGCCACAAGCACATTTTGACTGCAACATTCGAGCAAGACTGCCTTGAGAATCTGTTGGGACGTATACGAATGAAGAATTCAGTCCCGACAGTTTTAGAGTTCAATCAGACCCTGAAAATCATCACAGTTGCACAGTTTCTTCGTAAGTGCCCATGAGGTAGCTACCAGGAGGACGACCAGAAATACCGAACAGAATTCCTCAACCAACCAATCGTTTCTCCAGCAAACAGACTCACCAACATTGATCCAGTCAACTCTGCAATGCGGGACTTTCAAAATGATGTAATCTGCCCGAGAATGATCAGTGCGCATGTGTATAACCCCGAGAAAAGCAATCTTTGGCGCGTGATAAGGATCCCTAACATGGCTCACAAAGCTTCTAACAAAATATAAATAAACCAATGTCCACCCTAAGGGTGACCCGTATCTTGCCAAAAGGTGACCACGTGTGACTTCTTTAAGGTCACACTGAGGTGAACAGAGCTGCTATCCACCAGGGGCGACTCCTTGAGGATATCTGCCTACGAGAGATTCCGATGAGAATCGTTCTACAGAGTAACCATGAAAAATATGCGTTTGCCTCATAACGTCACCAAATGACGTCATAATGTCTCAGCTTGATATATCTAGAAAGCACTCATCGAGGTGTTTAATTTGAGGTACTACACGATATGGTTCCTAAAACTTGAAAATTTGACCTTGGGGTCAAATATGTTTGCCTTAGGCGCTAACCATGAAGGTCAAGGCCAATCGACACCAAAATTAATCAGCTGAGCGCCAGACCATGAACTGTATTCCCATGAAGTTTGAAGACGATCCGATCAAAATTACTCAAAAAATAAGGGTTTCGTCGACTCCCCTGATTTGCGACAAAGTGACTTGACTTTGACCTTGACCTTCAAAATTTTATGCGCTGAAAGGGACCTCTATAGGCCTCTGATATGCGAAGTTAGAAAAATTTCCAATGATAACTGTGCTCTGCAGAATTTTTTATACGTGATTACAGACAAAAAAATAAAAATAAAAAAAACATACAAGCCGACTAACATATCTTGCAAAAACTTCGTTTTGGCAAGATAATAAATTCTTTGTTTGGTTCTGGGCCCACAAGATAAACTATATTCGATTTTTGTATCTGCTGCTAAAAAAGGAGAAGTGTGTGTCACTGAACATCATTTCAAAAGTCCAGTATTCAGGAGCTATCGTCTCGCTCAACCATGAGCCAAGCATAGCAAACTAGCCTTTACAACCTAGCAGGCTATTGCATGGTCAAGGTGAAATAAAAGGAAGAATCTCTGCTCAACATGCTTACCTGCAAGAGCAACCATCACCGAGTGAAGCGA
The DNA here is from genome assembly GCA_035128595.1 of Eptatretus atami. Classification (NCBI taxonomy): domain Eukaryota; kingdom Metazoa; phylum Chordata; class Myxini; order Myxiniformes; family Myxinidae; genus Eptatretus; species Eptatretus atami. The sequence continues at coordinate 103,682,201 of CM068958.1, read as the reverse complement.
ACCTTCAGAAACTGACAAAGTTGAAAGTGCAAAGAAAGATGCCTGACCCACAACACTGATGAATGCATGTACATCTTCCAGAAAGCTGATCTTCTCTTTCGGATGTATCAAGACAAGCTTGGTAGTGGAAAGAACCTGAAGACAAGACTTGTCGAGCAGGTGGAAGACCTTTCAAAAGGTGTCACCTTACCCTCTTGCCACAGCATCGAAACCAAACTTCCCGCAAAGCTATTCACCATGACGCTCCATTCCTCTGCGAATAAGTGACAGGATATCCGTAAGAGCGAACTTAACAGATCGAAGTCACGGTGTGAACTTGGATGTAAAATCATGGCCAGGTGAGCTGTCGTGGAAAAAACTGAGATGCTCATAAGACATATGCCCAATCGCCAAGGAGACTGCTTAGGCAGCACCAACCCTCTGCACAGAGTATGGTCCCAATGGATGGATGGATACGACATCTTCAAAACAAGAAATTAGAACCACCACAAAAATGTGCGCTTTTGTGTTGTTGGAATCAATTCTTCATTGAATTTTGTTGTCCGACATTTGCAAGTTTGCTTGCTTACTTTAAAAATGTAATCTCGACAATAACTTTAGACTCAAAATGTTCATTTCAAAATTTGAACATTTGCTTGTCAACATCTTGTGAACTCATCACCTTTGATACCATCTTTTTAAGAGCAAAACAGGGACAGCCGTTCAACTTTGCTTGCCAAATTGAAATTTTTTTTGCTCATTTAAGTCAGTTCACCTGATTTATTTTTTATAAAATTCAATTCATTGATGAAAGATAGAGAAAGAGAAAGAGAAAGAGAAAGAGAACAGCGCACATTCACATTTGGGTAACAACAACATGGCACACTACTGCTTCGTCAGCCACACTAAATGTATGGAGGGCACTACCTTATACGAACCAACATCGCCACCTAGGGTCATATTGTGACATCCCATAATACGAGTCGACTACGACACCTCCCCCTTCCTTATGTGAGCAAAGACTAACACTGAGAGTGAAAATATAAAGTCACGTGAGATACTGGACATTGTAAGGTCACTGAAATTGAGTCATTCTGTTGGTCATGATGAAATCCTTACAAGTGTATTAAATCAAATCACAGGTTACGTTCTTACTCCCCTAGTATTATATGTTTAACCTCTCACTATATGTGTTTCTCCAACTCACTTAAAAGTTGCAAAAGTTATCCCAATATAAACTAGAAGGGCACTCAGTAGAGTGCATACCTCCGCCACGTAATGCCTGATCCACGAGAACATATCGGTCCCAATATGTTTTTGAAATATCATGCTTTACAGTACGACATCGTTGGTGGCCATATCTCTCAATGGTGAAGAATCACTTTAAAAATTAAATAATTCTCGTATTCAGATCCGGATCCGGATCTTCACCAAAATTGAATCAATTCGTCCTTGCCACACACCGAACCTGTCCACCAAGTTTCATCCGAATCCGTCCACAACTTTTTGAGATATCCTGTACACAACAAACAGAAAGGGTGAAAACAACCTCCTTCACTTTCGGTGGCGGAGGTAAAAATTTGTAATATCGAGCACTATCAATTTACCTACAATCTATCTAAATTCCAGCTAATGTGTGTGTGTGTGTGTGTGTGTGTGTGTGTGTGTGGTGTGTGTGTGTGTGAGTGTGTGACCGCTGTTTCTCGACAACCACTGGTCCGATCTAATTGAAACTTGCCAGGTATATTGCTGGGACCCTGAGGATGTGCCTTTTCAAGGTTTGATATTAATCGGACAAGTGGTCCCAAGTTATGGCCATTTATTTACCAACCAAATGACAGGACACGTTGCTGCGTGGGCGTGGCCGATGGGGGAAGAGAACCTCAGCCGCGTTCCCCATTACGCGTTACAACGTACGCATTTCCGGATAGTGATGACTTCTGATGACTTCGTGTATAGGCCTTATTCAGATGACGTCATCGGTCACGTGACTGTGGCAGCTCCGCCATATTGAGCGG
>CM068958.1:103616699-103630304 GCA_035128595.1 Eptatretus atami | reverse complement strand
TTTGTTTGATTTAATATTCGTAATTTTACCATACACGTACGGCATATTGTTGGAAACTCCTTGGTTATTATAATACACTAAATAGAGGCTTCAATCTCTTATTATTTACAATTATAACAACCATAGGGAATGTATTTAACGATGTCTATATGGCGCCAGTGTGAACCCGCCCTCACTGGTTAGTGGACGTCCTGTACGCGGCGGATTCGTGTATCGTTGAGTGACTGACTCAAGTACGGGACGCATGCACGGTGTCCATCTATCTTCTCTGTGCTTCCTAGCGCGAAGTCTCTCTCTCTCAAGGTTGGTTCTTCTGTTTACCTTTATTGCTTCAGCTTTATTTGTTTAAGTTTTGTTTATCAAGTTACATGAGGTGTTTTTTATCTTGCCAAAACGAAGTTTTGCAAGATATGTTAGTCAGTCTGTATGTTTTTTTTATTTTTATTTTTTGTTTGTCTGTAATCACGAAAAAAAAATCTGCAGACCACAGTTTTCATTGGAAATTTTTGTAACTTCGCATATCAGAGGCCTATGGAGGTCCCTTTCAGGCCATAAAATTTTGAAGGTCAAGGTCAAAGGTCAAGGTCACTTTTTCGCAAATCAGGTAATCGACAAAACCCTCATTTTTTGAGTAATTTTGATCGGATCGTCTTCAAACTTCATGGGAATATAGTTCATGGTCTGGCGCTCAGCTGATTAATTTTTAGTGGCGATTGGCCTTGACCTTCATGTGTTTTTTTTTTGTTGTTGTTTTTTTTTTTTTAAATCTGTAATCACATATAAATCACTCTGCAGAGCACAGTTTTCATTGAAATTTTTGTAACTTCGCATATCAGAGGCCTATAGAGCTCCCTTTCAGCGCATAAAATTTTGAAGGTCAAGGTCAAAGGTCAAGGTCACTTTGTCGCAAATCAGGGGAGTCGACGAAACCCTTATTTTTGAGTAATTTTGATCGGATCGTCTTCAAAGTTCATGGGAATATAGTTCATGGTCTGGCATTCAGCTGATTAATTTTTGGTGGCGATTGGCCTTGACCTTCATGGTTAACGCCTAAGGTCAAACATATTTGACCCCAAGGTCAAATTTTCAAGTTTTAGGAACCATATCGTGTAGTACCTCAAATTGAACACCTCGATGAGTGCTTTCTAGATATGTCAACCTTGAGACATATGACGTGATTTGGTGACGTTATGAGGCAAACGCATATTTTTCATGGTTACTCTGTAGAACGATTCTCATCGGAATCTCTCGTAGGCAGATATTCCTCAAGGAGTCGTCCTGTGGATAGCAGCTCTGTTCACCTCAGTGTGACCTTAAAGAAGTCACACGTGGTCACCTTTTGGCAAGATACGGATCACCCTACGGGTGACATTGGTTTTTTAATTGTCAAACAGACTCGGGGTGACAAACACTTTCAAAAATGACGTTTTTTAATTGACCAAGCAGCACAACCCAATTACAAAGCAAGCAGATTGGCCCAATTCAATCAGATTTTTTAGTGGTTTGAAACATGTGTTCGAACAGTGAATCGCGGAAACTTGCGAGAAACGACCTCGTGGCGTCATCAATGTAAACAAAACAAGAGTAATAGGAGGTACGACGCAGCTGCGATAGCGCATAAGTCTAATATTTTTTATTATTTATATTTGAATCTGTTGTTGTTATTTTTCAATTGTAAATATTTGTCACATTTGTAAATATTTGTAATATTAAATATATATATATACATATAATATATATATACATATATATATACATATATACATACATATATATACATATATATATAGATACATACATATATACATATATACACATACATATATATATATATATATATATATATATATATATATATATATATATATATATATATATATAGTTGCGAGCCGGGGTCCGGTGGTGAGAACGACCTCTAGGTGGGGGAAGTTGCGTCGTCTCCCACCAGACGCCCGGAATTGTAGGCCGTCGCTCACGGATAATTCCGTGACGCGGCGGGTCGCTTAACCGACCGTGGACGCCAATACCTCCACCGCGTAGCATAGGGTCTTTTTGTCTAGAACCAATTTACCTAATTAACCACGCGGTGTCATCTACCGGGGAACCACTCCCTCGGTATGCCTTGCCCAAACCGGATCACCCTACCAACTATGGTGTGGAGTACCAACTACCAAATACCCACTCCGGATCGGATGCAGCCGAGCAGAACTACCAAGGACGTACCGGCTCGAATGAACAGATTACCGGGAATAAGACCCGGCTAAAAGTGAGATCCGAACCATGCTGGACTAATGAAGGAAAGACGAAAACTAACTGGGAACATTTCTACAATTATTTATTTACTCTAAAGCGAGGAAATGTATGTGGCACAGGAACAGGTTATTGGGGTGTTATGCAGGGGAAGATGAGAGAGAGATGTGGTGCGACAATTTTACAAGAATTACAAAGGAGACACAGAGCAGACTTGTCGCGAGAATAAAACAGGCAAGATTTGCAATGATCAAATAAAAACACTTATGCAATTCTACTTAAAGATGGTGCCACACGCTCAGATGCACACTCAGATGAAAATAAACCCAGATGTATGGCAAAGGACCTTTTGCAGCCAGAGAGGGAGGTGAGCTGAGATCACAGTTCTTTCGGGTACCTGAATGTTGGAGGAAGGGATGCTCCGTGGTGCCGCACATGTCAATGGTCGTGCGGCTCGGTCTACGGCCGCCCGCGTGGAGACCGTGTCTGCGAAGGAGCCCGGGTCGAGTAGAGTGGAGTCCGAGGCGGGGATCAGGGCTGCAGACAGGACCCTATGAGAGACCCGGTCAAGGTCGGGTCGAGGTCTTCCCAGCTCTCTCTCTCACTCGAAACGAACGACCCCCAAAGAGCGCAACCACTCCACGACCTTCCTCCTTTCTTTCGCTATCAGCCGACGAACTGTCTCACTCCAAAGCTCCGCTCAAGACGACTCACTTTCCGGCTCACTCTCAAGACGACTCACTTTCCAGCTCACCCGACCACTCTGAACGAACGGTGTCGTAATTTATAGATCTTCCTCAGCGGGGAGGGGCCTTGGTGAAGCGACGTCACTGTTCGCCCTGATTGGATGGGGCTTCCATGGGGCCGCCTTTCTGGTCGGGGTTTCAGCATACCGGAAGCCTGCCACTCCGCGTGTCCGGACTCGCCAAAAAATGGTACTACACAAAGATTCTGCCTTGGAAAGTGAGTCGCTGGTTAGGCGAGTAGGCGAACACGCGCTTGTTCAGCCCATGTGAGAGTAGCAAGCAAGATGAAGGTGCGAGCAGGCAGAGGGTACCGTGGATCGTCGTGGATGGGAATAATGATTTATTAATCTAACTAAAAAAAAAACATCGCAACGCACCCCAGTGTCCCTCCACTACACACAAGGAGGGATTCTATCTGCACATACACTACCGGTCAAAAGTTTTAGAACACTCCCATTTTTCCAGTTTTACTGAAATTTAAGCAGTTTAATGTTTCAATGTACTCTGAAATTAAAGCATAGAACAAATAAACAATTGCAGATAAAAAAAAATCTTGGATCGTATTGAACAAAATTTAATCTAAATTTTTGACTCATCAAAGTAGCCACCTTTTGCAGATAAAACAGCCGAACATACTTGTGGCATTCTTTCCACAATGGAAATCAAATATTGTTCGGAAAGTTCTTCCCAACACTGTTGCAGAAGTCCCACAAATGTGTTGCACTTGTAGGTTGCTTTGCTTTCACCCTTTTGCCAGTTCATCCCAAACCAGCTTGATGGAGTTTAAGTCTGGAGACTCTGCTGGCCATTCCATGATTTGAAGCCTACTGTCTTGTTCTTTTCTTCTAAGGTAATTCTGACGTAGCCTGGAGGTATGTTTTGGGTCGTTATCTTGCTGAAGGATGAACTCCTGACCAACTAGGCGTAGACCAGAGGGTATTGCATGGCGCTGCAAAATGCTGTGGTAGCCCTTTTGGTTCAGGGTGCCAGTCACTCTGTGCAAGTCGCCGACTCTGATCCAGCAAAAGAGCCCCAGATCATCACGCTTCCTCCTCCATGTTTGACAGTTGGCGTCACACATTGAGGAACCATCCTTCCGCCTACTCGACGGCGTACAAAAACCCTGCGTGATGACCCGAAGATTTCAAATTTGATTCACCAGACCATAAGACCGTCTTTCAGTTTTCAGTCATCCACTGGCGGTGCTTCATGGCCCACGTAAGGCTCTTTTTCTTATTTTGCCATCTTAGCAATGGCTTTCTTACTGCCACTCGACCTGTCAACTGCAACTCGAAGTCTTCTCTTCACAGATGAAACTGAGATTTCCTTACTTCAACCAGTGTTGAGCTGTGCTTGAAGCTGCTGTCCTGTGAGCCGCCTATCACGCAAGCTGTTGACTCTCAGAAACTTGTCTTCTGATTGTGTTGTGGCTTTGGGTCTGCCAGACCTCTTCCTGTCAGAGTTTCCTCCAGTTTCCAAGTGCCTTTTGATGATGTAGGAAATGGACTCACTGACACCTTGGCTTCCTTTGCAATTTTTCTAAAGAAAAGACCTACACTTTTAAGGTTATAATGGTCTGTCTGTCTTCCTTTGTTAATTGTCTTTTCTCACCATTATGATAGCAATATACTACTTACTGCAGTGCAATATTGTCCAAATAATGCTTCAGAGGGTGTAGCAACACAGTCTGTTCCAACACTGCTTTTGTACAGACAGAGGGTTTGTCACTAATCAACAAAAGTTGGGACACCTGTAGCAATTGTTTGCATCAACTTTCAAGGCTTAATTACTTCCATTGCTGCAGAACAGCTGCAGTTGCTAACCCATTACTTGTTCTCTGAAAAGGGCCTTTTTAATAACTCTGAAATTCACATTATTTTTCAATTTTTGGTAACCTAAACTTTTATTTTTAACCTCTGACAGTTTACCGCTTAGCTTGGTACCATTTCAGGTAATTCACTGGACTTGAACTGCTTAAATTTCAGTAAAAACTGGAAAAATGGGGTGTTCGAAAACTTTTGACCGGTAGTGTACACTTAATGGAAATAACTGACTTCAGGACAACTGTATGTTTGTATGCATACGGTTCCTAGAACCGTAACAATATTTATGTTTAAATTGACTACTCCCGTGCTCTTCCAGCCGAAGAAGCTGCATAAAGCAATCATGAAAGAGGATATCCAAGGTAAGCTCATTGCTGTTTCAAACCTTTCCAGAGTTCCTCCACAGCTGTAAAGATGTTCACAAATTGTACACACATGAGAATCCGAATGCTACACACCCCCTCAGAGAGGAAGCGGCTCCCAAGCCCCAAATATAAATGTGGTTGACAGGATGGTCTCGAGGTACACACACTCGCCTCTAAGATGTCTCGACTCGGTTTGATTCCCAACCCAGCCATAAACTGTCATCCCGGTGTTTCACAGGAAGGGTAATTCATCATTGTGTGTACCGTCCCACGGATGGACGTGAAATGGGCATCCCATTTGCCAGCATTTGCTGATTGACATTAAAGATCCCATGCTGTCTTTCACAAAGAGTGGGTGAGCCATCACCGGCACCATGATCAAATTGCAATTTCCTGCCCCAACTCGTCGAACGTCAGTCCTGGCCAGCTGGCTCGTGAAGACTCAGGCCAAGTATCCCCAGCCGATCATACAATGTGTGATAATAGTGGCCCTTAAAGCAGAAGAAGATATATGCATATATACCGTGTGTGCGTGTGCGTCTCGAAACATGTGGAGTGTGAAAAGCACTCCCCGATCTCCATTGGATACAGTCCTACACCAAAGCGTCACCTCCAACGCAGAGTCTTCGACCCGGCAACTATGTCAAACAGACAAAGATTACATTGTCAACATCAGTTAAACATTAAACGGAGCAATCTATATGGATTTCAGGCTTATTTGCCCTATCAGGATGACATACCGACAAGTATGTAACCAATGATGACCACATTCGTCATTTATACATCAGATGCACCTCCTGACTGTTATGTGGGAATCGCCGCGGATTATGTCTCACATGGTAAAACCGCATGATCCGCAAAGAACAACCATTCGTCTGCCACCCAGCCGATTGTTCCAGCTAATGCAAACCATTCAACCAGAAGGCACATGATGTGATTGGCGGGTAAATTGAAACATGTGGAGTGTGGCGAGCACTCCCCCGATCTCCAGACGGACGGTTGTTCTTTGCGGATTATGCGGTCTTACCGTGTGAGACATAATCCATGGCGATGCTCACCAGAACAGTCAGGAGGTGCGTCTGATGTATATATTTATATTGTTGTGCAAAAGTCAAGATTGTATTTGGGTTTGTTAGACTACATCATAATTTTTCCCTTTTATATTACTTTTAATGTGTATATTTAATATAATCAAGTCTTTGATTCTGATGTGCCCTAATCTATTACAGATTAGAGCCTTAGTGATACCAAAGCAGTTTCTTGGAAAGGGTTATCCTGGGTAGGTTTCTCATTTCTTCCAAGCAGTAGTTATGGCAGGAATTTGTAATTTGACCATGGTGCCGGCAATAGCTCACCTACTCTTGTTGAAGGACACTATGGGATCTTTAACGTCCACCAATTAATACCGGCAGATGGGGCACCCAGTTTAACGTCCATCCGAGGGATGGCACACATTGATGAAACACCGGGATGACATATTATAGCTGTGCCGAGATTTTAACCCAGGCTAGATGGTTTGGAGGCGAATGTGCAAACCTCTCAGACTAGGCCATTATGCCTGCCCCTAAATTTAATTACCCCTTCTTAAATTCCAGATAAGTGATGGCAGCAAAATTAACAAAAGATGGGCGAGTAGAGCTTGTTTTGATAAGTGGAAGGAAGGCCAGGCTCTTCAAACCGAGAAGCCGAATTTGATGAAAGATACTCAGAGAGAGCTCCAATTACTCAGGAAGCTGTTGGAACAAGACCGTCCTCATGCATTATGTATCATGAGCTCTAAACATCATATGGACTTAGAATCGAGAAATTCCTTCAAGTTACTGGCCAATAATTCGAATATTTGGTGTAATTTACTTTGTCAATGGTGATCTCACGTGGCAATCAATTCATAAATAATTTTCTTTACCATAAGAAAGCATTTTTTGTACCCATGATAACCAAACACTCTTGCCTCTGTGCTGCCTAACCTGGGTTTGAATACTGACCCAGCTATAAACTGTCGTCCAGTTTGCGAGAAACAAGGTGATTTATCAATGTGTGTGCCGTCCCTCAGATGGATGTTGAACCGGGCATCCCATCTGCCAGCATTAGTTGGAGTAGGCTAGCTATCGCTGGCACCATGAAAAAAATTCCAAATTCCTGCCCTGACTGACTGCCATCCAGTGTAATCCACCACAGAGTTGGTGACTCAAGTCGCAAAATCTTGTAACTTGCAACTTGACGAAATTGACTGAGACTCGGACTTGATACTTGTGTCGGGGGACTTGCGACTTGAGTTTATAATGACTTGTTAACAATGTTCAGAAAATAATTGTTGAACAAGTCTGGAGACGGCGATTGTTAACGAGCAATGTACACGGTTCGCCTTTTTTATTTTTTGACCTTCAAGGGACGCACGGGCAAACTGGCGGGAATCGGGAAAAACGTAAACGATGAAAGTTGTAGTACTCGAAGAGCACTACTTGCATACCAACTTTCATTCGAAACAGTTGAAAACCCTAGGAGCTCAATGCCCAATTTGTTTATTTTTTGACATTTTCTAAGTTCGTGACTTGTGACCTTGACCTTGGGACGAAAATGAAAAATCGAGCTCCGTGGGGCTATGCAGGTGCCATTGGGCTAACCAAATACCGAAAACCCCTGCCAGATTCGACAAACCCCCTCGGAGAAGATGTAACTTGAAACCAGCTACCCCCTAAACACACATGTTTTTTGGACGTGGCTCCGCCCATAATGGGCGCACCACGCCATTCTCTGGAAAACACAACTAGATCATGATACAAACCTCGCACCCTAATTTATCAAGATCGGATCAAAACCCACGGAGCTATGCTCGGGACAGACAGACAGACAGACACACACCCATAACGAATATAGTGGTCACTTACTGACTCGTGAGCCAATAAACATAGAAAACTGCGTTTGAAATAAACGGTAAATGATTTTCCATCGTGAGCATGCGCGGTTCGGTCAATGACAACATATACCTTATACCTGTATACTGTTCTTCCGCTTCCAAAATCTTTGCACTTCATTCTTGAGATCTTGGTATTTGGTCATTTTCTTAATTTTGACGTTATTCAGGCCAAAATTGCTCGGTCCTGACGCCTCAATTAGCAATGACTTATTTTCATTTTTTTGTATACCAGTCGGATATCTGGTCACAATGCTTTGTTTTATATGTTCACGCATGACGGGATCATTAGGTCGTACGTGAGAGTGACTTCCTCGTTTCAATTAATGCTCTTGGTTCATGTTGCCATGAGTTTTCTGGACTGAGATATTGAAGTTTTGCAGATGTGCCAGTCGATTACTCTACATGCCTTGTGTGCGTTTGGGTATGCAGCTGTTTTTACATGAGTTTTTTTACATCCCATACGAGGCAGCTCATGCTTCTGTTTGTACCTCGCAAAATCTACACTTGTCTGATCGACTCAGTCCCGCGCATTTTCTTGAAGCCATTCGTGTAGTGAGTGTCCCTGGTCTTAGCCATTAATAATGATTCGTTCTCCCTCCCAGTTAAGCTGACTTTCTCTTATCCATTCCAAAGAGCCTTGTTTGTCTATGCCCAGTTTGTCCAGTTATTTTTTTGTACTTCCCTGATATTTTGTCATTCTCATAGTTGTCAGTGTATATTTGTTGGTATTTCACTTTACGTTTTTCTTTGTCTTTTTGCAATCGTTGGAGCTGTCTGTATTCATTCGTTGCTTTTTGGTTTCTTCTGCTTGCACCTGTTTTTGGAAAGTTGTTTCTCAGTGGGTTAGGGATGCCTTTTCTGTCTTGCAGTCTTCGTATTTGCATGCAGATGTGTGTATGTATGTGATATAACTGTGAGGAACAGAAATGAATAGAGGTGTGTGTGTGTGTGTGTGTGTGTGTGTGTGTGTGTGTGTGTGGTGTGTGTGTGTTGTGTGTATGTGTGTTTTGTCAGAGGGATAAGCCTGGTGTTGGCTTAGTGGTTAGGGTGGCGGCTTGGGATCCTAGGGTCCTGAGTTCAAGCCCCGTTGGCCGCTGAATTAAAATACACCAGGAGGTTGACTCAGCCTGTCATCCTTCCGAGGTCGGCAAAAATGAGTACCAGTGTACTGGTAAGGGGGACACTGCATCAGCGGCATAGCCACGTCCCAACCATGATGCAACCAGCAGCCACAGGCTGCATTTGATAGAGAGAGTCAGAGGATGTGTGCTGTTTTGTGTGCCTGTCCCCAGATTGTTTGTCAAAAGCATTTCATCATTATCCACATCTAAGGACTGCCATAAAAATAAACCAGAGCAGGTGGACAGGCACATTTTTATCAATAATCCAAAATGGTAATTCTCATGAATTGCACCTTGACTTTCATAAGCTTAGCATTCAAATCTTTCCTACTGCTGCCTTCAACCAGATTTGATTCTGCAATCTTTGTGATGTCAGTCCATTATCTTTACCCACTATACCATCATACCCGTATGATAGAAATGTTGCTTAGAAGTTAATACATCTTTTTTTTATATTGTATGATGCATTTACAATATTTATTTCAATGTATATGTGAGCAGAGAGCAAGTGCCACCTGTTGAGGTGTCGCTGTGGGATTGGTTTGAAGTCGTGCCGACGGACATCAAAGAGGGTACTTTGGCTGTAAGCTGCAACTCCTGTTCACTCTGCATCGAGGTCGTTCCTAGCAACTGAAAAGATCCAAGGAAAGCCAACTAAAAAGATCCAGGAAAGCCATGCCATCTACCTTCAAAGATTCATGTCATGCATCAACTGCCTGTGATGCCAACGTTTTTAAAACACTGCCGTCTATTTGACCAGCCTCCAGCACAATATGTTGGATTTTCCCTCCTGCAGTATTTTCTGACTTGTGTTTTGCTGTGATTGAGCACAAAGAAGAGCCAAATGAAGACTCTTTTTCAAGTCTTTGGGGACATTGGTGTTAAAGCTGTTGGCACTAATGGGAGTGCAGAGGTTTGAGTGAAGCTAAGTGGGAACGAGCAGGCGCCCTGTGATCCCTGAGCACAGGCCAAGGGAGCATATTCCCAAGACATCTCTGCTCCTGGATGTAGAAGGAAAATGCCAGCTGACTGGAGTTGTTTTTGGTTCCTTGAGATTCAGCAGGCTTTCTCTACTCCCCAAAGGTTCCAATGTCGGATTTGGCTGGAGGAATGACGTCTGCCTTCGGGGTGGCACATATTCGTCATTGAGTGCTGCCCGAACTTTCTTGCCCTCTGACCTCAAATTTGCCAGCTGTGAATTTTGCCATTCCATATCACATTGCAAACTCAACAGAGGACAATCCTAAGCTGTTTGATTTTGAGTGGCTTGGCATAGCAAGTAAAGCCATGCTGCATTGACCCCACGACGTGGGTTTGATTCCATTGGCTGCTCAGTGCAAAAGTTCCGTACACCTGCGACTGAGTCTGTCTGGGATTAATTCTAGCTTTTGAAATGTTCACAACTTGTGATCTCCCCTGACACTCTACCATTGGGCTTATGGGACTCCACCACCACCTGTTTGCTGAAATCTACCTCGATGCATTGTATAAATGTCATCATCATTTCCAAACGAGACATTCTTTGCTGACATTGTACCAAAATTAGTCATTTACAACCTTTGGGTGAGAAGTTGATCATCTTGTCTGATGTTCCAGTTTTCCCTTGTTCTCTATTAGTTTGACCAAGTTGCATTCTGATTGTTTCAAAGCTGATCATCAAAAGAGACAATTGACAAAAAAGGACAATAAAATGTGATTGAAGTCCAATTGCTCCATTTACTATTTTTCTGCAAATTGCATGTCGTGGCAAAGCCACAGAAGACTAAAATGAGGGTGCTCACCTTCAACAGGAAATAATTTATTTGTTCTCGTTAACAGAATTTTTGAAATGAATCAGCTTTTTTTTAGGCACAAACTTAGTACCGTCTCAAATTGCTGTTCGGACATGAAGGAGTCAAACCCAAAGTGTGGACTTGTGCTATATGCATTTTTGGTGGAATGATTCCTCTCTAATATTCATTTGTGAGACAACTGGGTTTTACCAACATCCCAAAAGTGAAAATAATAATTCCAAGACGAAGCTTAGGCTTGGGATTGAAATCCTTAATCCTTCTGAACCCATCACTTCTAGAATGCCAATCGATTGTCCTCGCCACTGGTGAAATCAAGGACGTTGATTGAGGTATGCTAACTGCCGTGGGAAGCAAGGATAAGCTGACGTTTTGGCCGTTAAACCTTCAACAGAGATAAACAGGTTAATGACACTTTATCTTCTTTTGCTCCGACGAAGGGTTAACACCTGAAACGTCAGCTTCTCGCTTCCTGCAGTCGTTAACATGCCTCAATAAACGTCCTGTTGATTTTATCCATTATTCTACCCATCTGACAAATCAGCACAAGTCTTTAACAGCAAGACTAGTTCTTCATTCTCCATATTGTACTCACAACTATAACCACCTTGCCTCAATGTTGAGAAACTCCATTTCTTTCCATTGTTCTCGTGGCAGATCCTTTACAAGGTTGTTTTAAAAAAAGAAAAAATTTCTAACGACATAGACCTTTTGGAGTTCCTTTGTCTCATGATGTTTCTCCAAAACGATTCTTTACAAAGGCCTTAAAAAGTGGACTGCGGTAGGTGAGAGGTGCATCGGTCTGTGTCTTCTTTCATTCTGAGATGCATATGAATGCAGCGTGTCATTTTTTTCATACAAGTAAATAATTCACATCCCCCATCCATACTCATGATCTCTTATACCCCGAATTACCCCATTCCCAAGCATGCCCTTTTTCCAGGCTATTGTGACCCCCTCCCTCCCTCTTGTAATTTGTTAGTTGTTAGTTGGTTTGTTCCTTTTCTGTTTCATCCCACTTTTCCCCTTCCTTCTCTTCCTGTGTTTCATTCAGCTTGGTGTAGCAGCTTCTTCACCCCCATGTGTCCTTTTCCCTCCTCCCCTTGATCTCACTCTCACTCTCATTACAAGGAAATCAGACACAGGTGGAGGCCATTCAGCCCATCATGCCTGCGTGACATCAAACACCACACTAATTTATCAACACAAGATCCAAAGAAGAAATGCAAAAAACAATTTTTTAGTGTTTTTGTGGGTTATTTATTCTTAAGTTTTTGTAGTTTTTGTATTTATATATTTTTTTGTATTTATTTTTTCTTCTCAGGGGAGGGGGCATGGGCTTGGTTAAAAACACATTAACTACACAACACCCTTTGACGAAGACCCCCCAACCAACAGCACTCCTTACACATGCACACAATCACCGCCTTCTCACCTCTACTCTACTAATGGTGTTTCCTCCTTTCCATTTTGTTCCCTTCCATTTGCTCTACTTCTTCCACGAGCCTTGATCATGTACACACAAAATAAAAATAATAATGAAAAAAACTGATGTGGCTATTTTTTTCAAACTACAAAATTTGGATTTTGTAAGGTTACTTTTGTCCAAAGTTAATGTTTGCTGTTGTTTTTTTTTTTTTTTATTTTTAAAATAGCAAAGACTGCTGCTGCTGCTTGTGTGTGTGTGTATATATATATATATATTATATATATATATAATAATATATATATATATATATATATATATATATAATGATGATAATGTTTAGCGTATGACATATGTGCAAATTATAAACACGGCAATGTGAAGGTATTGATAAAATATGCACGTTATGAAAGAAGTGACAAATGTGTTTTTCCCCTGCGATATCCCACTTCAGTTCAAGATTATCCACAGTGTGTGCATGATGCTAAATCTGAGGTTCAATGCCTGCAGGAACAGAGGGGATATCTGAGCGAGAGGGATATAGAATGCCTCATTAACACAGTTATTTTTGCCCTTTCCGGCATAACTTTGGGACATGCAGGAGGATGTGATTTGTAAAAGTCATCTGATGAGATATATTTTTCAGGATGATCCAAACTGGATACTCTACAAGCTTCTCGATTATGTAATAATTAGTTATAAATCAAGGCGAGGAATTGAAAATTTGAATTCATAAAATTACATAGGAGCGTTACCTTTGGCTTTGAGTCCCACTGGGAATGTGCATAATTCAGTTCGTCGTTTCATTAAAATCATGGATCCTCATCCGTCTTTTGAAGTTTAAACATATAGATGGTGAAACTTGGGATGACAACCTGATGTCTGATTTCCATCATTTCAAATTCGAGGTGTCCACTATGGACCCAGCTCTTTGCTAATATTCCGCAAACTATGCCTAGACCTGTAAAATCCTTTTTTTTTTCTCATCTGTATGGTACTGCCGCAAATCCACTTGTGCCTTATTTCTAAATCAGACGACTGAAATCTCCAGAATTTCACACTTTTTGATTCCTGTGCAACTCCTGTTGGTAGGTTTATCTTTTATCTTCTCGATCAAACACGGCCCACAACTTTTCTGAATATGGCTACCAGCAGCTCATTTAGTTC
>CM068958.1:103597109-103613986 GCA_035128595.1 Eptatretus atami | reverse complement strand
GACCTGTCAAACCTGCAACTCGAAGTCTTCTCTTCACAGATGAAACTGAGATTTCCTTACTTCAACCAGTGTTGAGCTGTGCTTGAAGCTGCTGTCCTGTGAGCCGCCTATCACGCAAGCTGTTGACTCTCAGAAACTTGTCTTCTGATTGTGTTGTGGCTTTGGGTCTGCCAGACCTCTTCCTGTCAGAGTTTCCTCCAGTTTCCAAGTGCCTTTTGATGATGTAGGAAACTGGACTCACTGACACCTTGGCTTCCTTTGCAATTTTTCTAAAGAAAAGACCTACACTTTTAAGGGTTATAATGGTCTGTCTGTCTTCCTTTGTTAATTGTCTTTTTCTCACCATTATGATAGCAATATACTACTTACTGCAGTGCAATATTGTCCAAATAATGCTTCAGAGGGTGTAGCAACACAGTCTGTTCCAACACTGCTTTTGTACAGACAGAGGGTTTGTCACTAATCAACAAAAGTTGGGACACCTGTAGCAATTGTTTGCATCAACTTTCAAGGCTTAATTTACTTCCATTGCTGCAGAACAGCTGCAGTTGCTAACCCATTACTTGTTCTCTGAAAAGGGCCTTTTTAATAACTCTGAAATTCACATTATTTTTCAATTTTTGGTAACCTAAACTTTTATTTTTAACCTCTGACAGTTTACCGCTTAGCTTGGTACCATTTCAGGTAATTCACTGGACTTGAACTGCTTAAATTTCAGTAAAAACTGGAAAAATGGGGGTGTTCGAAAACTTTTGACCGGTAGTGTACACTTAATGGAATAACTGACTTCAGGACAACTGTATGTTTGTATGCATACGGTTCCTAGAACCGTAACAATATTTATGTTTAAATTGACTACTCCCGTGCTCTTCCAGCCGAAGAAGCTGCATAAAGCAATCATGAAAGAGGATATCCAAGGTAAGCTCATTGCTGTTTCAAACCCTTTCCAGAGTTCCTCCACAGCTGTAAAGATGTTCACAAATTGTACACACATGAGAATCCGAATGCTACACACCCCCTCAGAGAGGAAGCGGCTCCCAAGCCCCAAATATAAATGTGGTTGACAGGATGGTCTCGAGGTACACACACTCGCCTCTAAGATGTCTCGACTCGGTTTGATTCCCAACCCAGCCATAAACTGTCATCCCGGTGTTTCACAGGAAGGGTAATTCATCATTGTGTGTACCGTCCCACGGATGGACGTGAAATGGGCATCCCATTTGCCAGCATTTGCTGATTGACATTAAAGATCCCATGCTGTCTTTCACAAAGAGTGGGTGAGCCATCACCGGCACCATGATCAAATTGCAATTTCCTGCCCCAACTCGTCGAACGTCAGTCCTGGCCAGCTGGCTCGTGAAGACTCAGGCCAAGTATCCCCCAGCCGATCATACAATGTGTGATAATAGTGGCCCTTAAAGCAGAAGAAGATATATGCATATATACCGTGTGTGCGTGTGCGTCTCGAAACATGTGGAGTGTGAAAAGCACTCCCCCGATCTCCATTGGATACAGTCCTACACCAAAGCGTCACCTCCAACGCAGAGTCTTCGACCCGGCAACTATGTCAAACAGACAAAGATTACATTGTCAACATCAGTTAAACATTAAACGGAGCAATCTATATGGATTTCAGGCTTATTTGCCCTCATCAGGATGACATACCGACAAGTATGTAACCAATGATGACCACATTCGTCATTTATACATCAGATGCACCTCCTGACTGTTATGGTGGGAATCGCCGCGGATTATGTCTCACATGGTAAAACCGCATGATCCGCAAAGAACAACCATTCGTCTGCCACCCAGCCGATTGTTCCAGCTAATGCAAACCATTCAACCAGAAGGCACATGATGTGATTGGCGGGTAAATTGAAACATGTGGAGTGTGGCGAGCACTCCCCCGATCTCCAGACGGACGGTTGTTCTTTGCGGATTATGCGGTCTTACCGTGTGAGACATAATCCATGGCGATGCTCACCAGAACAGTCAGGAGGTGCGTCTGATGTATATATTTATATTGTTGTGCAAAAGTCAAGATTGTATTTGGGTTGTTAGACTACAGTCATAATTTTTCCCTTTTATATTACTTTTAATGTGTATATTTAATATAATCAAGTCTTTGATTCTGATGTGCCCTAATCTATTACAGATTAGAGCCTTAGTGATACCAAAGCAGTTTCTTGGAAAGGGTTATCCTGGGTAGGTTTCTCATTTCTTCCAAGCAGTAGTTATGGCAGGAATTTGTAATTTGACCATGGTGCCGGCAATAGCTCACCTACTCTTGTTGAAGGACACTATGGGATCTTTAACGTCCACCAATTAATACCGGCAGATGGGGCACCCAGTTTAACGTCCATCCGAGGGATGGCACACATTGATGAAACACCGGGATGACATATTATAGCTGTGCCGAGATTTTAACCCAGGCTAGATGGTTTGGAGGCGAATGTGCAAACCTCTCAGACTAGGCCATTATGCCTGCCCCTAAATTTAATTACCCCTTCTTAAATTCCAGATAAGTGATGGCAGCAAAATTAACAAAAGATGGGCGAGTAGAGCTTGTTTTGATAAGTGGAAGGAAGGCCAGGCTCTTCAAACCGAGAAGCCGAATTTGATGAAAGATACTCAGAGAGAGCTCCAATTACTCAGGAAGCTGTTGGAACAAGACCGTCCTCATGCATTATGTATCATGAGCTCTAAACATCATATGGACTTAGAATCGAGAAATTCCTTCAAGTTACTGGCCAATAATTCGAATATTTGGTGTAATTTACTTTGTCAATGGTGATCTCACGTGGCAATCAATTCATAAATAAATTTTCTTTACCATAAGAAAGCATTTTTTGTACCCATGATACCAAACACTCTTGCCTCTGTGCTGCCTAACCTGGGTTTGAATACTGACCCAGCTATAAACTGTCGTCCAGTTTCGGAGACAAGGTGATTTATCAATGTGTGTGCCGTCCCTCAGATGGATGTTGAACCGGGCATCCCATCTGCCAGCATTAGTTGGAGTAGGCTAGCTATCGCTGGCACCATGAAAAAAATTCCAAATTCCTGCCCTGACTGACTGCCATCCAGTGTAATCCACCCACAGAGTTGGTGACTCAAGTCGCAAAATCTTGTAACTTGCAACTTGACGAAATTGACTTGAGACTCGGACTTGATACTTGGTGTCGGGGGACGTGCGACTTGAGTTTATAATGACTTGTTGACAATGTTCAGAAAATAATTGTGAAAAGTCTGGAGACGGCGATTGTTAACGAGCAATGTACACGGTTCGCCTTTTTTATTTTTTGACCTTCAAGGGACGCACGGCAAACTGGCGGGAATCGGGAAAAACGTAAACGATGAAAGTTGTAGTACTCGAAGAGCACTACTTGCATACCAACTTTCATTCGAAACAGTTGAAAACCCTAGGGCTCAATGCCCAATTTGTTTATTTTTTGACATTTTCTAAGTTCGTGACCTTGTGACCTTGACCTTGGGACGAAAATGAAAATCGAGCTTCCGTGGCTATGCAGGTGCCATTGGGCCTAACCAAATACCGAACCCCTGCCAGATTCGACAAACCCCCTCGGAGAAGATGTAACTTGAAACCAGCTACCCCCTAAACACACATGTTTTTTGGACGTGGCTCCGCCCATAATGGGCGCACCACGCCCATTCTCTGGAAAACACAACTAGATCATGATACAAACCTCGCACCCTAATTTTATCAAGATCGGATCAAAACCCACGGAGCTATGCTCGGGACAGACAGACAGACAGACACACACCCATAACGAATATAGTGGTCACTTACTGACTCGTGAGCCAATAAACATAGAAAACTGCGTTTGAAATAAACGGTAAATGATTTTCCATCGTGAGCATGCGCGGTTCGGTCAATGACAACATATACCTTATACCTGTATACTGTTCTTCCGCTTCCAAAATCTTTGCACTTCATTCTTGAGATCTTGGTATTTGGTCATTTTCTTAATTTTGACGTTATTCAGGCCAAAATTGCTCGGTCCTGACGCCTCAATTAGCAATGACTTATTTTCATTTTTTTTGTATACCAGTCGGATATCTGGTCACAATGCTTTGTTTTATATGTTCACGCATGACGGGATCATTAGGTCGTACGTGAGAGTGACTTCCTCGTTTTCAATTAATGCTCTTGGTTCATGTTGCCATGAGTTTTCTGGGACTGAGATATTGAAGTTTTTGCAGATGTGCCAGTCGATTACTCTACATGCCTTGTGTGCGTTTGGGTATGCAGCTGTTTTTACATGAGTTTTTTTACATCCCAATACGAGGCAGCTCATGCTTTCTGTTTGTACCTCGCAAAATCTACACTTGTCTGATCGACTCAGTCCCGCCATTTTCTTGAAGCCATTCGTGTAGTGAGTGTCCCTGGTCTTAGCCATTAATAATGATTCGTTCTCCCTCCCAGTTAAGCTGACTTCATCTTATCCATTCCAAAGAGCCTTGTTTGTCTATGCCCAGTTTGTCCAGTTATTTTTTTGTACTTCCCTGATATTTTGTCATTCTCATAGTTGTCAGTGTATATTTGTTGGTATTTCACTTTACGTTTTTCTTTTGTCTTTTTGCAATCGTTGGAGCTGTCTGTATTCATTCGTTGCTTTTTTGGTTTCTTCTGCTTGCACCTGTTTTTGGAAAGTTGTTTCTCAGTGGGTTAGGGATGCCTTTTCTGTCTTGCAGTCTTCGTATTTGCATGCAGATGTGTGTATGTATGTGATATAACTGTGAGGAACAGAAATGAAAATAGAGGTGTGTGTGTGTGTGTGTGTGTGTGTGTGTGTGTGTGTGTGTGTATGTGTGTTTTGTCAGAGGGATAAGCCTGGTGTTGGCTTAGTGGTTAGGGTGGCGGCTTGGGATCCTAGGGTCCTGAGTTCAAGCCCCGTTGGCCGCTGAATTAAAATACACCAGGAGGTTGACTCAGCCTGTCATCCTTCCGAGGTCGGCAAAATGAGTACCAGTGTACTGGTAAGGGGGACACTGCATCAGCGGCATAGCCACGTCCCAACCAATGATGCAACCAGCAGCCACAGGCTGCATTTGATAGAGAGAGTCAGAGGGATGTGTGCTGTTTTGTGTGCCTGTCCCCAGATTGTTTGTCAAAAGCATTTCATCATTATCCACATCTAAGGACTGCCATAAAAATAAACCAGAGCAGGTGGTACAGGCACATTTTTATCAATAATCCAAAATGGTAATTCTCATGAATTGCACCTTGACTTTCATAAGCTTAGCATTCAAATCTTTCCTACTGCTGCCTTCAACCAGATTTGATTCTGCAATCTTTGTGATGTCAGTCCATTATCTTTTACCCACTATACCATCATACCCGTATGATAGAAATGTTGCTTAGAAGTTTAATACATCTTTTTTTATATTGTATGATGCATTTACAATATTTATTTCAATGTATATGTGAGCAGAGAGCAAGTGCCACCTGTTGAGGTGTCGCTGTGGAGATTGGTTTGAAGTCGTGCCGACGGACATCAAAGAGGGTACTTTGGCTGTAAGCTGCAACTCCTGTTCACTCTGCATCGAGGTCGTTCCTAGCAACTGAAAAGATCCAAGGAAAGCCAACTAAAAAGATCCAGGGAAAGCCATGCCATCTACCTTCAAAGATCATGTCATGCATCAACTGCCTGTGATGCCAACGTTTTTAAACACTGCCGTCTATTTGACCAGCCTCCAGCACAATATGTTGGATTTTCCCTCCTGCAGTATTTTCTGACTTGTGTTTTGCTGTGATTGAGCACAAAGAAGAGCCAAATGAAGACTCTTTTCAAGTCTTTGGGGACATTGGTGTTAAAGCTGTTGGCACTAATGGGAGTGCAGAGGTTTGAGTGAAGCTAAGTGGGAACGAGCAGGCGCCTGTGATCCCTGAGCACAGGCCAAGGGAGCATATTCCCAAGACATCTCTGCTCCTGGATGTAGAAGGAAAATGCCAGCTGACTGGAGTTGTTTTTGGTTCCTTGAGATTCAGCAGGCTTTCTCTACTCCCCAAAGGTTCCAATGTCGGATTTGGCTGGAGGAATGACGTCTGCCTTCGGGGGTGGCACATATTCGTCATTGAGTGCTGCCCGAACTTTCTTGCCCTCTGACCTCAAATTTGCCAGCTGTGAATTTTGCCATTCCATATCACATTGCAAACTCAACAGAGGACAATCCTAAGCTGTTTGATTTTGAGTGGCTTGGCATAGCAAGTAAAGCCATGCTGCATTGACCCCACCGACGTGGGTTTGATTCCATTGGCTGCTCAGTGCAAAAGTTCCGTACACCTGCGACTGAGTCTGTCTGGGATTAATTCTAGCTTTTGAAATGTTCACAACTTGTGATCTCCCCTGACACTCTACCATTGGGCTTATGGGACTCCACCACCACCTGTTTGCTGAAATCTACCTCGATGCATTGTATAAATGTCATCATCATTTCCAAACGAGACATTCTTTGCTGACATTGTACCAAATTAGTCATTTACAACCTTTGGGTGAGAAGTTGATCATCTTGTCTGATGTTCCAGTTTTCCCTTGTTCCTCTATTAGTTTGACCAAGTTGCATTCTGATTGTTTCAAAGCTGATCATCAAAAGAGACAATTGACAAAAAGGACAATAAAATGTGATTGAAGCTCCAATTGCTCCATTTACTATTTTTCTGCAAATTGCATGTCGTGGCAAAGCCACAGAAGACTAAAATGAGGGTGCTCCACCTTCAACAGGAAATAATTTATTTGTTCTCGTTAACAGAATTTTTGAAATGAATCAGCTTTTTTAGGCACAAACTTAGTACCGTCTCAAATTGCTGTTCGGACATGAAGGAGTCAAACCCAAAGTGTGGACTTGTGCTATATGCATTTTTGGTGGAATGATTCCTCTCTAATATTCATTTGTGAGACAACTGGGTTTTTACCAACATCCCAAAAGTGAAATAATAATTCCAAGACGAGCTTAGGCTTGGGATTGAAATCCTTAATCCTTCTGAACCCATCACTTCTAGAATGCCAATCGATTGTCCTCGCCACTGGATGAAATCAACAGGACGTTGATTGAGGTATGCTAACTGCCGTGGGAAGCAAGGATAAGCTGACGTTTTGGCCGTTAAACCTTCAACAGAGATAAACAGGTTAATGGACACTTTATCTTCTTTTGCTCCGACGAAGGGTTAACACCTGAAACGTCAGCTTCTCGCTTCCTGCAGTCGTTAACATGCCTCAATAAACGTCCTGTTGATTTTATCCATTATTCTACCCATCTGACAAATCAGCACAAGTCTTTAACAGCAAGACTAGTTCTTCATTCTCCATATTGTACTCACAACTATACCACCTTGCCTCAATGTTGAGAAACTCCATTTCTTTCCATTGTTCTCGTGCAGATCCTTTACAAGGTTGTTTTAAAAAAAGAAAAAATTTCTAACGACATAGACCTTTTGGAGTTCCTTTGTCTCATGATGTTTCTCCAAAACGATTCTTTACAAAGGCCTTAAAAAGTGGACTGCGGTAGGTGAGAGGTGCATCGGTCTGTGTCTTCTTCATTCTGAGATGCATATGGAATGCAGCGTGTCATTTTTTTCATACAAGTAAATAATTCACATCCCCCATCCATACTCATGATCTCTTATACCCCGAATTACCCCATTCCCAAGCATGCCCTTTTTCCAGGCTATTGTGACCCCCTCCCTCACCTCTTGTAATTTGTTAGTTGTTAGTTGGTTTGTTCCTTTTCTGTTTCATCCCCACTTTCCCCTTCCTTCTCTTCCTGTGTTTCATTCAGCTTGTGTAGAGCTTCTTCACCCCCATGTGTCCTTTTCCTCCTCCCCTTGATCTCACTCTCACTCTCATTACAAGGAAATCAGACACAGGTGGAGGCCATTCAGCCCATCATGCCTGCGTGACATCAACACCACACTAATTTATCAACACAAGATCCAAAGAAGAAAATGCAAAAAACAATTTTTTAAAGTGTTTTTGTGGGTTATTTATTCTTAAGTTTTTGTAGTTTTTGTATTTATATATTTTTTTGTATTTATTTTTTCTTCTCAGGGGAGGGGGCATGGGCTTGGTTAAAAAACACATTAACTACACAACACCCCTTGACGAGACCCCCCACCAACAGCACTCCTTACACATGCACACAATCACCCATTCTCACCTCTACTCTACTAATGGTGTTTCCTCCTTTCCATTTTGTTCCCTTCCATTTGCTCTACTTCTTCCACGAGCCTTGATCATGTACACACAAAATAAAATAATAATGAAAAAAACTGATGTGCTATTTTTTTCAAACTACAAAATTTGGATTTTGTAAGGTTACTTTTGTCCAAAGTTAATGTTTGCTGTTGTTTTTTTTTATTTTTATTTTTAAAATAGCAAGACTGCTGCTGCTGCTTGTGTGTGTGTGTATATATATATATATATATATATATATATATATATATATATATATATATATATATATATATATATATATATAATGATGATAATGTTTAGCGTATGACATATGTGCAAATTATAAACACGGCAATGTGAAGGTATTGATAAAATATGCACGTTATGAAAAGAAGGTGACAAATGTGTTTTTCCCCTGCGATATCCCACTTCAGTTCAAGATTATCCACAGTGTGTGCATGATGCTAAATCTGAGGTTCAATGCCTGCAGGGAACAGAGGGGATATCTGAGCGAGAGGGGATATAGAATGCCTCATTAACACAGTTATTTTGGCCCTTTCCGCATAACTTTGGGACATGCAGGAGGATGTGATTTGTAAAGTCATCTGATGAGATATATTTTTCAGGATGATCCAAACTGGATACTCTACAAGCTTCTCGATTATGTAATAATTAGTTATAAATCAAGGCGAGGAATTGAAATTTGAATTCATAAATTACAAGGAGCGTTCCTTTGGCTTTGAGTCCCACTGGGAATGTGCATATTCAGTTCGTCGTTTCATTAAAATCATGGATCCTCATCCGTCCTTTGAAGTTTAAACTATAGATGGTGAAACTTGGGGATCACAACCTGATGTCTGATTTCCATCATTTCAAATCGAGGTGTCACTATGGACCCAGCTCTTTGCTATATTCCGCACATTGCTAAGACCTGTAAAATCCTTTTTTTTTTCTTCCATCTGTATGGTACTGCCCAAATCCACTTGTGCCTTATTTCTAAATCAGACGACTGAAACTCAGAATTTCACACTTTTGATTCCTGCAACTCGCTGTTGGTAGGTTTATCTTTATCTTCTCTCAAACACCCACAACTTATTCTGAATATGGCTACCAAGCAGCTCATTTAGTTCAGGCTCCTAAAATTGAGGACCAAACTTCACTGGCTCCCAGTACACAAATGAGTGTACAGCTTTCAAAATATTGCTGATGACCTCCAATTAAGCCAATGTAAATTGGTTCCTGGCTACATTTTTGACCGAATCACACCTTTTGCCCCTTCAATAATGTGCTGGTCGAATAACAGGAAGGTTCGAGGAGCTGACCTTTGACCTTTTGACTGAATTTTTAATTTGTCTTCTCTATATTCTCATAATAAAGCTTTGTTGAAAATTTGCCGACAAAAGCTCAAATGGTTAAAAAAGTTACAGCGCAGACAGACACACAGAAGTGATTGCAAAACCCCATCTCCAGCTGATAAGGCAATGTCTGTAGATCTGTATGTCTGTTCCTTATGTAATCTGCCACCTGTGAACAACAGCTTCGCCAACCTCCACCAAATTTTGTATTCATGCTTGGGGTAACCAGTGTCAGGTCATGGGCATAAAATATCCACCCCTCCCCACTCCCCTCATGAGTGTGAGGAGATACAAAGATGCACAAGGAAATAAGACACAGGAAGAGGCCATACAGTCAATCCAGTCTGTGCCGCACAAACACCAGACCAATTCATCAACACCAGACTGAAAAAAGAAAAATGCAAAATGTTTTTCTTGTTCTTTTGTGTTTTGTTTGTGGTTTGCTTTGTAGTTTGTTTTTTTTTCTTTCCAGGGGGGAATGGGCGAAGACGGTTCTTGGAAGAAAAAAAAACAACGACATCAACCACACAGCGTCCCTTGATGAGACCCCACAATAACACTCCGTACACATGCACACAATCACCCATCAATGCTCAAACTACCTAAAAGTCCTATCATCATCCCCATACCCTCTATCTCCAATACTTCCAGGTACCTATCTAATTGTATTTGGCAATTCCATGCCAAATACATTGTATTACTGGAATTATTATTATTATTATTATTATCTTTATTTATTTTGCCCACACATCCTTTGCCCAAAACGCCTCCTAGGGTTTTTCTCTAGGAGCACTAACAATTTTGTCTTTGAAATGGGACAAGGTCAAGGAAGTGCAGTACAACTTTTGACCTTGAAATTCTCAAGGTTAAGGTCAAGGTCACACAAGAGGTCAAAAACACATTTTGCCCCATATCTTCGCCCCACGGAAAGATACAGATTAGCCGCTGACATTTTGCGATAGGTCACAACAGGGCCTACAAAAATTATATTTTGGTCAAAGTTGTGTGACATATCTTCTGAGATCGGTAGGGGTCAAAGTTCATGACGTTGTTGCCAAATACGTATTCGCTTCTGGCGAATGCAGCCCTCTAGTTATAATTTAAACTTATCTACTGTTTCTGCTGCCACTACATTTCCAGGGAGATCATTCCATGCATTAACTACTCTCTGAGTGAAAGTCCCCTGCCTTACTACAGTCTTAACTCCCCTCTTATTTACTCTCAGGCTATGCCCCCTGGTTCTATCACTGTCTACTCTGCTGAATAATTCATCTTCACTTATTTTATCTACACCTTTCATTATGTTAAACATCTCTATCATATCTCCTCATAACCGCCTCCTTTCTAGTGTATAAAGCTCTGTCTCCTTCAGCCGCTCCTCATAGCTGAGTCTAGCTCGGCCCGGAATCAATCGTGTAGCCCTGCAATGAACCCTCTCAATGGAAGCTACATCCTTCCTGAGTTGTGGTGACCAAAACTGCACACAATATTCGAAATGTGGCCCTCACTAAATTCCTTGTACAATGTTAACACACCTCTTGATTTATAAATGATCCCCCTCTGAATACAACCTAAAACCCCATTTGCTTTACCTATAGCTGCTGGCACTGTGCTGCTGCTTACCTCCCATATCTATTACCACCCAGATCCTTCTCCTGTGTGCCATGCTCCAAAATTACACCTTTCATCCGTAATCTCTATTTTCAATTTCCATCCCCAACACTTTACACTTGCTCAGGTTAAATTGCATCTGCCCATCTTTTGCCCAATCTATGCAAGTATCAATACTTTCCTGTATTTGATCACCACCCCTCTGCTATCCACCTTACCTCCAAGCTTTGTGTCATCTGCAAATTTAGAAAGCTTACTCTTCACCCCACTATCCAAATCGTTGATGTAAATAATGAATAGTGATGGTCCGAGTACTGATCCCTGAGGTACCCCGCTACTTACGTCCTCCCAGCAAGACATCCTCCCACTCACAGCCACTCTTTGCCTCCTATCACAAAGCCAGTTTGCAATCCAATTACCTCCCTGGCCAGCCACTCCACAAGCTCTCACCTTGGCTAACAACCTCCGATGTGGTGCCTTATCAAATGCCTTCTTAAAGTCTAGATATCCTTTGTCCACTGCCATTCCCTCATCCACCCAATCAGACACTGCTTCATCAAACTCTAAAAGATTTGTTCGACAGGAACTACCTTTGGTAAACCCATGCTGACTACCTTTAATTAGTTTGTATTAATTTAAATGGTTCCTCATCTGGTCCTTAATTAATGTCTCCAACACCTTCCCCACAACTGAAGTCAAGCTAACATGTCTATAGTTCCCCAATTCTTCTCTGGATTCTTTCTTAAATAATGGTGTTACATTTGCTACTCTCTAATCATCCGGTACTTGTCCTGACTCCAATGAGCGATTGAAAATATCCGTTAATATCTTGCTTACCTACTCAACCCTTAGATTAGCTTACCACTTCCATCAATACTTTCGGGTGTATATTATCTGGACCCGGAGCCTTATCTACTCTTAGATTACCAAGCTCTTCTTTTACTTCCTCCACTCCAACCTGTATCTTCTGTAAAAGCTCTTCCTCACCTCCTCGATAGATACTCTCAGCTATTGGCAATTATCCTGACTGTTCTTGTGTAAATGTTGAAGCAAAATCCCTGTTTAATAAGCCTGCCATCTCACTTTCCTCACTAACCACTCTCCCCGTGCTATTCCTCAATGGGCCCACACTGGTCCTCACCTGTTCTTTTCCCCTGATATACTTAGAGAATGCCTTGCTATTATGTTTAATATTCTTAGCCACCCATGTCCTTCTCATCCTCTCTTTTGGTTTGCCAAGATAGCTGAGACCCCTGTCTCTGTCTGTTTGTCTATGAGCAGGATGTCTGAAAAAGTTATGGACGGATTCGGACGAAATTTGTGGGCAGGTTGGGTGTGTGATGAGGAAGAATTGGTTGGATTTTCGTGAAAATCAGGATCTGGATACGAGAATTTTTTTTTATTTTTAAAGTGATTCTTCACCGTTGCGAATGAGAAAGACCCAAAAATGATATGTAGCACGATATTTTAAAAATTAATGGACGGATTCGGACGAAATGGTGATGAATTGTTAGGTGACAAAAAGAGCTGATTCGATCTTGGTTCAGGTCCGAATCCAGATCCGTCCTAAAGGCCCAGTCACACATTGACGTTTTAGCCAGCAATGGCAACGTACAAAATGTATGTAAAACGCTGGCTTACGCTGAACTTTTGATGTTTTTTTTATGATTCGGACGTATTCATAACGAGTTGGTCGTATGCATAACATATTAGTAACGGACACAGAACGTTTCGTTGTCTTATAGATAACTTATACCAACGAATGCTTAGCCTGTTGTCGGCGTTCACAACCTATGCCAACGATAGTCTAACTTATGCATAGCGCGCTGCACGATCGCGACGATCACGTGGCGTAGCCTATTAAAAGGCTGCCGCACAATGATTCAAATCATAACCGCCGGAGAAATGGAAGTGTCAACATCGCAGTCACACCTTGGCGATCTTGCCAGCGTATGCAACCTCTGAAAAATGCGTCTAAAACGCTGGCGCACGTCGAATACGGTATGGGTAAGTTTGGATACGTGAATAGAACGCTAAAGTACGCTATCATACGTCGTAGTAAGTGGAGTATGTCTTTGTACTTTTAAACGTGTTAAACATTTTACGACGTACTTGCCGTATGCCTCACACGTTCCGCATGCGATGGGAATAACTTGTACGACGATATGCGATCGTTGGCACACGTCGACAAAAGTTACTTGAAAGTTACTCATAAGTCGAAACACGTCGAGGTAATGGTTAGCGTCAGTGTTCCAGACTCCCTGGTTTTTTTTTTTTCTTCGGCATGACGTGATGTTGACACTTCGATTTCTAGTGTGGTTATAATATAATATAATTAATAGGCTGCCGCTCAACGATTTAAATCATATCCGCACTAGAAATCGAAGTGTCAACATGACCGTCATACTGAAGAAAAAAAAAAACCAGGGAGTCTGGAACATGACGTGTTTCGACTTATGAGTAACGTACAAGTAACGTGTGTGGACGTGTGTCAACGATCGCGTAACGTGCCTACAACACGTTACTCATAGGTTAGAAATAAGTTTCGGGTACGCTAAACATTACCTCGACGTGTTTCGACTTATGAGTAACTTACAAGTAACGTGTGTCGACGTGTGTCAACGATCGCGTAACGTGCCTACAACTTATAGCCAGCGTAGCGGAATTTGTGAGTGATACGCTGGCATAAGTCGTAAAATTTCAAGCATGCTATAATTTGAGGACAACCGCAAAGTACAACGATGAAAGCCAGCGTACTACGACGTATGGCAGTGTTTTTCAGCGTGCTCTCAATGTTTCCAAAACTTACCCATAACGTATTTGACGTGTACCAGCGTTTTAGACAAATTTTTCAAAAATCGGCATAAGCTGGCTAAAATGTCAAGGTGTGACTGGGCCTTAACAGTGGGATACAAAACGTAAACTGTTCAGCCTGGTGGATGTACGTGCCATACCAAGTGCTGTTCTCATTTATTTTATGACTCTTTTGTGTGTAGAGAGGGAATAAAAGTGAACATGAAGACATTAAGTTTCGTCTTTTACAGGAGAGCACGGGTTGGCACAGCAGTACCTCTCCTGAATTAGGAATACATGGGATGGTTTGCCATTGTCTTCCCAGTAGGTTGTGTACCTGTAATTACCTACTGAGTTGATTCAAAACTGACTTTGCATATTTCGATAATTCAGAAGAAAATTTCACCAGGACAGCCAGATTAATTGTGATAAACTGAAAAGGTAAACATTGCTCAATAATCTGTAAACTTTTGTGGAAAAAAAAATTCAGACTTTATTTTCAAGGCAATGAACTTGTTGATCACACCTTGTATTCATATGCTGTCCTCTGTCCTGTCTCTGTCTCTGTCTCTGTCTCTGTCTCTGTCTCTGTCTCTGTCTCTGTCCTCTGTCTCTGTCTCTGTCTCTGTCTCTGTCTCTGTCTCTGTCTCTGTCCCTGTCTCTGTCTCTGTCTCTGTCTCTGTCTCTGTCTCTGTCTCTGTCTCTGTCTCTGTCTCTGTCTCTGTCTCTGTCTCTGTCCTCTGTCTCTGTCTCTGTCTCTGTCTCTGTCTCTGTCTCTAAGTTTTGTTAAATAAATAATGGTTTGCAATGGAATATGTATGCTGCTTGAGTAATCATACTGTAAACGCCTCATCATGAAAAAAAAAACCATGTGTTGTACATTTTGATCGGCCTTTGTGAGATACCACCTGATACAGTTAGCCCAGTGGTTGTTAAAAGTGATTTCAGGCATCTAAAGAGCAAGATTTGTGCTTACTATACTCATCTGCGTTAACCTTTATGATCGAATGAAATGAGGCTTTTTGGAGGAATGAAAGGAAATAGGTTGCAAGATGAAATAGAAGTGTATCTGGAAAGAGAAAAATGCACCATTTATGAGCAGTGACATCAATTAATACCAATCACATCACATGGGAGCGAGGAATAGGTTGACAAGAGCCATCATTAGCACAGCATAGCATTGTCATGGCCCCAGCAACTATGGCACTGTTTGGCAGGGGCTGGAGAGTCCAAGCTTGAAACTTGACTGGTGAGCACTGTTGAGAGAGAACAGGCCAGGCAGGCATTACGGAAACATCTTCAATGATTGAAGGTTCATTGCACAGCCAAGTTGCACCACAGCACAACTTTTTTTTCTTAGCTGCTGAACGAAATGACCTGAATACAATGAGCACTTCTGTTTGTCTGACCAGCTATTTGCCTTGCACTAATTGTTGCTTTGTGCTGCTTATTCATGTCCAGATATCCCACACTTCGATGTTGTGATGCCCACTGTTCTACTGACATATTTTCAACGTGCATTGTCGCCATTTCACAGGGTTTTCTTTCCCTTCGTGAGAACTTGAATACCATCGGTAATTTCAAATAAACGGGGTTCATACAGAATCATCCTTATATTGTCAGTCGGGTGTTCTTAAAGCCGTGCGATCCTTGTTTTCCAAGCTAAGGAGTATAATTTGGAATGAACATCATCATTTGTTTGCTGTGATTAATCGAAAGATCTGCTGATCATAAAACACTGCTGTTCACAGGGCCCTGTGGGCCTTCCAGTAAGCCGAATTTTGACGCCGGTGGGAGTTCCGACTAGAGATCAAGATTAGCTCTCAGCATAACGAGATTACACGCCGACTGAGCGATATCAAGGGGTAGTCCCGTATGCTGTCCATTTGAAGCCATGGGCATACGGAGAGCGAGAGTGTTCAGGCGAGAGAGATGGGAATTCCATGCCCGTAATCTGTTTTGCAGTGACAGCCTTGCACAACATCAAAGTTTGTTGCGACTCATTGACGAGAATTAATGACTTTTCTTCCAAGTCCAGCTTGGTTTGGATTTCCTTTTGAAAATGAAAAGAGTGGATGTGTTGGACTTTTTTTTAAAATCGTTTTGTTTTGGTTGTGGGGTGCGGGGGGTGCACATATGTCACTTTCTGCTTCTGTAGATTTGTAACGGCTAAATCCAGCTGCCTTTGCAAACACAAACTTGCCAAGCCATTTGAGGTTTAAAACTGGTTGAATTATTTGAGCATGAGTTGGAGTGACAGACATTGCAACAAAAACGAAGCAAATTGCTTTTAGTATCTTCCTGAAAGTGATGAATGACTTCCTTATACGTACTGTATACATGTTTATTGAGTAAATTGATTTAATGGAAAAAAAGTGATGCACCAAACCTATTTTTTTTTTAGACACGTGATCGACACTCATGGAAGAGCTAGAGCAGAACGGGAGGGAACAAACTGGAAAGGGGGAAACAGCAACACCGGAGTTGAAGTGATATCAATGGGAGGAGATGAAGGATGCAACAAGCAAAATGAGAAAAAGGAAGACGGAGATGAAACAGAAAAGCCCTCTACCACATTGTGGTATCTTCAATTTATACCTCTGGGTTTTACACCAACTGATACCCTGCTTCCCTTTCATCTGTATATTCTTTCCTCGAGCTGTTATTACATCCAACACTGAAGGAGGTTGTTTTCACCCCCTTTCTGTCTGTTTGTCTGTGTGCAGGATATCTCAAAAAGTTGTAGACGGATGCGGATGAAATTTTGAGGACAGGTTGGGTGTGTGACAAGGACGAACTGATTAGGTTTGACAAGGATACGGTCAATCGTTGACCTCTTTGGTGTAAAGCCTCACTGCTCTGGATGGTGGTGCTCAAGCAGATGGTGGCGAACCCTATCAAGAATTATCCGAGCAAAGACCTT
>CM068958.1:103576817-103591791 GCA_035128595.1 Eptatretus atami | reverse complement strand
TATGCCTCACCAAACGTTTGCTATACGGGAGGGAGGATGCGAGGAAGGGGGTCGTGAGAGAGAGAGAGAGAGAGAGAGACGAGAGAGAGAGAGAGAGAGAGAGAGAGAGAGAGAGAGAGGACAGGGAGAGAGGAGAGAGAATGAAAAAAAGAACAAGAGGAGAAATGTGAAGTGGTGGAGTGTGGGGTTAGTAAAGAGAAAACATATGTTCTGCTTAATGACCGAACACACACAAAAAACAAACTCATGTCAGAACAGCTGTACACGCAACGACACAGCAGCAGAGCTTAAAGTTAATCCGCTCCACATCTGCAAAAACGTTGATGTCCCAGCTTCCAGAAATTGTGGGAAATGAACCAAAAGTATCGCTGAAAAACATGGGAGTACACTTCCACTACGTACGACCAAATGATTCCATCGAGCCGTGAACAATCACAACAAAGCGTTGCGACCAGATATCATACTTGGTATAAAAAAAGAGAAGAAGCACTTGCTTATTGACGTGTTCAAGCCAGGGATTTGGACTAAACGATGCAGAAAAACAAGGATATGACCAAACATCAAAGCCTCAAGAAGGACAGTGAGAACATCCCTGAAGATAAAAAATTGCCAAAGTTGTAAATAAAATGCACTGTTATAAAAAATCCCAAAATGTGTTAAAATTTTCGGATTTCACTCCAGATTTCGACATTATTTTGGATTATCCCCCACCAAAAAGAATTTCCCAAATTTCTCAAATCCGACATTATTTTTCGATTATATACTTGAATTAGTCCGTGAGAGTACATTCGTGCTTCCAAGTTGAGGCATGCTTGAATAGGCTGAACAAAATGGCGATGAAGACTCCAGCACCACAGAGGCAGACCAAGATGGGCGGTACGCCATGGTTACACCCCCTAAATTATCTTCAAAATGGTGTTTTAAATTAACCCAAAACACCACAATTTTCACTCTTGCACTTCCTTGGAGTTTTCTTAGTATGCATAGCAAAGTTTCAGGCTGCATAAGTTTCTTAGTTTTGGAGTTATGGAGACCACACACACAACACACACACACACACACACACACCACACACACCCTTTTATTGTACAGATTGGGATGAGAAGATTGACCGATTATTTTTGCTATTTTAATTTAATTTTGATATAATCGCCCAAATAGTGACCATTTTGAATTACCAAAAAAATGTTTAAATCCCTGCTATGTACTGCCTACTCTACTAGGAAAAAGGCGGGGGGGGGAGGAGGCAATAGCTACAAACCTTTGTTTTAAGTAGTTATGAGGGAACCCGTAGTCTCACCGAGGCAAGTTTGGTAGATTGTAGCTAATTGACCAGGTCAGGTCAGCGATGGAGCAGTGCCAGAACAGCGCGTCGACTGCGTCCACCTTTCCGCCCGTACTCCAGGGCCTTCGTCTGGCCTTTTCCCCCAGGGCAAATGCCAGGCCCATCCCATCTCCTGAGATAATGATGTTGGCAAGCAGTGAACAATGACCAAAATGCAGTGAACACCTCGCAGACATCAAATTGCGTATTTTAGTATGTGTTATGTGTTGTAACTGACAACCCTCAAGTGTTGTCAACTTTAGCGCTCTCAAGTGCCGGTCGGTGCATGTTATAAAAACAAACGCCAAAATAGCCGCACAGGCTAAGCGAGTGTGGCCGAATATGAGGAATATCTTCAGGCCGAACGACATCATGTAAAAAAAAAAAAAAAATGTTCAAAAAGCATAGACTATAGAATTAAATATTCCCACTCACTAAGTAATTAATCACTAATTAAAGCTGTTCATAAAAACGTAATAAATAAATTCCAAGAAAAAATCAAGTGTGACCATCCTTGGCTTTTTTCACCAAGGATCTATGGCTATTCGTTGTTCACTTGGTTTTCTATAGGTTTTCTTGCGTGTATGGTTTTCTATTATCATCGCTTTTCCGAAAACCTTGTGAATTTCTTGGCTTTTCATTGGCTACCTTGGCATTATGAAAATTGAGAGTGGTCACACTGAGAAAAAACTGCTTCTAAACCTTGTGAGTATGCAGTATAACAATTTTTTCCCCAGCCAAAATATGTGGGGTCTGCAAGCTATTGCATAAGAAGTTTTCTAATTGAAATGAATTACGGAGGCTGAAGGACAAGTATGCGATGGGCCGATAAGGATGAATTGAAAAGTAAAGTGTAAATGCCCCAATTGTTGCAACCTGATACTAAACAGAATGGTGTCAAAAGTGAATTTGGGCAATTTGGAAGAATTGGGTGAAATAGTAAAAAGCAAAATAACAATTTACCATTTATTTGCTGCGGGAATGCAGCTTGGTTCGAGAGCCAGATAAGGAGAGCAAATGGTGTCATCGATGCAATAAGTAAGGAAATCTTTTTTTTAATGGTGATACAAGAGTCAGAGGAGCTAAAACGAGACATTATAAAGATAACATGCAGAACTAAGACATTCATATATTTTATACCAGCAGGGGCTACCCGGCGCTTGCCTGGCTGGGTGAGTTTTCCTGGCTGTGGTCTTGGGACGTGTTGGACATTGCAAAGCTCTGGAGTTATAAGCTTTTGCCTGAAGCCGGTGCAGCACTGCCTGAACCCACATCCCAAATATATACCTAGAGCGGCCTTTGGTGGCTTCTAAGCGGCCGTCAAGGCCGACGTCTGGTAAGTTAAAACCCTTGCCAGAATTCTGAAGTACCTTACACCAAAATTTGGGGCCTCTAGGTGCTACAGTTTGGTTGTGAAAGAATAACGACAAACAAATACTTGAAAATATTTATACAGATAAATTACAAGGACATTCATATATAGGTTAAACATGTTGTGCATATTGGATTCAAACCTGGGTTTCCTGAATAATGAGCTTTCAATTTGAGCCATGGGTTCACATCAAGGAACACCAACAGTCAAGACCAATGAAGACATGACACAAAGTTTGTTGCAAAAAGAACAATAATGTTCCTCAATCGCATGAGGCTGAGAAGAGTTAAAGGTTCAGTTGAAGAAAACTCGTTCCTTTATTCCTTTATGCTGTGTTAAGATGAGTCACATTTGCTCTACGGCTAGGACTACGGCGCCGTAACCCCCCCCCCCCCGAATGTGACAGAAACGTGCGGCGGCCGCAGAGTTCTGAGGTGGCCTCAGGGTGGCCCTACGCCGTTATGGCTATCTTTATAGGCCGTAGGGGTCTCCGTGGAATTAAAGCGCGAGAGTTATAACTTTTTTCATTTCTAGGTTGGCCGTGACAATTCGACAAGCCGTAGCCATGACGTAGATGTGTTCACGTCGCCGCTACGTACGTGGGCGTACGGTGGGCTTGCGTTATTCGTGCGTTTCCATAGGCTCTTATCAATGAAAAATGAATTTTGCCAACCCCCAAAAAATTACGGCGGCCGCACTATTTTCCACGTTCGCCTTAGGGCCCGCGGTCGCCTTGCGGGCACCTTGAGGCTACCTTGCGTCTGCCTTGAAAAATTCTATGGCCACTGCAGGGACGCCCTAAGGTCACCGTGCGGCATCAAATCAAAGACGTATGGCACCCCACGTTTTCGTCTCCACAATTTCTAAAATACCCCGTTGCGGCTACCCAAAAAATAAAACATATGTGACTGCTACATTGTGTGACTGTGGAAACTGCGGCCGCCCTATAATGCTAGTGCCGTAGATTTTTTAGACCCTACGACCGCCGAGCCAAATGTGACTGAAGCATTAGTACAGTGATATATCACCTTTTTTCTGGCTTGTTCTTTCACAAGTTTTTACCTTTGTGAAAAAAGAAGAAGAAAAGAAACCACGTTTGTCAAAATATTACTTTTATGACGAATCTCCTTTTTATGGGTGACAATGTTTGATTTGATGAAGTGATCAATTCAAGTTCAGCATTTTTTTTTTTTACAAGCAAACAATAAAAAGAATCAGTTGCAATTTTTCATGATGAAAATAACAAAACAGAAAAGCAATTGAATATAATTTGACTTTAAATTATTCCAAGAGCCACACTGTTAAAAAGTGACCAGAGGGAGAGCCAAAAGTTAAGGGAGATTTTGGAGTATGTGACAGGTGAGGACAATTAATAGAAATTGCGTAAGGGAGGTTCCAAAATGTTTTGTCAACATAAAAGTTAATATCACTGAAGTTATCTGCCAGATCAAGGATAAACAAGTAAAGCATGTAAAATGATGATATGTGAACTAGAGAGTTCATAGAACACTTTACCCTGCACTGTCTTGGGCATGGTCTCGGAGCCGCAAATTTGATTGGTCGTGATGACGCAAAATGCACTAAAAAAATTTTGTTTTTTTTTGTTAATGTTGAAGGGTACAGGCATGGACTGAATAATCTACATCGAGGCCAAGCCTTAAATAAAAGAACTGCATGAATAGAAAAGTAAGGAAAGAGAGAATAATCTCAGAGTTTTTGAGAAAGTAAAAATCTGCTTTTTGAAAAGGGAAGGTCATAAGTGTTTGAGAAGACGTGAGAAGGTAAAGAGTTCCAGAGTTTGCAGTGGAGAGAAGAAACAAACATCGTAACGGCCCACCTTGCGATGCCAATGGCACAAAATAATCATGTGATGTAGTGGTTTCTCGAGTATTTCCTTGGTCTCGTTAATAGTGGAGTACATACACAAGCAGCAAGTCCTTGCAAGCAGAAACCGAAGTAATATCTGTAAAAAGAGAAAGAGAGCCTACTATGCGGCGCAATTTGAGTGGGTCAAGTTTTGAGGTCACATTGGTATGTTGACAAGTCGAATAACTTTGGATTCAATTCTGTTCAGTAAGTATGTGGAGCTGGAACCTCCCCAGATGTGAGAGCAGTACTCTAAACAAGGACGAATCAATCCTTTATATATGGAGCAACTGTTAGAGGAGAGAATCTTCGACATCTGAATATGACTCCTAATTTCTTCGAGGAGATTAGCTATTTGGAGTAATGTGTGGATTCCAGGATAAATTTGATGTTAGAATGATACCTAGTAGGTTTATTGTATCACATGGTGTAATTGTAGAGCTTTCAAAGGAGATTGGAGAGTTTGAGAGGAGTTTTAAAGAGGATTAGAGAATGGGAAGAATTGAGTTTTTGAAGCATTGAACTTAACTTGATTACATTTGCCCCACTAGGAGATCTTGTCCAAATCCGAATTTAAAGAGGTGGCTCTGATAAAACGAGATGTAGATCGAGTGATGGAAGACGGAGCAGATGGGAAAGACATGGAGGAATGTCATGTTGATCATCAGCTACGAGTTTATTGGGTTAATTGTGGAAGAAAGAAGTCATTGATAAAAAAATATGGAAGAGTGTTGGGACAGAACGGACCCTGAGGTACACTGCTGTGATAGGGAAGGGGGTTGATGTTGAAACATCAACATTATGGAGATAGAGCGATTGGAGAGAAAAGCTCAATATGAGAGAGCAGAGTGAAGGAGGAAAGCCGACAAGAGGGAAGCTTGGATATCAGACCCCGATGCAAAGCTCTGTCAAAGGCTTTTGAGATATCAGGCCGAACAACAAAGGATTCCCCCAAAGTCTATCAAAGAGAGGCAAGACATTCATAATGTAAGAAAGGATATCACCTGTAGATCTTGCCTTGCAAAACCATGTTGGTGGTCAGATAAAAAGACTGTGAGATTCAAAGATGCTTCAGAAAATGGGAATTGAGAAGACATTCAAATACTTTGGAACCAGTAGAAGTCAGAACAATAGGACGGTAGTGAGAAGGGTTTGAACGATCACCCTTCTTTAAAATAGCTGTACGGAAGGCAGTGTTTCCAGGTAAGAGGAAAAGTTGAGTTTTTAAACAAAAATGAAACAAACAAGCAAGCGCGGGTGCAAGGTTCTGAAGCACATTCCTTCAAGACACGGGAGGGAATGCCATCTTGCCTGTCAGCCTTGCTTATGTACAGAGAGAGGAGTATTTTTTGACTGCTTGAAAAAGATTATAGGGATGGGACATAGGATTGTGAGGGGAGCATCAGAGGGAGATGGAATGTTCGAGTCATCCAGTGTGGAGTTAGAGGAGAAAGAGAACCAAAAGAGTTGCTTTATCGGTCGGAGAGACAGCGATGGTATCATCGGACGGAAAAGCGAAGGAAAGGTAGAGCGACAGAAGTTGTTGGAGAAACTTATAGCTAAGACCAGAAAGATCTATTAGTGGAAGAAGAAGAGAGGTTGTCACATTTCTTTTGAATTAAAAGGAATGCTTCGCTTCACGAATAACATGTTTGCAATGATTTCTGGCAGATATGAAAGATAAATGCGAGTCAGAAGAAGAAAGTGTTTTCCATGTCCGATATGCGGCGTCCCTTGATGAATGGCCGAAGAGCAGAATATTGAACCAAGAATTGGTCGGAGAGATAGACTTGAAAGGAGAAGGATAGAAGCCTCCATTCCTGCAACAAAACCTCAGCTATACGTTCAGCAGAGATAGAGCATCGCCCGAAGAGAGGCAGTGGTTTTTTCCAGGGAAAGTCAGAAAAGAAGTTTCGTAAACCAGTCCAGTCAGCATTATTGAAATGCCAAACATGGCATTTCGTCGGAGCAGTCGGGTGAGAAGTGGTGATAAGTAAAGTGATGTCAAAAGATGTGGTCAGAAGAACCAATTGGAGGTGAAATTGTGTCATTGTAATGCAACGGATTGGAAATGAAGAATAAAATCCAAAGGTATGGAGGTGTGGTCATGACATCTGGAATATGGTTAGGGTGGGTGATAATTTGTTCCAAATCATTAAGAATGGAAAATGTAAGAGCTTCAACCCCCCCAACATCCGTGTGGGAAGATTTCAGCCACTCCCTGTGGTGTACATTGAAGTCTCCGATATAGAGAAATTCTGCTTGAGGGTGTTCGGATGTCATGGTCTCATGGCAAGAGTTAAAATAGTCAAGGAAAGCTATAAAGTTTGATAAAATTGGGAGAGCAGTAAGTGAAACAGAGAAAGATAGTGATGGTTGGAGACAAATCTTAAGCCAGATGACATCAAAGTTTGGAGATTCGAGGTCTACAAGGCGTACAGCAGACGTGTTGATGTTGGAGTAGACACAGACTCCTCCTTTGAAGCGGAATCGTGAGTGAAGGTTGAAGTTCGAAAATGTTATAAGAATTAACAAGAACGTCATGTGATAATGGGGTCTCTGAGAGAAGCAAGATATAGGAGAGGAGCTTGCTAGATGAGTTCAACAGAGGAAAAATTTGAAGAAAGACCACGGATGTGGTGAAATGAATTGAAAAAGTCACGTTGGTTCAAAAGGCAAGGGTCTTGGGGACTGATACTACTACTACCTGAGCCCCCGCCCCCTCTCGTTGTGCAACAGAGACAGGCAGATCACCGGAGATCTTCGCACGCCATAATGCTGGGAACTAGGGGCCATAACTTTTCGGACTTTTATCATATTTATATTTCATGCAGGCTGTCTGAGAGAAATGAGAGGAAGAGAATAAAAAAGAAGAGGGGATGTAAAGTGAAAGGGGAAATGAGTGAGTAAGAAAAATGTATAATGAAAAGTCTATGATGTTTGTTTGAAAAGTGTATGATGTGTTGCAAGAAAGAGATATTAGAGCTTAGCCCAGTAGCTATTAAAGTTTGAGTGAGACAGAAAGTAAGACCAGCATCCTGGCACGGAGAGTGTAAGATGGTTCCGGGCACCACTTTAATGCTTCTAAGACAGAACGGAATGCCACCCTGAGCGGTTGCTGTCTCCAACCTACTACCTAATTTTTTTGTCCAAGTACTGCTAAACGGAAGGGTTTTGAAAGTGCTAAAAAGGCAATTTGTGTTCTACAGTGCTCACGTACAGTATATAAATCAATTGAATAAAATAAAGATTTGAAGGTCGTGGAAAAAATTCTGGACGTTTTACCGCCATTGATGCAGTGTCTTATACGCCACCTTATTTAACACGTTACATTAATTCTTCGTGCCTGTGTTTGTGTCCTTAAGATGTCTTTAAAAAGAGTAAGCTTCATGTGTGGAATGATTTCAATTTAGTTGATTGCCAAGCAGGCAGAGTAAAAACACTATCTCACTTCTCTCTGCGCCATGCGCAACCGGATGACTTCCGAGCCGGGATGAAGTTTGCTTAACTACAGGTTCATGTTTTCATTCGTGTGCGAAATATAACATTCAAATTGAAACAAAGTTGTTCCTTCGATCATAAACTGATGTTTGTAGACAGGACAGAGACATACAGATAGACAGAAGTGAACCAAATGCTTAACCATGCTTTTCGTTCTCGTAAACAGGATAATGAACAAAAAGTTTTAATATTTGTTCCCTTCAAGGAACTGTAACGGCAAGAGGAGGCCATTCGGCCCATCATAGCCTGCGCTATTATTACCAACCTATGGTTGTTTTCTTGCTCTATCCTCTTCAAATGCTAAACGTCAAGCAAAGAAGCAGCACGTACCATTTTTAAAAGTCTTTGGTGTGACTCGGCAGGGTTCAAACCACTGAAACTCCCAGATTCAAAGCGGACGCTGTTACAATTACACCACCAAGACTGGTTAATGAGTGCAGATCCTACACATGCCATCTTGAACTGGTGATAAATGATGAAAGGTAATGCTGTATTGGTAATGAATGAATGAGTGCAGATACATGCCATTCCAAGCTGGTGCAGCTGTTCACAGTGCAGCATTTTTCTACCAGAGAGTATAAAAGAGAGTGGTTCAAACGTGTCCATTAAAACATCCGCGTTCCATTGAGATTACGATAACATTTGAGAATACGATTACTAGATATGACCTTTCCTAACCCTCAAATAGGTTTTGTGCATCAGGGAACCTGTCCACCTCAATGGGAGAAGTCAGTCTGACATGCTGCTCACTCCTTCATCGGCCCAGTTACTTTGGGGAGTAAATGAGCTCGATTTCCACCTACCTAAATGCCAGTAATATTTTTTGGTCATGGGTGATCCTCACGCCGTCACAAGCACGTGTATTGCAGCAAGCAGTTCACTTCAGAGTAGATTTAGAATATCTCGCAGCAACATATCAGAATTGGTTGATTGTCATCAGTGACAGTCAATCGGAAAAAACAAAAACCCGAAGAGGGAAAGTCCAGCGTGGAATTAAGACCACAAATGAGGCAAAATCACATAGCTGAATCCACATATTAAAAGGTATGGTTGAAATTGAAGGAACAGACATGAAAAAGTGGGAGAAATGCTTTGACAAGGGGAGAGAAAGGCATATGAGGGGGATAAGAGGTTAACATAGGTGGTTAACATGAGCAGTGCGGTTATCGAGTGAGTTTTGGCAGCAGTCGAGAGAAAGTCGAGAAAGGTTGATGAGAGGATGACACATCCAGCACAAGGCCTTGACACAAGCAACCCACTCATAAAATGACCTGCCTTTTATTAATTAACTAGTTTGATTTATTATGGTAATACAGTAAAGTCAGATAGTACAGTCATGAATACACTAACATGTACTAGGGATGCAATCATTTATTTGACGCAGTCATCCTCGTGACCCTGAATCTCCCTTGACTGCTGCACACCATACAAGCACATACCCACACTACACATGTCAATTAGTGATGTCATTGACTTCATTCATGGAGGGAAGACATGACAGCACTAGTAAACTAGAAGGGTCGAGCCGCATACCTCATAATTCTGATTTAGAGAACATATCCAGCCCATTACATTTTTGAGATATTGTGATATATATCGTTTTTGGCCCTATCTCTCAATGGTGAAGAATCACTTAAAAAATTATCAGACCGGATTCAGATCTTCACCAAATCTAATCAGTTCGTCCTGTCACACACCTAACCTGTCCACAAAATTTCATTGGGATGCGTCCACAACTTTTTGAGATATACTGTAAACAGATAAATAAACCAATGTCACCCTTAGGGTGATCCGTATCTTGCCAAAAGGTGACCACGTGTGACTTCTTTAAGGTCACACTGAGGTGAACAGAGCTGCTATCCACAGGAGCGACTCCTTGAGGAATATCTGCCTACGAGAGATTCCGATGAGAATCGTTCTACAGAGTAACCATGAAAAAATATGCGTTTGCCTCATAACGTCACCAAATGACGTCATAATGTTCAAGCTTGACATATCTTAGAAAGCACTATCAGGTGTTCAATTTGAGGTACTACACGATATGGTTCCTAAAACTTGAAAATTTGACCTTGGGTCAAATATGTTTGACCTTAGCCTAACCATGAAGGTCAAGGCCAATCGCCACAAAAATTAAATCAGCTGAGCGCCAGACCATGAACTATTATTCCATGAAGTTTTGAAGACGATTCGATCAAAATTACTCAAAAAATAATGGTTTCGTCGACTCCCCTGATTTGCGACAAAGTGACCTTGACCTTTGACCTTGACCTTCAAAATTTTATGCGCTGAAAGGGACCTCTATAGGCCTCTGATATGCGAAGTTACAAAAATTTCCAATGATAACTGTGCTCTGCAGAATTTTTTATACGTGATTAGACAAACAAAAAAAAATAATAAACATACAAGCTGACTAACATATCTTGCAAAAACTTCGTTTTTGCAAGATAACAAACAAACAGAGACAGAAAGGGTGAAAACATAACCTCCTTCACCTTCAGTGGCGTAGGTAACGAGGGCATTTCCAATGACGACAGGAAAGCACAAATTATATTACAGAATGCCACTGAGATGGAAAACCCCAAAGAATTGGAATGCTAAGTCTATTTTTGGCCAGAAGGACTGTATGGTGCTGTCACGATTTTTGACAAGTCAAATACTGTACCAAATGTATTGTCC
Organism: Eptatretus atami; assembly: GCA_035128595.1. Taxonomy (NCBI): domain Eukaryota; kingdom Metazoa; phylum Chordata; class Myxini; order Myxiniformes; family Myxinidae; genus Eptatretus; species Eptatretus atami. The sequence goes on along the minus strand of CM068958.1, from coordinate 103,581,052 downwards.
TCGTCCGTTTTGGCAGTCTGAGTTTTAATGCTGTTTAGTCCTTATGTCGCAGCGTATTTTGCTTTACCTCCTTGTACAGTTTCGAGGTTGATGGAGGAGAATTCAATAGCAGTGTTTAATGAAGCATCAATAAACATTTCTTTAAATTTATTGTATGTGCCACAACTGTACATCATGAAATGCATGTTTACAAATCGTTTCTACATACGACTATAAAAAAAAACATATCTTCTCAGCCATAGTGGGTGAAAATGCCCAGAGAAGGGCTTAATAACATAGCATAGTCAGTTATAGCCATTAGATGGAGTTTTGCAAGTGTGTGTGTGTGTGTGTGTGTGTGTGTGTGTGTGTGTGTGTGTGTTGTGCGCGTGTGGTGTGAGTGCGTGTGTGTGTGTGTGTGTGTGTGTGTGTGTGTGTGTGCGTGTGTGTGTGTGTGTGTGTGTAGGACGTAACTTTTTTTTTTTACCATTTGGCTTTTGTCATTAAATTTTTAACAAACCATATTGTGGGAATATGGAGAACACAAATTAATAATTGGGTCAAAATGTCAAAGGATAATCTCACAGTGAGTAGAAATAAGCCCTATTAACGGTTCACTGCACTCAGTGCGAGATGGCCAGCTTTTAAAATTTTTTAAATTAACCTCCGCCATCGAAAATGGACGGAGTTACTGTTTTCATCCCTGTCTGTTTGTTTGTTTGTGAACAGTATTAGGAAAAACTCCTGGACGGATTTCGACGAAACTTGGTGGGGGGTTAGGTTTGGTCCAAGGATCATGCCATTAGATTTTGGACTTGGTCCAAAGTCCAATATGGCCGCTATGGCGGCCATTTTGAAAAAATAGTTGAATTTTCGATTTTGCATTTCTACATGTTTTAAGTGATTTCCAACCAAAAAAAATATAAATTTGTAAGAGAAAAAAACCAGAAAATTTTGCAACTTTTTTCAAAAAATTTCGATTTCATTTGAAAAATATCTGAATTTTTTTTTTTGCATTTCTACATGTTTAAGTGATTTCCAACCCCCTCCCCAAAAAAAATTGTTAGAGAGAAAAAAAAAGAAATTTTGCACCTTTTTTTTCAAAAAAATTTCGATTTATTTTTTTTTTGCCATTTCTACATGCGCGTCGATCTAGTTTAGTTTATTCAATCGTGGTTCAGTAGAGTCTGATCCGTTTTGACCTACAATGAATAGGTTATCAGGTTCACTTAAGTGACCCAGCAGTATTGCGGCGGAGGTTTTGCACTCTAGAGTGCTCCCCTCTGTTAACCTCCGCCATCGAAGATCGGAGGTTACTGTTTTCACCCTTTTCTGTTTGTTTGTTTGTTTGTGAACAGTATTACGGAAAAACTCCTGACGGATTTCGACGAAACTTGGTGGGGGGATTAGGTATGGTCCAGGATCATGCCATTAGATTTTGGACTGTCCAAAATCCAATATGGCCGGTATGGCGCCATTTTGAAAAAATATTTGAATTTTTTTTTTTGCATTTCTACATGTTTTAAGTGATTTCCAACAAAACCATGCCAAAACTATAATTCGCTGATTTTGGAACTTCAGGTGGATATACCCACGTAAAATCAATTTCTGTCTCAAGGAATCTTGTTATGACGAATGAATTGAGTATGTAAAAGTTAAAAGTAAAAAGGAAAGTTGCAAACTATAACTCTGTGAGCACTGTTGACTCAAATTGAATGAATAGGATATCAGGTTCACTTGAGTGACCTAGCAGTATTGGCGCGGACGTTTTGCACTCTACCGAGTGTACCCCCTCTGGTTAACCTCCGCCATCGAAGATGGACGGAGGTTACTGTTTTCACCCCTGTCTGTTGTTTGTTTGTTTGTGAACAGTATACGGAAAAACTCCTGGACGGATTTCGACGAAACTTGGTGGGGGATTAGGTATGGTCCAAGGATCATGCATTAGATTTTGGACTTGGTCCAAAGTCCAATATGGCCGCTATGGCGGCCATTTTGAAAAAATAGTTGAATTTTTTGTTTTGCATTTCTACATGTTTTAAGTGATTTCTAACCCCAAAAAAAAATTTGGTAGAGAAAAAAAAACAAAATTTGCAACTTTTTTTCAAAAAAATTTCGATTTTATTGAAAAATATTTGAATTTTTTTTTGCATTTCTACATGTTTTAAGTGATTTCCAACCCCCCCCAAAAAAATTTGTTAGAGAAAAAAAAAATAGAAATTTTGCAACTTTTTTCCAAAAAAATTTAGATTTTTTTTTGGCATTTCTACATGCGTGTCGATCTAGTTTAGTTAATTCAATCGTGTTCAGTAGAGTCTGATCCGTTTTGACCTACAATGAATAGGATATCAGGTTCACTTTAAGTGACCAGCAGTATGACGGCGGAGGTTTTGCACTCTTACCGAGTGCTCCCCTCTAGTTGCTTCTGTGTTTATTTACTTTCCATTATATTTTCAGTGTGTCTGTCCAGGCCACAACTTTTTACAATTTGAGCTTTTATCATCAATTTTTCGACAAACGTTTAATATGAGATAATGGAGAACCACTAACATATATATATATATCTATATATATATATATACATGTCAGGTCAGGACAGATCAGATCTGTGACTTGCTACAGGTATCATGTAAACCTGTACTAACCTGTTCCATGGTCGGGTTGTCGTGACTAAACCATCCCCCACCAGGTTTTTTGGTGAGGATGGTTTGGATATGGACACCCAGCAGGATTAAAAACAAACTGTCAAAGGTGGACGAGCTCCTTGTGAGCCAACGCCATCCATATCTAGTGCCCAACTGTGTCTGCGGACGTCTCCTGCAGTTGGGTACTTCTTATTAGGAGGTTGGTGGCAGGTTTGCACTCCGGCCACCGTAAAACCCTTCATTCCGCAAAACACAAAACGCAAGAAAATCTGAAACAACTCCGTGGGAGTACCTCCTGTGCAGCTTCCCTTCGCAGGGCAGCTCACCGGATGACGGGTTGGAAACCTTCGGGGCCCCCAAATCTTTGATGATAGGAGGGAAACCACGGGGTAACATTCTGGGTCAGATTGTGGAGAGTGTGTCGGAGTGCTGTAGGTGTCGTTCACCAGACGGCGGTCTCCTTGGGTTAACACTGAGCGGTCCCTCGGGTGGTGCCTGGAATATCCTATCCCTAAGAGGATGCATCCACCTGTCTTTATCATCTGCGCGTCAAGCATTTGGACACGGTATGCAGCCTAATCTAAAGGTCGCGAGACCGGGATTGCAGCGAGATCATGGCGGGGTGTTACAACCTATAATACTGTTCACAAACAAACAAACAGACAGGGATGAAAACAGTAACCTCCGTCCATTTTCGATGGCGGAGGTTAATTTAAAAAAATTTTTAAAAGCTGGCCATCTCGCACTGATGTGCAGTGAACCGGTTAATAGGGCTTATTTCTACTCACTGTGAGATTATCCTTTGACATTTTGACCCAATTATTAATTTGTGTTCTCCATATTCCCACAATTATGGTTTGTTAAAAATTTAATGACAAAAGCCCAAATGGTAAAAACAAAAAAGTTACGTCCTACACACACACAACACACACACACACCACACACACAACACACCACACACAACACCACGCACTCACACACACACGCGCACACACACACACACACACACACACACACTATCATCCACACACACACACACACACTTGCAAAACTCCATCTAATGGGCTAATAACTGACTATGCTATGTTAATTAAGCCCTTCTCTTGGGCATTTTCACCCACTATGGCTGAGAAGATATGTTTTTTTTATAGTCGTATGTAGAAACGATTTGTAAACATGCATTTCATGATGTACAGTTGTGCACATACAATAAATTTAAAGAAAATGTTTATTGATGCTTCATTAAACACTGCTATTGAATCTCCTCCATCAACCTCGAAACTGTACAAGGAGGTAAAGCAAAATACGCTGCGACATAAGGACTAAACAGCATTAAAAACTCAGACTGCCAAAACGGACGAGGACAATACATTTGGTACAGTATTTGACTTGTCAAAAATCGTGACAGCACCATACAGTCCTTCTGGCCAAAAATAGACTTAGCATTCCAATTCTTTGGGGTTTTCCCATCTCAGTGGCATTCTGTAATATAATTTGTGCTTTCCTGTCGTCATTGGAAATGCCCTCGTTACCTACGCCACTGAAGGTGAAGGAGGTTATGTTTTCACCCCTTTCTGTCTCTGTTTGTTTGTTATCTTGCCAAAACGAAGT
>CM068958.1:103548974-103563780 GCA_035128595.1 Eptatretus atami | reverse complement strand
AAAGAAGAGATTGCAAGGACTTGCTGCTTGTGTATGTACCTCACTATTAACGAGACCAAGGAATACTCGAGAAGCCACTACATCACATGATTATTTTGTGGCCATTGGCATCGCAAGGGTGGGCCGTTACGATGTTTGTTTCTTCTCTCCACTGCCAAACTCTGGAACTCTTTACCTTCTCACGTCTTCTCAAACACTTATGACCTTCCCCTTTTCAAAAAGCAGATTTTACTTTCTCAAAAACTCTGAGATTATTCTCTCTTTCCTTACTTTTCTATTCATGCAGTTCTTTTATTTAAGGCTTGGCCTCGATGTAGATTATTCAGTCCATGCCTGTACCCTTCAACATTAACAAAAAAAACAAAAATTTTTTTAGTGCATTTTGCGTCATCACGACCAATCAAATTTGCCGCTCCGAGACCATGCCAAGACAGTGCAGGGTAAAGTGTTCTATGAATCTCTAGTTCACCATATCATCATTTTACATCTTTACTTGTTTATCCTTGATCTGGCAGATAACTTCAGTGATATTTCATTTTATGTTGACAAAACATTTTGGAAACTCCCTTACGCAATTTCTATTAATTGTCCTCACCTGTCACATACTCCAAATCTCCCTTAACTTTTGGCCTCTCCTCTGGTCTACTTTTTAACAGTGTGGCTCTTGGAATAATTTAAAGTCAAATTATATTCAATTGCTTTTCTGTTTTGTTATTTTCATCATGAAAAATGCAACTGATTTTTTTTATTGTTGCTTGTAAAAAAAAAAAAATGCTGAACTTGAATTGATCACTTCATCAAATCAAACATTGTCATCCATAAAAAGGAGATTCGTCTAAAAGTAATATTTTGACAAACGGTGGTTTCTTTTCTTCTTTCTTTTTTCACAAAGGTAAAACTTGTGAAAGAACAAGCCAGAAAAAAGGTGATATATCACTGTACTAATGCTTCAGCACATTTGGCTCGGCGGTCGTAGGTCTAAAAAATCTACGGCCACTAGCAATTATAGGGCGGCCGCAGTATTTCCACAGTCACACAATGTAGCAGTCACATATGTTTTATTTTTTGGGTAGCCGCACGGGGTATTTAGAAATTGTGGAGACCGAAAACGTGGGGGTGCCATACGGTCTTTGATTTGATGCCGCACGGTGACCTTAGGGCGTCCCTGCAGTGGCCATAGAATTTTCAAGGCAGACGCAAGGTAGCCTCAAGGTGCCCGCAAGGCGACCGCAGGGGCCCTAAGGCGAACGTGGAAATAGTGCGGCCGCCGTAATTTTTGGGGGTTGGCAAAATTCATTTTTCATTGATAAGAGCCTATGGAAAACGCACGAATAACGCAAGCCCACCGTACGCCTACGTACGGTCGACGTGGAACACATCTACGTCATGGCTACGGCTTGTCGAATTGCTACGGCCACCTAGAAATGAAAAAAGTTATAACTCCGCGCTTTAATTCCACGGAGACCTACGGCCTATAAAAGATAGCCATACGGCGTAGGGCCACCCTGAGGCCACCTCAGAAACTCTGCGGCCGCCGCACGTTTCTGTCAATTCAGGGGGGGGGGGGGTTACGGCCGCCGTATCCTAGCCGTAGAGCAAATGTGACTCATTCTTAACACAGCATAAAGGAATAAAGGAACGAGTTCTTTCACTGAAACCTTTAACTCTTCTCAGCCTCATGCGATTGAGGAACATTATTGTTCTTTTGCAACAAACTTGTGTCATGTCTTCAATTGGTTTGACTGTTGGTGTTCCTTGATGTGAACCCATGGCTCAAATTGAAAGCTCATTATTCAGGAAACCCAGGTTTGAATCCAATATGCACAACATGTTTAACCACTATATATGAATGTCCTTGTAATTTATCTGTATAAATATTTTCAAGTATTTGTTTGTACGTTATTCTTTCACAACCAAACTGTAGCACCTAGAGGCCCCAAATTTTGGGTGTAGGTACTTCAGAATTCTGGCAAGGTTTTAACTTACCAGACGTCGCCTTGACGGCCGCTTAGAAGCCACCAAAGGCCGCTCTAAGGTATATATTGGGATGTGGGTTCAGGCAGTGCTGCCACCGGCCTTCAGGCAAAAGCTTATAACTCCAGAGCTTTGCAATGTCCAACACGTCCAAGACCACAGCCAGGAAAAGCTCACCCAGCCAGGCAGCGCCGGGTAGCCCCTGCTGGTATAAAAATATATGAATGTCTTAGTTCTGCATGTTATCTTTATAATGTCTCGTTTTAGCTCCTCTGACTCTTGTATCACCATTAAAAAAAAGATTTCTTACTTATGCCATCGATGACACCATTTGCTCCCCTTATCTGGCTCTCAAACCAACTGCATTCCCCAGCCACATAATGGTACATTGTTATTTTGCTTTTACTATTTCCACCCAATTCTTCCAATTGCCCAAATTCACTTTTGACCCATTCTGTTTGAGTATCAGGTTGCAACAATTGGGCATTTACCTTACTTTTCAATTCATCTTATCGCCCATGCAACTTGTCCTTCAGCTCGTAATTCATTTCAAATTAAACTTCTTATGCAATAGCTGCAGACCCCACATTTTTGGCTGGGGAAAAATTGTTTACTGCATACTCACAAAGGTTTAAGAAGCAGTTTTTCAGTGTGACCACTCCTCATTTTCATAAATGCCAAGGTGAGCCAATGAAAAAAGCCAAGAATTCAAAGGTTTCGGAAAAGCGATGATAATAGAAAACCCATACACCAAGAAAACCTATAGAAAACCAAGATGAACAACGAATAGCCAAGATCTTGTGAAAAAAGCCAAGGATTGGTCACACTGATTTTTCTTGGAATTTATTTATTACGTTTTATGACAAGCTTTAATTAGTGATTAATTACTTAGTGAGTGGATATTAATTCTATAGTCTATGCTTTTTGAACATTTTTTTATTTTTTTTACATGAATGTCGTTCGGCCTGAAGATAATTCCTCATATTCGGCCACACTCGCTTAGCCTGTGCGGCTATTTTGTGGCTTTGTTTTATAACATGCACAGACCGGCACTTGAGAGCGCTAGTTGACAACACTTGAGGGTTTGTCAAGTTACACATAACACATACTAAAATACGCAATTTGATGTCTGCAGGTGTTCACTGCATTTTGGTCATTAGTTCACTGCTTGCCAACATCCATTATCTCAAGGAGATGGGGATGGGCCTGGCATTTGCCTGGGGGAAGGCCAGACGAAGGCCCTGGAGTACCGGCGGAAAGTGGACGCAGCGACGCGCTGTTCTGGCACATGCTTCCATACCTGACCTGACCTGGTCATTAGCTATCCAATCTCAACCAAACTTGCTCGGGAGACTAAGGGTCCATCATAACTACTAAAACAAAGGTTGTAGCTACTTGCTCCTCCCCCCCCTTTTTCCTAGTAGAGTAGGCAGTACATAGCAGGGATTAAACATTTTTGGTAATTTCAAAATGGTCACTATTTGGGCGATTATATCAAATTAATATAAAATAGCAAAATAATCGTCATCTTCTCATACCCAATCTGTACAAATAAAAGGGTGTGTGTGTGTGGTGTGTGTTGTGTGTGTGGTGTGTGTGTGTGTCCTCCATAACTCCAAAACTATAAAACTTAGCAGCCTGAAACTTTGCATGCATACTAAGAAAACTCCAAGGAAGTGCAAGAGTGAAAATTGGGTGTTTGGGTTAATTAAAACACCCATTTTGAAGATAATTTAGGGGGTGTACCATGGCGTACGCCATCTTGGTCTGCCCTCTGTGGTTGCTGGAGTCTTCAGTCGCCATTTTGTTCAGCTATTTCAAGCATGCCTCAACTTGGAAGCACGATGTACTCTCACGGACTAATTCAAGTATATAATCGAAAAATTATGTCGGATTTGAGAATTGGATCTGGTGATCAAAATAATGTCGAAATCTGGAGTGAAATCCGAAAATTTTAACACATTTGGGATTTTTATAACAGTGCATTTATTTACAACTTTGGCATTTTTTATCTTCCAGGATGTTCTCACTTCCTTCTTGAGGTCTTGATGTTTGGTCATATCCTTGTTTTCTGCATCGTTTAGTCCAAAATCACTGCTATGAACACCTCAATAAGCAATGCCTTCTTCTCTTTTTTTTATACCCAAGTATGTATCTGGTCGCAACGCTTTGTTTTTGATGTTCACGCTCGATGGGATCATTTGGTCGTACGTGAGTGGAAGGTACTTCCATGTTTTCAGCGATTACTTTTGGTTCATGTTCCCACAAATTTTCTGGAACTGGGACATCAACGTTTTTGCAGATGTGCGAGCGGATTACATTATAAGCTCTGCTGTGTCGTTGCGTGTACAGCTGTTCTGACATGAGTTTGTTTTGTGTGTGTTCGGTCATTAAGCAGAACATATCGTTCTCTTTACTAACCACCTCCACCACTCACATTTCTCTCTTCTTCTTTTTTTCATATCTCTCTCCTCTCTCTTCCTCTCTCTCTCTCTCTCCTCTCTCTCTCTCTCTCTCCTCTCTCTCTTCTCTCTCTCTCTCTCTCTCACACCCTCTTCCTCGCATCCCTCCCTCCACGTATAGCAACGTTTGGTGAGGCATAGCTCTCCCACCCGCCCCCCCCCACCTTCCTCGCTCTTCTCCTTCCAAGCTTCCCTTCCCTCCTGCCTCCTCTCTCTTCTCTCTCTTTCCCTCTCTCTCTCTCCTCTCTTCCTCTCTCTCCTTCCCTCCCTCTCTCAACACCCATCAGTGAAGCGACGGGTTGTATTTGCTAGTTCAAAATAATTTTCCCAGAAAGGGAGCACAAGCAGTCATAAAGTGCTCAGAACCCTAAATTTCCTCGGGTCTCGCCTAACAGCCCGTGACACCCCTACCATCCGTATTTGGCTCACTCTTCACGCTCGCATGCCCCTCCTACACCACCCACCCCCCCCCCCTCACTCCTTTCAATAGCAATTGACGGCCTTGTCTATAGGCTCATGGAAGAGCAATATGACAAAAGGCAAAAAGGTGCGCTGCTAACTTGAATCCTAATAGTGGGATTGAACAACATCAGTTGGGGACAAATGGAAGAAAGAAACAAAAGTGTGGAGGAGGTAATCACAAAATCCCAAACTCAGTGGAATAATCATTAGAGCACCAGTGGTCAGATTATGAACTTGGCCGAGTCATACAAGACTTAAAATGGACCAAAGACGGCTTCTTCTTCTGACATTCAGATTTAGAGGATAACGCACAATATACCTGTGGGTTGACATCTATGGTGGAGGAGGAAATTTATCCTTTGCAATTGCCCCGTTGATGCAGAGAGCAAAGGGACGGCACAAGGATGGCGCTGTTGTTACTCATCGTGTTTGGATGGGGGTGGGGTGGGGTGGGGGGAGGTGGGTATCAATCCATAGAGAAGAGCAGTACTCCACTGAGGGATGGACAAAGAACAAGTAGACTGGGAATAGTTTTTATTTTTCAAGGAATGACTGAATGCCAGGAGATGCCCAGTCTGTGGCTGGCTTTTATGGTTAGCTTTGTTATATGATCAGACCAGAGGTCATGGTTGATGGTGAGGCCTAGAACGTAAAGAGGCTGAACCTCTTCCAGTGTCTGACCATGGAAATATATCGGTATTTCATTTGACGCCTTCTGAAACAGGCAAGGGAGTGGGGGGGTTCTGAATGGTGTGAGAGAGGATGCAGAATGGCTCCAGAGGAATGCAGGGGTGAGGTCGGAGGGAGGCACAGGGTGATGGTGAGGAGAATCATGCTGGTGGTGAGGGAAAGCATGCCAGTGGTGAGGAAAAGCATGCTGCGTTAATGAGGGAATGTCATGCAGTAGTGAGGAAAGCATGCCAGTAGTGAGGGAAAGCATGCTGGTAATGAGAGGGAATGTATGCCAGTAGTGAGGGAAAGCATGCAGTAGTGAGGAAAAGCATGCCAGTAGTGAGGGAAAAGCATGCAGTATGAGGGAAAGCATGCCAGTATGAGGGAAAGCATGCTGGTAATGAGGAATGTATGCCAGTAGTGAGGAAAGCATGCCAGTAGTGAGGGAAAGCATCCAGTCTGGAGAGTGCGTAATGAGGATGTATGCCAGTAGTGAGGAAAGCATGCCAGTAGTGAGGGAAAGCATGCTGGTAATGAGGGAATGTATGCCAGTAGTGAGGGAAAGCATGCTGGTAATGGGGAAGATGTGTAATAGGAATGTATGCCAGTTAAGTGAGGAAAAGCATGCCAGTAGTGAGGGAAAAGCATGTGGTAATGAGGGAATGTATGCCAGTAGTGAGGGAAAGCATGCTGGTAATGAGGGAAGCAGCTGGTAATGAGGGAATGTCATGCCAGTAGTGAGGGAAAGCAATGCCAGTAGAGGGAAGAGCCAGTAGTGAGGAAAGCATGCAGTAGTGAGGGAAGCATGCCGAGTGAGGAAAAGCATGCTGGAATGAGGGAATGTATGCCAGTAGTGAGGGAAAGCCATGCCAGTAGAGGGAAAAGCATGCCAGTAGTGAGGAAAAGCATGCCAGTAGTGAGGGAAAGCATGCCAGTAGTGAGGGAAAGCATGCTGTAATGAGGGGAATGTATTGCCAGTAGTGAGGGAAAGCATGCCAGTAGTGAGGGAAAGCATGCCAGTAGTGAGGAAAGCATGCTGGTAATGAGGGAATGTATGCCAGTAGTGAGGAAAGCATGCCAGTAGTGAGGGAAAGCATGCCAGTAGTGAGGAAAAGCATGCTGTAATGAGGGAATGTATGCAAGTAGTGAGGGAAGCATGCCAGTGAGGAAGCTGCAGTAGTGAGGGAAAGCATGCCAGTAGTGAGGAAAGCATGCCAGTAGTGAGGAAAGCATGCCAGTAGTGAGGGAAGCATGCCGTAGTGAGGGAAAGCATGCCAGTAGTGAGGGAAAGCATGCCAGTAGTGAGGGAAAGCATGCCAGTAGTGAGGAAAAGCATGCCATTGGTGAGGGAAAGCATGCCAGTAGTGAGGAAAAGCATGCCAGTAGTGAGGGAAAGCATGCTGGATGAGGAAAGCATCCAGTATGAGGGAAAGCATGCAGTATGAGAAAAGCCAGTGATATGAGGGAATGTATGCCAGTAGTGACGGAAAGCATGCCAGTAGTGAGGGAAAGCATGCCCGTAATGAGGAAAAGCATGCCAGTAGTGAGGGAAAGCATGCTGGTATGAGGGAATGTATGCCAGTAGTGAGGAAAGCATGCTGGTAATGAGGGAATGTATGCCAGTAGTGAGGGAAAGCATGCCAGTAGTGAGGAAAGCATCAGTCGTGAGGAAACATCTGGTATGAGGGAAGTAATGCCAGTAGTGAGGAAAGCATGCTGGTATGAGGGAATGTATGCCAGTAGGAGTAGTGAGAGGAAAGCATGCCAGTAGTGAGGGAAAGCATGCAGTAAGTTAGGAAAAGCATGCCGGTAGTGAGGGAAAGCATGCCAGTAGTGAGGGAAAGCATGCCAGTAGTGAGGAAAAGCATGCCAGTAGTGAGGAAAAGCATGCCAGTAGTGAGGGAAAGCATGCCAGATATGGGGGAAGCATGAGAGGGAAAGCATGCTGGTAATGAGGGAATGTATGCCAGTAAGATGAGGAAAGCATGCCAGTAGTGAGAGGAAACATGCCAGTAGTGAGGAGAAAGCATGCTGGTAATGAGGGATGAAATGCCAGTAGTGAGGAAAAGCATGCCAGTAGTGAGGAAAAGCATGCAGTAGTGAGGAAAAGCATTGCGTGTGAAGGAGAAAAGCATGCCAGTAGTGATGAAAGCATGCCAGTAAGTAGTGAGGGAAAGCATGCTGGTAATGAGGGAAAGCATGCCAGTAGTGAGGAAAAGCATTAGCATGAGTAATGAGGAATGTATGCCAGTGATAGTGAGGAAAGCATGCCAGTAATGAGGGAAAGATGCCGTAATGAGGAAAAGCATGCCCAGTAGTGAGGGAAAGCATGCTGGTGAATGAGGACATGATGACAGTATGAGGGAAAGCAGCGTAGAGGGAATGTATGCCATAGTGAGGGAAAGCATGCCAGTAGTGAGGAAAGCATGCCAGTGTGGGGGAAAAGCATGCTGGTAATGAGGAAGTATGCCAGTAGTGAGGAAAGCATGCCAGTATGAGTGGGGAAGAGCTGGTAATGAGGATGTATGCCAGTAGTGGGAAAGCATGCCAGTGTGAGGGAAAGCATGCCGTAATGAGGAAAAGCATGCCAGTAGTGAGGGAAAGCATGCTGGTAATGAGGGAATGTTATGCCAGTATGTGAGGGAAAGCATGCTGGTATGGAACAATGCTAGGATAGAGGAATGAATGCCAGAGTGAGGGAAAGCATGCCAGTATGAGGGAAGATGCAGTGTGAGGAAAGCATGCCAGTAGTGAGGGAAAGCATGCCAGTAGTGAGGAAAAGCATGCTGGTAATGAGGGAATGATATGCAGTATGAGGGAAAAGCTGCCAGTAGTGAGGAAAAGCATGCCAGTGTGAGGAAAAGCATAGCCGTAGTGAGGGAAAGCTGCCAGTAGTGAGGAAAAGCATGCCAGTAGTGAGGGAAAGCATGCTAGTATGGTAATGAGGATGTATGCCAGTAGATGAGGGAAAGCATGCCAGTAGTGAGGGAAAGCATGCCAGTAGTGAGGAAAAGCATAGCGTAGTGAGGAAGATGCCAGTAGTGAGGGAAAGCATGCCAGTAGTGAGGGAAGACATGCCAGTAGTGAGGAAAAAGCAGCTCGGTAATGAGGGAGATATGCATAGTGAGGGAAGCATGCAGTAGTGAGGGAAAGCATGCAAGTTAGTGAGGAAAAGCTGCCAGTTAGTGAGAAAAGCTGCCAGTAGTGAGAAAAGCATGCCAGTAAGTGAGGGAAAGCATGCCAGTAGTGAGGGGAAAAGCATGCCAGTAGTGAGGGAAAGCTTGCCAGTAGTGAGGGAAAGCATCCAGTAGTGAGGGAAGACATGCCATGTAGTGAAGGGAAAGCATGCCAGTAGTGAGGAAAAGCATGCCAGTAGTGAGGGAAGCAATGCCAGTAATGAGGAAAGCATTCCAGTAGTGAGGAAAGCATGCCAGTAGTGAGGAAAGCATGCTGATAATGAGGAATGTATGCCAGTAGTAGACAAAGCATGCCAGTAGTGAGGGAAAGCATCCCGTAATGAGGAAAGCATGCCAGATAGTGAGGGAGCATGCTGGTAATGAAGGGAATGTATGCAGTGTGAGGGAAAGCATGCTGGTTAATGAGGGAATGTATGCCAGTGTGAGGGAAGCCTGCCAGTGTGAGGAAAGATCCAGTCGTGAGGAAGCATGCTGTAATGAGGGATGATATGCAGGAGTATAGAAGCATGCCGAGTGAAGCATGCCAGTAGTGAGGAAAAGCAATGAGAAGGAGTAGGAGAGAAAGCATGCAGTAGTGAGGAAAAAAAGTATAGCCAGTAGTGAGAAAGCATGCCAGTAGTGAAAGGAAAGACATGCCAGTAGTGAGGGAAAGCATGCTGGTAATGAGGAATGAATGCCAGTAGTGAGGGAAAGCATGCCGTAGTGAAGGAAAGCTAGCCCGGGTAGTGAGGAAAAGCATGCTGGTAATGAGGGAATGATAATGCCAGTAGTGAGAGAAAGCATGCCAGTAGTGAGGGAAAGCATGCCAGTAGTGAGGAAAAGCATGCTGGTATGAGGGATGTATATAGCCAAAAGATAGTGGGAAAGCATGCCAGTAGGAGGAAAGCATGCCAGTAGTGAGGGAAAAGCAATGCCAGTAGTGAGGAAAACATGCCAGTGTGAGGGAAAGCATGCCAGTAGTGAGGGGAAAAGCATGCCAGTAGTGAGGAAAGCATGCCAGTGCAGTATTGAGGGAAAGCATGCCAGTTATGAGGGAAGCATGCCAAGTAGTGAGGGAAAGCATGCCAGTAGTGAGGGAAAGCATGCCAGTAGTGAGGAAAAAAGCATGGCATTGCGTGAGGGAAGCATGCCAGTATGGGGAAAGCATGCCAGTAGTGAGGAAAGCATGCCAGTAGTGAGGAAAAAGCATGCCGTTAGTGAGGAATAAGCATGCAGTAGTGAGGGAAAGCATGCCAGTAGTGAGGGAAGCATGCCATAGTGAGGGAAAGCATTGCAGTAGTGAGGGAAAGCATGCCAGTAGTGAGGGAAAGCCTGGTAGGAGGAAAGCATGCCATTGGTGAGGGAAAGCATGCCAGTAGTGAGGAAAGCATGCCAGTAGTGAGGAAAGCATGCCGTATGAGGGAAAGCATGCCAGTAGTGAGGAAAGCATGCCAGTAGTGAGGAAAGCATGCCTGATATGAGGAAATGTATGCCAGTAGTGAGGAAAGCATGCCGTAATGAGGAAAAGCATGCCAGTAGTGAGGGAAAGCATGCTGGTAATGAGGGAATGTATGCCAGTAGTGAGGGAAAGCATGCTGGTAATGAGGAAGATGCAAGATGAGGAAGCATGCCAGTAGTGAGGGAAAGCATGCCAGTAGTGAGGGAAAGCATGCAGTAGTGAGGAAAGCATCCGTATGAGGAAAGCATGCCAGTAGGTGAGGAGAAAGTATGCCAGTAGTGAGGGAAAGCATGCCAGTAGTGAGGGAAGCATGCCAGTAGTGAGGGAAAGCATGCCAGTAGTGAGGGAAAGCATGCCAGTTGGTGAGGGAAAGCATGCCAGTAGTGAGGGAGCATGCCAGTAGTGAGGGAAAAGCATGCCAGTAGTGAGGAAAAGCATGCCTAGTAAGTGAGGGAAAAGCATGCAGTATGAGGGGAAAGCATGCCAGTAGTGAGGGAAAGCATGCCAGTAGTTGAGGGAAAGCATGCAGTAGTGAGGGAAAGCATCCCAGTCGTGAGGGAAAGCATGCTGGTAATGAGGGAATGTATGCCAGTAGTGAGGGAAAGCATGCCAGTAGTGAGGGAAAGCATGCCAGTAGTGAGGGAAAAGCAGTGCCGGTAGTGAGGAAAAAGCATGCAGTAGTGAGGAAAAGCATGCCAGTAGTGAGGAAAAGCATGCCAGTAGTGAGGAAAGACAATGCAGTAGTGAGGGAAAGCATGCTGGTAATGAGGGAATGTATGCCAGTAGTGAGGGAAAGCATGCCAGTAGTGAGGGAAAGCATGCCAGTAGTGAGGAAAAGATGCTGGTAATGAAGGGAATGATACTGCAGTAGTGAGGGAAAGCATGCAGTAGTGAGGGAAGCATGCTGGTAATGAGGGAAGCTGTATGCCAGTAGT
Organism: Eptatretus atami; assembly: GCA_035128595.1. NCBI lineage: Eukaryota > Metazoa > Chordata > Myxini > Myxiniformes > Myxinidae > Eptatretus > Eptatretus atami. Next base: position 103,552,640 of record CM068958.1, on the reverse strand, counting down.
GAGGGAAGCATGCCAGTAGTGAGGAGAAGCATGCCAGTAGTGAGGAAAAGCATGCCAGTAGTGAGGGAAAGCATGCCAGTAGTGAGGGAAAGCATGCCAGTAGTGAGAAAAGCATGCCAGTAGTGAGGAAAGGATGCCAAGAGTAGTGAGGGAAAGCATGCCAGTAGTGAGGAAAAGCATGCCAGTAGTGAGGGAAGCATGCCAGTAGTGAGGAAAAGCATTGCCAGTAGTGAGGGAAAGCATGCAGTAGTGAGGAAAGCATGCAGGTGAGGGAATGCATGCCAGTAGTGAGGGAAAGCATGCCAGTAGTGAGGAAAGCATGCCATTGTGAGGGAAAGCATGCCAGTAGTGAGGAAAAGCATGCCAGTTTAGTGAGTGAGGGAAAGCATGCCAGTAGTGAGGGAAAGCATGCCTAGTAGTGAGGGAGAAGCATGCCAGTAGTGAGGAAAAGCATGCCATTGGTGAGGGAAAGCTACTAGTGTGAGGGACAGCTGGGTGAGGGAAAACATGCCAGTGGTGAGGAGAAGCATGCTGGTGGTGAGTGGATGTGCATTGGTGCTGAGGGGCACACATTGGTTGTGAGAAAGCACACGCTGGGGATGAGGGCGTGCATGTTGGGAGCACACACTTGGGGTGAGGGGACACACATTTTTGGTAAAGGATCAAGTGCTGGTGGCGAGTTGACATGCTGTTGGCAAGGGGTTACACTGATGGCAAAAGGACATGCTCATGGTGAGGGCGCTTGTGTTGGTGGTGAAGGGATGCAAGCGCATTTAGCAATGGGATGCAATAAATCAGTTATGATGCATGATCTGCCCAGAGAGGTACTCCATCCATTGAGACCATACTCTGTAGAGAGCATTTGTGCTGCCGAAGCAGGCTCTTGGGCACAATCCTGGATGGGTCACCACTCCGACGCAGGATACTTAGATGGCTCAATCATCCCAGCAAGCTGGTACTCATTTTGCCGACCTCAGAAGGATGGCAAGCTGAGTCAACCCCACCTGGTATTCATTGAACAGCAAGCAGGATTTGAACTCAGGACCCTCGGATCCCAAGCCCACCAGCCTCACCATTAAGCCAACACCAGGTACAGCGAGGTACTGCCAGATGATAAGGCCAGGAAGTTTAACAGACTAAACGTTCCAATAGTTCATTGTTGAAAGAGGTGCAGTATTTTTTTGTGCAGTTAATAGGTGCAGTGCAGGTGTAAAAATATAAAGAGTGATTGCTCACATAAGCACGTCTTTGTTTTTCAAGATCAGATCCAAGATGGCCGACTGGCGGCCATTTTAGTTTTTAAAAAACCCGATGTTGAACATGTCCTCAACCATTTCTCAGACATGCATTTACCGATGTTGTTCAAACTTGGCGTGCTGATAAGGAATGATGGCTTACATATGCACTTCATTTTTTATGGAGATCAAATCCAAGATGGCCGACTGGTGGCCATTTTCTTATTTAAATGTGTCCCCCAATATTTTCTCAGGCATGCATGGTCTGATGTTGTTCAAACTTAGCAAAAGCACAGTACACGACGGCATACACGTGTGCCTCACTTTATTTTGCTATCTGATCAAAGATGGCAGACTGGTGGACTGGCTGCCATTTTAGTTGTACATAAATATGGGCTAGCCCTTTAACTCCATACAGCAAAATTACTAAAATAATGGGGGTTATGACATTTTACGTCTTTTTTACTTGTTCCATTTGATTTATATACTTGAACACCGGAGAACACATCTCGCCTTGTCAGCATTTCCAAGATCCTCCAGTTTTGCAGGACTTGGCAAAATATTACTCCATTTTACGCCATCTCGACCAATCAAATATGCTGCTCTCACTCTCAGCGTTGTGGAATATGGAGGGTCAGATAAAAAGCAAGGGTTTAAAAGACCCTTTCCATGCCCTTTTTCTCAAGAGTGTGTGGGGTAAGGTGTTCTATGAACTCTCTAGTTTAGTTGAATTATCGCATGTCTTTTTACCCATGATTTATCCAGTCCATCTTTATCTTTCCAGGTTATCAAAATCGTAGACTAGTTGAGTTGAGAAAGTGGTAGGTATGATAGAAGAGAGTGGTGACTTCTATTCTGCTGTGGCAACCCTCAAGGTGGTGCTGAACATGTTACGACTTACGAGATGGTGATCACTAATCAGTCATTCAGAACTGGACATCCAATATTGGTATAAACAGAAAGTGTTCAAGTTCAGTTCTCTCTCGAATGGGAAATGAAGAGAGAAATTTTGCCATCCATCATGTATGCACAAGGGGTGGAAGAAAGTGAGTGGGATGTAGGAAGAGGAATTTTTGTAGGAGGAAGTAAAACGAGATGGGGTTAAAGGGATGGAAGGGGATTTATGGGGCATTTGGGAATGAGGGGGCTCACAAACTACATCAAAGGTAATATTTTTACAAGTCCTTTATGTGTCTATTAGGTAGTGAATTGGTACGATGCAATGTTAACACTTGTTTGCTATATGGAATTAATTGATTATTAATATAACTGTGTAATGGTTGAAGTGACATGTTTATTCTAAGAGATGTCGCAAATATGAGCAGTTTGTAGATGGATGGATTTTTGTGAATATTCCATCTCGGATTATTGATAAATCGAAAATCAGAGCAAAAATAATTGCTGTGCTGTGTAAGGCCATGCCCAAGTGCTGCTTTTATCACTTGAGCATTACCTGTGGACTAAACCTAAGTTTGAAGCTCACCTGTCTACCAGTCTGGACATCGAATCGATGTAAAGAACCTAAGGTTTTGTGACATATGGGCTGACAGGATGGCAAACTGGTATGCATGCTCACTCCTAGCTGTCTAGCCTGGGTTCGGATCCTGATCCAGCTATAAACTGTCATCCCGGTGTTTCACAGACAGGGTGATGCATCAACGTGTGTGCGTCGTCCCATGGATGGATGTTAAACTGGGCATCCCATCTGTCGGCATTAGTTGGTGGACGTTAAAGAGTAGCTGAGCTGTCACCAGCACCATGGCCAAATTCCAAATTCCTGCCTGAACCTTAGTCAAATGTCAGGCCTGGCTGGCTGGTTTGTGAAAGATTTGGCCCAAATTTCTCTTGGCCAATCCCACATGAATGTGGGAATAATTGTGACCGTTCAAGAAGAACTGTTTTGTGACAAATATATAGTTGGTTCATTTATGATTGGTAATTACAGGGATTTTGTTTTTTCTTCATTGAATTGGAGTGGGTGGCCTTGACGGTAAATAAAGATGATGGAAGTAGCCAGTGAATGAGAATTTATCGGACAAGGATGGGACCAACTCATAGCAAAGGATGGGACTGACTAACCGACAAATAATGTCATATCAGGGAAGATTGCAGGCTTTAAGATTGCAGACCCCGTGACCACAGTCGGCCAGATGCCAAAAACAATAATGTGCAATCTTCCTCAGCTTATTGTATCACAACGGCCGGTGTATATAGTTATAAGTGCCAAGATCAGAAAGAGCACCAAAACACATTTCAATTAAATCAAAGGAGTTGTTGTCACGGAAAAAAAGATTGTGTGTACGTGGGACATTGAAAAAATTCAACGAACGACATACAATTGCACAAAAAACGCCAAACTTATATTTAGTTAGCAAGGGAGTACTTTTCTTACAAATTCGAGACATTATAAATTAAAAAACAAAATAAAATG
>CM068958.1:103532898-103548964 GCA_035128595.1 Eptatretus atami | reverse complement strand
TGAATATCTCCTTTATAGAGCTTTTTTTTTTAACACTGCTTCAGCCTGGTGTTGGCTTAACTGTAAATGTGGCTGGTTGAAGATCTTTGGGTCTTGAGTTTGAGCCCCTGTCATGTCGTTGAAATACCACCAGGTGGGTTGACTTGCCTGTCATACCTTCTGGGGTCAGCAAAATGAGTAGCAGCTTACTAGAAAACAGGGGGCACTGCATCAGTGGCACAGATGTGCTCCCAGAAATCATGCAACCAGCAGCCACAGGCTGCATACGAAATAATAAGAAATCCCTGCCTTTGTGCCTACTTTTCTCAAGACTGATGTTGAGAACTACTCCAAACAGAGAACTACTCCAAATACATACAACTATTAAAGTTGGGTTTTTATAATGAAATAAATTGAAAGCAAAACAAATTCTCTGTTGTTACCTCCGCCGCCGAAGGTGGATGGAGGTCATGTTTTCAACCATGTCTGTCTGACTGTGAACAGGATATCTCAAAAAGGTTATGGACGGATTCGGACAAAAATTTGGTGCACAGATTGGCGGTGTGACAAGGACGAATTGGTGATATTTTGGTGAAGATCCGGATACCATAACTTTTCAAAGTGAATCTTCACCATTGAGAGATTGGGCCAAAAACTATGTATGGCACGGTATCTCAAAAAGTTATGTGCAGATTCGGATGAAACTTCGTGGACATGTTGGGTGTGTGATGAGGGTGGATCGATTATATTTTGCTGAAGATCCGGATCTGGATTAGAGAATTTTCAAGAAACAAGTGACTCTTCACCATTGAGAGACAGGGTTAAAAACTATATATAGCATGATATCTCAAAAAGTTATGGACGGCTTCGGATGAAACTTGGCGGATAAGTTGGGAATGTGACAAGGATAAGCTGACTAGATTTTTGTCCATTTACAGATGCGGATCTGGCCTACCAGTGGGACACAAAATGTAAACAGTTCAACCTGGTGGAGGTACATGCTCCACCAAGTGTCATTCTAGTTTTATTGTCCCCCCTCCCTCATGTCAGGCACACAGGGCGACATTAAAACGAGGTCTATCCGACCGACCGACCAACCATTTGTCCATGTACTTTTGTGTACGTGATATTCACAAACCGTGAATCATTTAGCTTTCATATTGCACATTTATTTCACCCTTGCTTGAAGAGGACATATATATATATATATATATATATATATATATATATATATATATATATATATGATGATTGCACATTTATATTCCTCATGAAATTATCTCAACTTGATTTTACCACGGCTGTGATTGGCTGAATTATGTTGCCATGGCAACCATCTCGGTAACTTGGCTTGTGCGTCCTATATTTCAAAATAAGTTTAAGATTTAAATTTCATATTACACAGATCTATTCTTCAAACCACCCAAATGATGGGGACCTAGAGCATCAATCAGCTCCTTGTGAGCTCACCTGGAATGTCGTTCTGGGGAGCTTATAGGATGGTGCGTCATCTATCAGTCTGTCTGTCCGTCCATCGACACTTTCAGCTTCTTCTCAAACGTACACAATTCTGATGAAACTTTACCACAACCTTTATCACCCGTGATGTACTAAGGTTTGTTAATGGCATTAAAAAAAAAAATCCATAGCTATTTACTTTCTTCTTTTGTTCGTCTTTCGGCTGCTCCTGTTAGGGGTCGCCACAGCGGATCATCCGTTATGATCCGCATACTGATTTGGCACAGGTTTTACACTGGATGCCCTTCCTGACGAAACCCTGGTCGCCTCCGACACAGGGATAAGGATTGGGTTTCGCCATGATTTTGGGATGCTCTACACCCTCTCATAGCGCCGCCCAGCGCAGAGCTCCCATCCTCATCCTCAAGCAATCCTCCAACCCAAGCCTCCGAGTAGCTGGATTACAGGTGCACGCCACTACGCCCGGTATAGCTATTTACTTTCTTCTCAATTATATATTTTGTGGGTCATCCATGCCTACCATTGGTTCCCTGGTTATCTTATCCAGCCACTACCAGGTGAGCACCCAGGGGTATTACCTCTATTTATTTTGATTTCACGTGATTCAAAACTTTCTTGACGTATTTGGAAACCTCGAGCAAATTTCATCCTTTCAGAATGAACAATTCAAATAATATTCTCATGGTACCCCAAATTGTACAAAAATGATTAAATTTTCAAAATTCCGTTTAAATTTTTTTTCTTTTATTTCGATCTCGAGTTTTTTGTGAACAGGGCTACAGAGGTAGCATATTTACATTTCAGCTGTCGAGTGTGGGTTTGCTGTATGAGGCTACCATGGCAGGGCATTGCTTGCCCACATAATGTGTGCACGGTCCATCAGAATGACGTTAAGTTGGGTATCTTGTCTGCTTGCACTAGTTGGTGTATGTTAAAGATTTCACAGTGTATTTCACGAAGAGTTGGCGAGTTGTCGCTGTCACCCTGAACAAATCTCTAAAAATGCTTCCCAGTCGACCTCATGAAAATATGAGTATAATCGGGGCTGTTGAAGAAGGAGTTGTAGTTGATGTAGTATGAGTGTAATATGCCAATGTAAAGTTTTACGTGGTACGTTTGGGATAAACATAACCTGGGCAATTTGTTATAACATCAGGAGAACCTTTCCACCCGTCATCTGCAGCAATAGCCTTGTACAAAGCAACAGAGTGGACGCTGTTCATTCTCAGACATACAAACGTTCACGACTAATCTTGGGTGCCCTGTTTTCCCTGCCAAAGGTAATTGAAGTATAATGAACTAGAAGAGCACTCGGAGGAGCGCATACCTCCAGCACACAATGCCTGATCCACGAGAACATATCAGGCCCAGTACATTTTTGAATTATCATGCTATACAGTACTATATCGTTTTTGGTCCTCTCTCTCAATGGTGAAGAATCACTTTAAAAATTAAATAATTCTTATATCCAGATCCGGATTCGGATCTTCACCAAAATCGAATCGATTCTTCCTTGTCACACACTCAGCATGTCCACCAAGTTTCGTCTGAATCCGTCCACAACTTTTTGAGATATCGTGCTATATATCGGTTTAGCACTTTCTCTCAATGGTGAAGAATCACTTAAAAATTAAATAATTCTCGTATTCAGATCCGGATTCGGATCTTCACCCATTACCTGTTCACGAATGTAAAGGTGAAGGTGATTAATGTTTCACCCCTTTCTGTCCGTTTGTTTAGATTTCGTAAGTTATATTGATGACTTCCGTCCTCTGTTTGTGTGTTTGTTTTGTTTTGTGTGTTTGTTTGTGTGTGTGTTTGTGTGTTTGTTTGTAGGCGAAAGATAACTCGAGAACGGAAGAAGCTACCAATGTCAAATTACACCACGTGATTCAGGTGGGTGATGTCTAGCGCTGATTAGATTTTGGTCAAAATCGGTCAAGGTCAAGGAAGTGAGGTCAACATTCAATTTTTGATGGTTGGTACAGAATCATCGTAGAAACTCTGGTTTGCGTCGCTACTTCTCTAGAGACAGCTTTTTTAGACAAAGTCAGAGGTCAAGTTGGCGATTTCGTAAGTACAGTCTATGACTGGCTTGTTTGTTTTGTTTTGTGTGCACGATATTCAAATGTTGCGGACGGATTCGGATTAAATTTTGTGGACAGGTTGGGTGTGTGACAAGGACGAGCTGATTAGATTTTGGTGTAGATCCGGATCCGACTACTAGATTTTTAAAGTGATTCTTCACCATTGAGAGATCGGGCCAAAAATATATAGGCACGATATCTCAAAAAGTTGTGGCCGGATTTGAACGAAACTTGGTGACAGGTTGGGTATGTGACACGGAAGAATTGGTTCAATTTTGGGTGAAGATCCGAATCCGGATCTGAATACGAGAATTATTTAATTTTAAGTGATTCTTCACCATTGAGAGAAAAGTGCTAAACGATATATACGAATACTTCAAAAGTTGGACGGATTCAGACGAAACTTGTGGACTGCTGAGTGTGTGACAAGGAAGAATCGATTCGTTTTGGTGAAGATCCGAATCCGGATCTGGATATGAAATTATTATCTTGCCAAAAACGAAGTTTTTGCAAGATATGTTAGTCAGTTGTATGTTTTTTTGTTTTTTTTGTCTGTAATCACGTATAAATCACTCTGCAGAGCACAGTTATATTGGAAATTTTTGTAACTCGCATATCAGAGGCTATAGAGGTCCTTTCAGCGCATAAAATTTGAAGGTCAAGGTCAACAGTCAAGGTCACTTTGTCGCAAATCAGGGAGTCGACGAAACCCTTATTTTTTGAGTAATTTTCTGATCGGATCGTCTTCAAACTTCTGGGAATATAGTATGGTCTGGCGCTCAGCTGATAGTTTTTTGGTGCGATTGCCTTGACCTTCATGGTTAGCACTGAGTCAAACATATTTGACCCCAAGGTCAAATTTTCAAGTTTTAGAACCATATCGCGTGTAGTACTCAAATTGAACACCTCGATGAGTGTTTCTAGATATGTCAAGCTTGAGACATTATGACGTATTTGTGACGTTATGAGGCAAACACATAATTTCATGGTTACTCTGTAGAACGATTCTCATCGGAACTCTCGTAGGCAGATATTCCTCAAGGAGTCCCGTCCTGGTGGGATAAGCGCTCTGTTCACCTCAGTGTGACTAAAGAAGTACACGTGGTCACCTTTTGGCAAGATACGGGTCACCCTAAAGGTGACATTGGTTTATCAATTTTTAAAGTGATTCTCCCATTGAGAGAGAGGCCAAAACGATATAGTACTGTATAGCATGATAATTTCAAAAATGTATGGGCCTGATATGTTCTCGTGGATTAGGCATTGTGTGTGGAGGTATCGCCTCCTCCGAGTGCTCTTTCTAGTTCATTATACTTCATAACCTTTGGCAGGGAAAAAGGGCACCAAGATTAGTCGTGAACGTTGTATGTCTGAGAATGAACAGCGTCCACTCTGTTGCTTTGTACAAGGCTATTGCTGCCAGATGACGGTGGAAAGGTTCTCCTGATGTTATAACAAATTGCCAGGTTATGTTTATCCCAAACGTACCACGTAAAACTTTACATTGGCATATTACACTCATACTACATCAACTACAACTCCTTCTTCAACAGCCCCGATTATACCATCTTTTTCATGAGGTCGACTGGGAAGCATTTTTGGAGATTTGTTCAGGGTGACAGCGACAACTCGCCAACTCTTCGTGAAATACACTGTGAAATCTTAACATACACCAACTAGTGCAAGCAGACAAGATACCAACTTAACAGTCATTCTGATGGACCGTGCACACATTATGTGGGCAAGCAATGCCCTGCCATGGTAGCCTCATACAGCAAAACCCACACTCGACAGCTGAAATGTAAATATGCTACCTCTGTAGCCCTGTTCACAAAAACTCGAGATCGAAATAAAAGAAAAAAAATTTAAACGGAATTTTGAAAATTTAATCATTTTGTACAATTTGGGGTACCATGAGAATATTATTTGAATTGTTCATTCTGAAAGGATGAAATTTTGCTCGAGGTTTCCAAATACGTCAAGAAAGTTTTGAATCACGTGAAATCAAAATAAATAGAGGTAATACCCGGGTGCTCACCTGGTAGTGGCTGGATAAGATAACCAGGGAACCAATGGTAGGCATGGATGACCCACAAAATATATAATGGAGAAGAAAGTAAATAGCTATACCGGCGTAGTGGCGTGCCACCTGTAATCCGGCTACTCGGAGGCTTGGGTTGGAGGATTGCTTGAGGATGAGGATGGAGCTCTGCGCTGGGCCGCGCTATGAGAGGGTGTAGAGCATCCCAAATCATGGCGAAACCCAATCCTTATCCCTGTGTCGGAGGCGACCAGGGTTTCGTCAGGGGGCATCCAGTGTAAAACCTGTGCCAAATCAGTATGCGGATCATAACGGATGATCCGCTGTGGCGACCCCTAACAGGAGCAGCCGAAAGAGAACAACAAGAAGAAATAAATAGCTATGGATTTTTTTTTTTAATGCCATTAACAAACCTTAGTACATCACGGGTGATAAAGGTTGTGGTAAGTTTCATCAGAATTGTGTATCGTTTGAGAAGAAGCTGAAAGTGTCGATGGACGGACAGACAGACTGATAGATGACGCACCATCCTATAAGCTCCCCAGAACGACATTCAGGTGAGCTCACAAGGAGCTGATTGATGCTCTAGGTCCCCATCATTTGGGTGGTTTGAAGAATAGATCTGTGTAATATGAAATTTAAATCTTAAACTTATTTTGAAATATAGGACGCACAAGCCAAGTTACCGAGATGGTTGCCATGGCAACATAATTCAGCCAATCACAGCCGTGGTAAAATCAAGTTGAGATAATTTCATGAGGAATATAAATGTGCAATCAATCATATATATATATATATATATATATATATAATATATATATATATATTATATATATATATATATATATATATATATAGTCCTCTTCAAGCCAAGGGGAAAATAAATGTGCAATATGAAAGCTAAATGATTAGGTTTGTGAAATATCACGTACACAAAGTACATGGACAAATGGTTGGTCGGTCGGTCGATAGACCTCGTTTTAATGTCCCTGTTCTGACATTATTGGAGGGGGGGGGACAAATAAACTAGAATGACACTTGGTGGAGCATGTACCTCCACCAGGTTGAACTGTTTACATTTTGTGTCCCACTGGTAGGCCAGATCCGCATCTGTAAATGGACAAAAATCTAGTCAGCTTATCCTTGTCACATTCCCAACTTATCCGCCAAGTTTCATCCGAAGCCGTCATAACTTTTTGAGATATCATGCTATATATAGTTTTTAACCCTGTCTCTCAATGGTGAAGAGTCACTTGTTTCTTGAAAATTCTCTAATCCAGATCCGGATCTTCAGCAAAATATAATCGATCCACCCTCATCACACACCCAACATGTCCACGAAGTTTCATCCGAACTGCACATAACTTTTTGAGATACCTGCCATACATACGATTTTTTGGCCCAATCTCTCAATGTGAAGATTCACTTTGAAATTATGGACTCCGATCTTCACCAAATATCACCAATTCGCTCTTCCCAGCTCAATATCGTTGTGCACAACATTTTTCCTGCCTTTTTGCGAATTTCTTGTAAAGCTCTTGTTCAACAGTTTCCAAGACATGTGCAATCAGAGAGCATGGTGAAAACATGACTCCATCCACCTTCGGCGGCGAGGTAACAACAGAGAATTGTTTTGCTTTCATTTATTTCATTAAAAAACCCAACTTTAATAGTTGTATGTATTTGGAGTAGTTCTCTGTTTGGAGTAGTTCTCAACATCAGTCTTGAGAAAAGTAGGCACAAAGGCAGGGATTTCTTATTATTTCGTATGCAGCCTGTGGCTGCTGGTTGCATGATTTTGGGAGCACATCTGTGCCACTGATGCAGTGCCCCCTGTTTTCTAGTAAGCTGCTACTCATTTTGCTGACCCCAGAAGGTATGCAGCAAGTCAACCACCTGGTGGTATTTCAACGACATGACAGGGGCTCAAACTCAAGACCCAAAGATCTTCAACCAGCACATTTACAGTTAAGCCAACACCAGGCTGAAGCAGTGTTAAAAAAAAAAGCTCTATAAAGGAGATATTCAAAATATTTATCATTTTATTTGTTTTTTAATTTATAATGTCTCGAATTTGTAAGAAAGTACTCCCTTGCTAACTAAATATAAGTTTGGCGTTTTGTGTGCAATTGTATGTCGTTCGTTGAATTTTTTCAATGTCCACGTACACACAATCTTTTTTTCCGTGACAACAACTCCTTTGATTTAATTGAAATGTGTTTTGGTGCTCTTTCTGATCTTGCACTTATAACTATATACACCGGCCGTTGTGATACAATAAGCTGAGGAAGATTGCACATTATTGTTTTTGGCATCTGGCCGACTGTGGTCACGGGGTCTGCAATCTTAAAGCCTGCAATCTTCCTGATATGACATTATTTGTCGGTTAGTCAGTCCCATCCTTTGCTATGAGTTGGTCCCATCCTTGTCCGATAAATTCTCATTCACTGGCTACTTCCATCATCTTTATTTACCGTCAGGCACCCCTCCAATTCAATGAAGAAAAAACAAATCCTGTAATTACCAATCATAAATGAACCAACTATATATTGTCACAAAACAGTTCTTCTTGAGAGGTCACAATTATTCCCACATTCATGTGGGATTGGCCAAGGGAAATTTGGGCCAAATCTTTCACAAACCAGCCAGCCAGGCCTGACATTTGACTAAGGTTCAGGCAGGAATTTGGAAATTTGGCCATGGTGCTGGTGACAGCTCAGCTACTCTTTAACGTCCACCAACTAATGCCACAGATGGGATGCCCAGTTTAACATCCATCCATGGACGCGCACACACGTTGATGCATCACCCTGTCTGTGAAACACCGGGATGACAGTTTATAGCTGGATCAGGATCCGAACCCAGGCTAGACAGCTAGGAGTGAGCATGCATACCAGTTTGCCATCCTGTCAGCCCATATGTCACAAACCTTAGGTTCTTTACATCGATTCGATGTCCAGACTGGAGACAGGTGAGCTTCAAACTTAGGTTTAGTCCACAGGTAATGCTCAAGTGATAAAGCAGCACTTGGGCATGGCTTACACAGCACAGCAATTATTTTTGCTCTGATTTTCGATTTATCAATAATCCGAGATGGAATATTCACAAAAATCCATCATCTACAACTGCTCATATTTGCGACATCTCTTAGAATAAACATGTCACTTCAACATTACACAGTTATATTAATAATCAATTAATTCCATATAGCAAACAAGTGTTAACATTGCTGTACCAATTCACTACCTAATAGACACATAAAGGACTTGTAAAAATATTACCTTTGATGTAGTTTGTGAGCCCCCTCATTCCCAAATGCCCCATAAATCCCCTTCCATCCCTTTAACCCATCTCGTTTTACTTCCTCCTACAAAAATTCCTCTTCCTACATCCCACTCACTTTCTTCCACCCCTTGTGCATACATGATGGATGGCAAAATTTCTCTCTTCATTTCCCATTCGAGAGAGAACTGAACTGAACACTTTCTGTTTATACCAATATTGGATGTCCAGTTCTGAATGACTGATTAGTGATCACCATCTTCGTAAGTCGTAACATGTTCAGCACCACCTGTGAGGTTGCCACAGCAGAATAGAAGTCACCACTCTCTTCTATCATACCTACCACTTCTCAACTCAACTAGTCTACGATTTTGATAACCTGGAAAGATAAAGATGGACTGGATAAATCATGGGTAAAAAGACATGCGATAATTCAACTAAACTAGAAGTTTCATAGAACACTTTACCCCACACTCTTGAGAAAAAGGGCATGGAAAGGGTCTTTTAAACCCTTGCTTTTTATCTGACCCTCCATATTCCACAACGCTGAGAGTGAGAGCAGCATATTTGATTGGTCGAGATGGGTAAAATGGAGTAATATTTTGCAAAGTCCTGCAAAACTGGAGGATCTTGGAAATGGCGACAAGGCAGATGTGTTTCTCCGGTGTTCAAGTATATAAATCAAATGGAACAGTAAAAAAGACGTAAAATGTCATAACCCCATTATTTTTAGTAATTTGCTGTATGGAGTTAAAGGCTAGCCCATATTTATGTACAACTAAAATGGCGCCAGTCTACAGTCTGCCATCTTTGATCAGATAGCAAAATAAGTGAGGCACACGTGTATGCGTCGTGTACTGTGCTTTTGCTAAGTTTGAACAAATCAAGCATGCATGCTGAGAAATATTGGGGGACACATTTAATAAGAAAATGGCCACCAGTCGGCCATCTTGGATTTGATCTCCATAAAAAATGAGTGCATATGTAAGCCATCATTCTTATCAGCACGCAAGTTTGAACAACATCGGTAAATGCATGTCTGAGAAATGGTTGAGGATGTGTTCACATCGTTTTTTATCAAATAAAATGGCCGCAAGTCGGCCATCTTGCGCTGATGCTTGAAAAAAATGATTGCTTATGTAGCCATCATTATTATCTGTTTGACAAGTTTTTAACAACATCGTAAATGCATGTCTGAAAATGGTTGAGGACATGTTCAACACAGGGTTTTTTTTAAACTAAATATGGCCGCCAGTCGGCTGTCTTGAATCTGATCTCAAAAACAAATGAATGCTTATGTGAGCATTCTTTACTGCCAAGTTGACAACATCGGTAAATGCATGTCTGAGAAATGGTTGAGGACATGTTCAACATCGGGTTTTTTAAACTAAATGGCGCCAGTCGGCCATCTTGGATCTGATCTTGAAAAAACATGCGTGCTTATGTGAGCAATCACTCTTTATTTTTTACACTGCACTGCACCTATAACTGCACAAAAATACTGCACCTCTTTCAACATGAACTATTGGAACGTTTAGTCTGTTAAACTTCCTGGCTTAATCATCTGGCAGTACCTCGCTGTACCTGGTGTTGGCTTAATGGTAGAGGCTGGTGGGCTTGGATCCGAGGGTCCTGGTTCAATCCTGCTTGTTGTTCAATTAATCCCAGGTGGGGTTGACTCAGTTGCCATCCTTCTGAGGTCGGCAAATATGAGTACCAGCTTGCTGGGATGATTGAGCCATCTAGTATCCTGCGTCGGAGTGGTGACCCATCCAGGTTGTGCCAAGAGCCTGCTTCGCAGCACCAAACTCTCCTACAGAGTATGGTCTCAATGGATGGAGTACCTCTCTGGCAGATAATACTATCATAACTGATTTTTTGCGCATCCCTTCACCACCAACACAAGCGCCCTCACCATGAGCATGTCCTTTTGCCATCAGTGTACCCCTTGCAACAGCATGTCACTCGCCACCAGCACTTGATCCTTTACCAAAATGTGTGTCCCCTCACCCAAGTGTGTCTCCCACATGCACGCCTCATCCCAGCGTGTGCTTTCTCACAACCAATGTGTGCCCTCAGCACCAATGCACATCATCACACCAGCATGCTCTCCTCACCACTGGCATGTTTTTCCCTCACCCAGCATTTCTCCTCACCACTGTATGCTTTCCTCACCAATGGCATGCTTTTCCTCACTACTGGCATGCTTTTCCTCACTACTGGCATGCTTTCCTCACTACTGCATGCTTTCCTCACTACTGGCATGCTTTTCCTCACTACTGGCAATGCTTTTTCCTCACTACTGGCATGCTTTTCCTCACTACCTGGCATGCTTTCCCTCACTACTGGCCATACTGCTTTCCCTCACTACTGGCATGCTTTTCCTCAACGGATCTTTCGCTCAAGCATGTTTCCTCACTACTGGCATGCTTTCCCTCACTAATGCATGCTTTCCTCACTACTGGCATGCTTTCGCCTCACTACTGGCATGCTTTTCCTCACTACTGGCATGCTTTCCTCTACGCTACTGGCATGCTTTTCCTCACTACTGCCATGCTTTCTCACACTGGCATGCTTTCCCTCACTACTGGCATGCTTCCCTCACTACTGCATGCTTTCCCTCACTACTGGCATATGCTTTTCCTCACTACTGGCATCTTTTCCATCACTACTGGCATGCTTTCCCTCACTACTGGCATGCTTCGCCTCACTACTGGCATGCCTTTCCCTCACTACTGGCATGCTTTCCCTCACTAACTGGCATGCTTTCCTCACTACTGGCATGCTTTTCCTCACTACTGGCATGCTTTTCCTCACTACTGGCATGCTCCCCTCACTACTAGGCATGCTTTTCCTCACTACTGGCATGCTTTCCTCACTACTGGCATACATTCCCTCATTACCAGCATGCTTTCCTCACTACTGGCATGCTTTCCTCACTACTGGCATGCTTTCCCTCACTACTGGCATTTCATTCCCTCATTACCAGCTATCGCTTTTCCTCACTACTGGCATGCACTATTCCCTCATACGCAGCATGCTTTCCCTACTACCTGGCATGCTTTTCCTCACTACTGGCTGCTTTCCCTCACTACTGGCATGCTTTCCACTTACTGGCATGCTTTCCTCACTACTGCTGCTTTCCCTACATGCATACATTCCTCATCTGCTGCTTTCCTCACTACGGCTATGCTTTTCCCACTTGGATGCTTTCCTCACTACTTGTGCATGCTCTTCTCCTCACTACTGGGCATGCTTTCTCCTTCACTACTGTCATTTCTATTCCCTCATTACAGCATGCTTCCCTCACGACTGCTGCTTTCCTCAACTGGCATGCTTTCCCTCACTACTGGCTATGCTTTTCCCTCACACTGGCATACATTCCCTCATTACCAGCATGCTTTCCCTCACTACTGGCATGCTTTCCTCACTGCACTGGCATATACATTCCTCATTACCAGCATACTTCTCCTCACTACTGGCATACATTCCTCATTACCAGCAATGCTTTTTCCTATCTACTGGCATGCTTTTCCCTCATTACTGGGCATGCTTTCTCCACATCATTACACTGCATGCTTTCCCGTCACTACTGGCATAACTGCATTCCCTCATTACCATGCATGCTTTTCCTCACTACATGGCAGCTTCATGCATCTTCCCTCACTACTGGCATGCTTTCCCTCACTACTGGCATGCTCCACATTCCCTCATTACTCAAGCAGGCTTTCCCTCACTACTGGCATGCTTTTCCCTCACTACTGGCATGCTTTTCCTCACTACTGGCATGCTTTCCTCACTACTGGCATACATTCACTCATTACCGCATGCTTTCCTCACTAACTGGCATGCTTTCCCTCAGACTGGCATGCTTTTCCTCACTACTGGCATGCTCCCTCACTACTGGCATGCTTCCCTCACTACTGGCATACATTCCCTCATACACATGCTTCCTACACTGGCATGCTTATCCCTCACTACTGGCTGCTTTCCCTCACTACTGCATGCTTTCCTCACTATCTGACATACATTCCTCATTACCAGCATGCTTTCCTCACTACTGGCATGATTTCCTCAACTCTGCATACATTCCTTTCATTACCAGCATGCTTACCCTGACTACTGGCATACTTTCCTCATTACCAGCATGCTTTCCCTCACACTGATGCATTTCCTCATTACGCATCTTTCCTCACTACTGGCTATGCTTTCCTCACACTGCATCATTCCCTCATTTCCACATGCATTTCCCATCATGGCTTCACTACTGGCATGCTTTTCCTCACTATCATCCACTACAGCTGCTTTCCCTCACTACTGGCATGCTTTCCTCCAACTACTGGCATGCTTTTTCCGCATCTCCACCAGAACTGGATGCTTTTCCCTCACTACTGGCATGCTTTTCCCCTCTACTGCATGCTTTCCCCTCACTAACTGGCATGCATTCTCCATCTCACTACTGGCATGCTTTCCCCTCAACTGCATGCTTTCCCTCACTACTGGCATGCTTTCTCCTCACTACTGGCATACATTACCTCATTACCAGCATCTTTTCCTCACTTACTGGCATCTTCCTCACTACTGGCATGCTTTCCCTCACTACGGCATACATTCCCTCATTACCGCATGCTTTCCCTCACTACTGGCATGCTTCCCTCACACTGGCATGCTTTCCCTCACACTGGCATAATCCTCATTACAGATCTTTCCTCACTACTGGATGCTTCCCTCACTACTGGCATGCTTTTCCTCACTACGGCATGGCTTTTCCATACTGGCATGCTTTCCCTCACTACTGGCATACATTCCTCATACGCAGCATAGCTTTCCTCACCTACTTGCATGCTTTCCTCACTACTGGCATGCTTTATCCTCACTACCTGGCATCCTTTCCCTCATTACTGCATGCTTCCATCACTACTGGCATACATTCCTCATACCAGCATGCTTTCGCCTCAATCTCCAGCATGCCTTTCCTCACTACTGGCATGCTTTCCTCACTACTGCATACATTCCCTCATTACTCAGCATGCTTTCCCTCACTAACTGGCATGCCTTTTCCTCACTATGCACTCACGCATGCTTTCCCTCACTAGAACTGGCATGCTTTCCCTCACTACTGGCATACATTCCATTCCACTTACATGCTTTCGAGCTTTCACTACTGGCATGCTTTCGCCTCCACTAACTGGCATACATTTCCCTCATTACCGGCATGCTTTCCCCTACATGCTCCCCACTACTGGATCATTCTCTCATTACCAAGCATGCTTTCCCTCACACTACTTGGCATGCTTTCCTCATTACGGGCTGCTTCCCTCACTACTGCATGCTTTTCCGTCACTACTGGCAATACATCCCCTCATTACAGCATGCTTTTCCTCACTACTGGCAATGCTTTTCTCAACTACTGGCATGCTTTTCCTCACTACTTGGCATGCTTTTCCTCACTACTGCTAGCTACTGCTGCTTTCCTCACTACTGCATCTTACTCCTCTCACTACTTGGCATACACCCTCATTATCCAGCATGCTTTCTCCTACATGCATTCCTCACTACTGGCATCCTTTCCCCTCACCTACCAGCATGCTTTCCTCACTTCATCACCTACTGTGCAGCTTCCTCATCACCACGGGCATCATTCCTTTGAGCAGCATGCTGATCTCCCAACATTCCAGCACGCTTCCCTCATCGTCACTGTGCAACAGTTCTCAATAATACCGCATTATTTACGTCAGACACTGGAGGTCAATGCTTTCTCGTCAGCCTAACTCTGCAACATGACCTGCATTCATATACAAAGGCTATCATAAGTGCCACTCACAGACTGGCATCTTCCTCTGGCAGCTTCTCATATTCATCTCATTCGTCCTTTCCTAAAAATAACTCAACAGCTATTTCCCAGCTACTGCGCTTTCCTCTATGATGCTCCCTCACACTCTACATCCTCCTCATTACAGTGCTCCCTAGGAGTTTCACTAGCATACATTCTCCTCATACGCAGATGACTTTCCTCACCATGGCACTTTCCCATCACCACAGCAAATCTCCTCACCTCCGCATCCCACTGCCAAACCCGTGATAACCCTTGAGCGCATCGCCATCCTTTGCCTCCACTTTCAGACCCCACTCCTGCAGTTCAAGAGGCGCAATGCAAACCGATATATCCAGCAGACACTGAGATTCCTCTACGTTCTCCCTACATCAGACTGTAACCCGGTCGACAGTATAAGCTAACATAAAAGCGCAGACTGCTCCTGCATTCAGTTCTAAAATAAACTACATCATTTCATCAGTGGACTGCCTAATGTTGATCCCCCCATCCAAGATGCAAACCGCACCCTGGCGCTGTGCTTTATCGGGCAATCGGCCCCACTAGTGTCACGATATTGTGTTATAACTGATTCAGAACCGTCTGTCATAGTTATATACTCAGCCACAGTTACATAATCTGACCAACTGGTGCTCCTAATGGATTATCTCACTGAGTTTGGGATTTTGTGGATACCTATCCTCCACACTTTTGTTTCTTCTTCCATTTGTCCCCACTGATGTTTGTTCAATCCAACTATTAGGGATTCAAGTTAGCAGCGCAAACCTTTTTTGCCTTTTTGTCACTATTGCTCTTTCCATGAGCCTATAGACAAGGCGTCAAATTGCTATTGAAGGAGTGAGGGGGGGGGGGGTGGTGGGTGAGGAGGGGCATGCGAGCGTGGAAGAGTGAGCAAATACGGAGTGGGTTCAGGCTGTTAGGCGAGACCCGAGAAATTTAGGTTCTGAAGCACTTTATGACTGCTTGGTGCTCCCTTTCTGGGAAAATTATTTTGAACTAGCAAATACAACCCGTTTCGCTTCATGATGGGTGTTGAGAGAGGGAGGGTAAGGAGGAGAGGAAGAGAGGAGAGAGGAGAGAGGGGAAAGGAGAAGAGAGAGAGAGGAGGCCAGGAGGGAAGGGAAGCTGGAGGGGAGATAGGAGCGAGGAAGGTGGGGGGGGGGGTGGGGACGAGCTATGCCTCAACCAAACGTTGCTATACGTGGAGGGAAGGGATGCGAGAAGGGGTGGAGAGAGAGAGAGAGAGAGAGAGAGAGAGAGGAGAGAGAGAGAGAGAGAGAGAGAGAGAGACGAGGAGAGAGAGAGAAGATAGAGATAAAAAAGAAGAAAGAGAAATGTGAGTGGTGGAGGGTGGGGTTAGTAAAG
>CM068958.1:103520723-103532873 GCA_035128595.1 Eptatretus atami | reverse complement strand
CGGAAGAAGCTACCAATGTCAAATTACATCACGTGATTCGAGGTGATGGCTAGCGCTGATTAGATTTTGGTCAAAATCGGTCAAAGGTCAAGGTCACAGTGAGGTCAAACATAATCTTAAATTAACATGGAGAAATGTGAGTATTTTTGCTTCGCTCGACGTTACGAGTTCGTTTTAACTTCGATTTTAATTTGTCTTTAGTTTTTGCGATCGCTTAGGAGCGTTAAAACTCGGTTGTCGAAATTCTGGTAAAAATCGGATGTTTTGAGACGTTTTAAGATTGTATAAAAAATATTTCACTCGAAGCGTCAAGGTCGTCCCATGATGCATTGCGCTCGAGCAGACGTCACGGGTCGTCCCTGATGCAGTGCGCTCGAGCAGACGCGTCGGTGATTGACGTTAAGTTTTGCATGGAAATGGAGATTTTTTGCTTCGCTCGACGTTACGAGTTCTTTTAACTTCGTTTTAATTTGTCTTCGGTTTTTGCGATCGCTTAGACGCTTAAAACTCGGTTGTCGAATTCTTGTAAAATCGGATGTTTTGGAGACGTTTTAAGATTGTATAAAAAAATATTTTCACTCGAGCGTCAAGGATCGTTCCATGATGCATTGCGCTCGAGCAGACGTCACGGTCGTCCCATGATGCATTGCGCTCGAGCAGACATGTCGTTGAGTGACGTTAAGGTTTGCATGGAGAAATGGAGATTTTTTGCTTCGCTCGACGTTTACGAGTTCGTTTTAATTCGTTTTATTTTGTCTTCGGTTTTTGCGATCGCTTAGGACGCTTAAAACTCGGTTGTCAAATTCTGGAACAGCGATGAATAACTGATTATATATAATAAGTCTTTTATCAGATCTTCTTGAAAAGTAATACACTATTATGGATATCTGCTGGTACTGAATCACTAAAAAAAAAAATGGAATTTTTATAAGAAATCTAGTTTTTGTCTGGGACTCATTATCTGCAAACCACAGTGTAAAATCGTAGCCACAATGATTCAGAATTCAAGCTCCCCTTGGGCTTCTGACTGATTCATGCTTTTATTAGACAAGGTCAGAGGTCAAGTTGACGATTTCGTAAGTACAGTCTATGACTGCTTGTTGTTTGTTTGTATGTTTGTTTGTTTGTAGGCACGATAACTCAGAACGAAGAAGACTCAATGTCAAATTACATCACGTGATTCCGCGGGTGATGGCTAGTGCTGATTAGTTTTGGTCAAATCGGTCAAAGGTCAAGGTCACGAGTCAGTATTCGATTTTTGATGGTTGGTACAGATAACTCGAGACGGAGAAGCTCTCAATGTCAAATTACACCACGTGATTCAGGAGGGTGATGCTAGTGCTGATTAGATTTTGGTCAAATCGGTCAACGGTCAAGGTCACGGTGAGGTCAAACATTCGATTTTTGATGGTTGGTACAGAATCATCGTAGAAACTTCTGGTTTGCCTCGCTACCTCTCTGTAGACAGCTTTTATTAGACAAGGTCAGAGTCAAGTTGACGATTTCGTAAGTACAGTCTATGATGCTTGTTGTTTGTTTGTTTGTTTGTAGGCACGATAACTCGAGAACGGAAGAAGCTACAATGTCAATTACTACGTTGATTCAGGAGGTGATGGCTAGCGCTGATTAGATTTGGGTCAAAATGTCAAAGGTCAAGGTCACAGTGAGGTCAAAAAATTCCGTAAATTAACATGGAGAAATGTGAGTATTTTTGCTTCGCTCGACGTTACGAGTTCGTTTTAACTTCGATTTTATTTTGTCTTCAGTTTTGCGATCGCTAGGACGCTTAAACTCGGTTGTCGAAATTCTGGTAAAAATCGGATATTTTGGAGACGTTGAACTTGTTACTTACGAAATCATTACTTGAACTGCTTGTTAGATTTCGTAAGTATATGTTGACGTTTCTGTTTGTTTGTTTGTTTGTTGTATGTTTGGTTTGTTTGTTTGTTTGTAGGCACGATAACTCGAGAACGGAAAAGTCCAATGTCAAATTACATCAGGTATTCAGGGGTGATGGCTAGTGCTGATTAGATTTTGGTCAAAATCGGTCAAAGGTCAAGGTCACAGTGAGGTCAAATTTCGATTTTTGATGGTTTTGACAGATAACTCGAGAACGAAGAAGCTACCAATGTCAAATTACATCACGTGATTCAGGAGGGTGATGGCTAGTGCTGATTAGATTTTGGTCAAAATCGGTCATACGGTCAGTCCGTGAGGTCAAACATTCGATTTTTGATGGTTTGGTACAGAATCATCGTAGAAACTTCTGGTTTGTGTCGTACCTTCTCTAGAGACAGCTTTTATTGACAAGGTCAGAGGTCAAGTTGACGATTTCGTAAGTACAGTCTATGATGCTGTTGTTTGTTTGTGTGTGTTTGTAGGCACGTAAACTCGAGAACGGAAAGCTACAATGTCAAATTACACCACGTGATTCAGGAGCGTGATGGCTAGTGCTGATTATTTTGGTCAAAATCGTCAACGGTCAGGTCACGGTGAGGTCAAACATTTAATTTTGATGGTTTGGTACAGAATCATCGTAGAAACTTCTGGTTTGCGTCGCTACCTTCTCTAGAGACAGCTTTTATTAGACAAGGTCAGAGGTCAAGGTGACGATTTCGTAATTACAGTCTATGACTGCTTGTTTGTTTGTGTGTGTGTGTGTGTATGTGTGTGTTGTGTTTGTAGACGATAACTCGAGAACGAAGAAGCTACCAATGTCAAATTACACCAGTGATTCAGGAGCTGATGGCTAGTGCTGATTAGATTTTTGGTCAAATCGGTCAAAGGTCAGGTCACAGTGAGGTCAAACATTCAATTTTTGATGGTTTGGTACAGAGTCATCGTAGAAACTTCTGGTTTGCGTCGCTACTTTCTCTGAGACAGTTTTATTAGACAAGGTCAGAGGTCAAGTTGACGATTTCGAGTACCAGTCTATGACTGCTTGTTTGGTTGTGTGCACGATATCTCAAAAAGTGTGGACGGATCGGATTAAATTTTGTGGACCGGTTGGTGTGTGACAAGCGAGCTGATTAGATTTTGGTGAAGATCCGGATCGACTACTAGAATTTTAAAGTGATTCTTCACCATTGAGAGATCGGGCCAAAACGATATATAGCACGATATCAAAAGTTGTGACGGATTTAAAACGAAACTTGGTGGACAGGTGGGTATGGACACAGAAGATTGGTCAACTGGTAACATGGAAACGGTAAATCTACAAGAAGGCAATGCTTGAAAAATCGGGTCACACCTAAATGAATAGACATTGGTCAAATCAGTGATTTTGAAATTCTTGAATCTCCCCCACCCCACATTTTATTGACATTTCCAGAAAGTAATGTAAAAATGGCTAATTTAAATACAACTTGATAATACATATAAAAACTGTTGTCCTGGTTATATACCTCACATCGTCAATCACAAATAATCCTAACTTTCTCTGCTCTTCAGAAATGATCTCAACGTACTGTATTATGCAACACGGACAATCAAAATTCTCGCTTTGTTTGCGGATTTACTCCATGTTTTCGGATTTTACACGATATCCCCTCCACAAATTATGATTGTCTCCCCCCCCCCCCCCCCCCCCCCTCATCGGTCCTCAACTCGAGTTGCTGCAGAACCAACCAGTGGCATTGCTCGTGGTTAACTAAACGGCCAAATAGACAGACACCCGAGACCCCGAACCCGCCCGTTCTTTCCTCAATCGCTGTTTTGAAGGCTCAGCTTTGATTGCAGAGAACTTACGCCTTGGTGTCGGGCACTTAGGACGATGGACGTCGTGTCTCATGATGTCATGTGCTCTGCACAGTCTATACCGATCTGGCACAATGAGCACTCAAGCGCTCTCTGTGTGTCCTTAATGTGCGTAAGCAGCGCCGTGGACGTTAAGCCAAAGAGAATTGGACATGCTGAATCCTTGAGAACGACATTCCTCATATCTATGATAAAAACACCTTTAAATTTCACAATATATCCCATTACATAGAAGTCCTACATTTTCCATGGCTCGTACGTGTTCGTGATGCTCACACTTTGACCGGCTCATGGAAGTTCGACAATGCGGGCGTGCTATGTGGTGAAGGGCCAAGCGCAGGTCACGGGTTTGTGGTGGGTTTTGAGACCACCCAACGTGGTTGTAAGGGGACCTGGCGTGTCAGTACCTAATTAGCACACCTGCACCACAGGCATCACTCGTAGCCCAATTATTTTGCCTCTATTGGCTCCCATTCCAGGACAGGCCACAGCATGGACGCGATTGCCGGGTGGGGGCGTTTTAAAAATGTCTTCGGTGACCAACACAAAACAGGAGGTGCGAATTCCAAAAGAGCCCAATCAATTTTACATATGTGACGAGGCATCACAGTATTACTATTACTACTACTATCATTATTGTTATTATTATTATTGTGTTTAACTTAATTTAATTTGATTAATGAGTTGTCATGGATTTTTTTAAATATCAATTTAGGATCTAAAACAGGGTGGGCACTTGAATGCAAATTGGACAGACCAGGCCTGGGCCATTCTTTTATTTTACAATTTGCTTGGCTGTCGCTTTCCATTCTATTTTCATTGTGAGCAACCATTGCGTGTAAACACCGCTTTAATGAGCAGCCAATCTTGCCAAAATAATATAATCCAGTCCTTTCTCAAATGTAGTATATTTGCTCAAAGCATGTTTCACTATGTCATATATGATTCAATAAATTGTATTGCAAGTTGATGTAATATTGACTACATTGTTGTGCTGTAGCACATCGCATACGAAAGAAATGGCAGAAAATATGCTTCGATCTCATTTACTTCATATATCCTTCTTTATTTCTCTCGAAGTATGTATACGACTCCCATACTCTCCCAACATTCTTCATGACTTCCATTCTCTTTTGCTTACCTTCCCCTCTTCTTTCTTTTCTTTTTTAGCTTCCGTTGGACTTAGTCCAAAATGGGGGCTTATGGATTTGGTCTCAACTTTCGTGCGTTGGTGCATGCGTGTGTGCGTCCGCAACCATATCTCGGACATGACTGGACCGATTTTATTCGTACTTGGCACAAAGACAACACATGATGGTATACATATGCACATCATTTTTTTTTCGACATCACATCCAAGTTGGCTGATTGACGGCCATTTTAGTTGTATAAAACCCAATTTTGGACATGTCCTCAGTCATTTCTCTGACTTGCATGTACCGATGTTGCTTAAACTTGGCATGCAGATAACAAATGATGGCTTACATGTGCAGGTCGTTTTCTTTTCAAGATCAGATCCAAGATGGCCGACTGGCAGCCATTTTAGTTGTAAAAAAAAACCCGATGGTGAACATGTCCTCAACCATTTCTTGGACATGCATTTACCAATGTTATTCAAACTAGGTACCGAGATGAAGAATGGTGTCTTACATTTGCAGCTCATTTTGTTTGGAGATTATTTCCAAGATGGCCGACTGGCAGCCATTTTGTTACTTAAATGTGTCCCCAACCATTTCTCTGACATGCAAGGCCTGATTTTGTTCAAACTTGGCAAAAGCACAGCACACAATGGCATACACTTTCCCCTAATTTTATTTTGCATTCTGATCAAAAACAGTCGACGGGTAGACTGGCGGCCATTTTAGTTGTAAAAAAAACCCCGATGTTGAACATGTCCTCAAACATTTCTCGGACGTGTATTTACCATTGTTGTTCAAACTCGGCATACAGATAGATGAATGATAGCTGATATATGCACGTCATTCTTTTTCTATATTAGATCCAAGATGGCCGACTGGCGACCATTTTAGTTGTAAAAAAAACCCGATTTTTATTTATTTATTTTAACACGACCCCAACTATTTCTCGGACAAGCATTTACCAATGTTGTTCAAACTTGGCGCACAGATAATGAATGATGGCTTTCATATGCACATCATTTTTATTTGAGATCATTTAAAGATGGCCGACTGGTGGCCATTTCTTATTTAAATGTGTCCCCAACCATTTCTCAGATATTCATGGTCTCATTTTGTTTAAACTTGGCACAAGCACAGTAGATGATGACATACACATGCCCCTCACTTTATTTTGTGGTCTGATCAAAGACGGCCGACTGGCAGACTGGCGGCCATTCTAGTTGTACAGAAATATGGGCTAGCCCTTTAACTTTGTACAGCAAAATTACTAAAACAACAGGGGCTCTGACATTTTGTCTATTTTCTTGTTCATTTTAGATCGCCCTTCCGTTTTGTGTGATGGGTAATGGGCCAATTTGCGTTGTGTGAGATTAGGTAGTTTATTCCCCTCATTCTTTTCCCATTTTAATTCTCTGCACACAAATCTCTTTCACGTAAGCAAGCACACCAAAGCACACAACAGACAGGGACACCCACAGTCATTTGCATATGTTCACCAAATTCCCATTTGAATCTTGTGCCGCAATTCAACTAGCACATCATTACAACCTTCACCCACATTACCAACTAATGCTACAACGATCATGACGCCTTTATTGTAACTCCACCTCATTGTAACATTACCCAAGCTCGCTGTATATTTGCCATTGCCACCTCAACCACAACAAACAACCACGTTGCCTAAACCACCATGCCACAACTCACAGCTATGCCAACGCTACCATCGCCTCAACCACTACCACTATATTTTGCCCACCACTGCCTTTGGAATTGTGGGAACAATGGGCACAACATACCAATAGCAGACACTTTGACTCTGGACGTTCAGACGTCTAACTTGAAGCACAAGTGTGCGCTAAGGACCACTCAAGCTCGTAAGGAGAGTTCGAGCGCTCCACTTAATTATGGTCTCCATTGGGTGTCCAGCACACATTTGCACCTGGAGAGTGCAGCCAAAGACCCCAGCACCATGTTCAGTACAGAGCTCCATGGCGTGTGTCACCTGGGAGGTTATGCCAGCATCTTCACAGTTGTACTCTCGCATGGGCGGTACTGGTGCTGGGCAATCATGCGTACACCAATTTGGGTACCGTAAGACTCGTACGCTCTGCCTCACGACCTGTTTGATCCACGATCAGGCACCTCCCTCACCAAGTGATAATTAATATAAGCACCGCATTCCACACATACAGAGCTTTTATTTGGCTTGGTCAGCATTACTTAGCGAGAGGAGGAATGGAGTGGGGGGATCGGAGCTGTGGAAAGGAGCTTACGGGTCAGAGGGGTGAAAGGAGGTCGTGGAGTGGAGAGCTGGGCGAGTGAGAGATCTGGACGCCAGACCGAGCGCAGTCATTAGGGCCAAGCCAATAAAACACTCACATTTACAGAGCTCTAACACATCAGTAAGCTATTTCCTCACATTGTCTGTCTCTTTTGTTTCCGTCTCATCTGCTGTGGACACATAAAGAGCGATTACCCAGGCAGGTCCCAAATGGCTGTTCTTTACAGACTGGCCCCCACAGACACGTACCTCTTTTTCAGTTTTCCTCATTGCACCTCACCCACACCCTAAATTTCACCTCTTCAAGCTACGTACCTTAGACACACCAGTATTTCTTCTCTTTACCTCATCAGTGTTTGGGTCGTGCAGGTTCGTCAACCCTGCTTGGTGAGCAAAGAGGTCAAAAACACCTCATCCTTTTTCTTGTCTTTTCCCTGAATCTACCATTCCCTGGAATGACCCAGAGGGTGCCTGTTTTGTTAGTGAGTGAATAAGACTGTGTAAGTATTAGCTTTGGTTAGCTATGCATTGTCTTCTTTTTGCTTACTGTATGTCTGTATTTCTTTTGCCACACCTCGCCCATTTTGCATTTTCCCTGCTGCACATACAGGATCTTCTTTGTAATAAACCCCATGTAAGTTTTTTTTTGTATATACTGTCGAGGCTCGTATAAGAGCTACCACACAGAACATTACAAAGGGAGCAGGAGACAAGCGGGGCGGGAGAGGGAAGCACGAAACAGGAGGGAACAGAGACATTAGAAGATCTGTGGAAGGGAGAGGGATGGGGTCTGTACAGGGGGTAAACAAAATGGCCACTGCAGGGACTTTCAGGAAAGAAAGCAGGGAATTTGAAGGAGGTGGGTTTGGGGTGGATTAATGGGGGTAGAAAAGATCATGGTTTTGGATGGGGGAAGATGCGAGATGGTGGTGAACAGCTGTTTTGAAGACCTGGAGGGAATAGTGGGATTGAAGAGAGTGTGGGAGTATTTTTTTTTTCCAGAAGTGGGGGAAAAAAGGAATGAAAGAGTGAAGGTGAGCAGTGATTCCTAATTTTAGTAGTTTCACCAGAAGGGGGTTGCTAGTCAAGTGGCTTAGTGACATAATTGTTACAGACTGGATACAAGCACCAAATTTTCTGTGCATACCCTTTGTGTGTCATGGCTATCAAATTTTGAGTAGGAGCCCATCCAAAATATTAATCCTTTCATTGCTAAGTACACATTCAATATTTTGATATTGGTAGTACTCATTATTTCCATCTCTGATGTTATTTTATTGTTAATTTGTATTTTATGTTAATTTGTATTTTATTATATCCTATTAGGATGTTATTCATGTTGTATAGGTCTTAATGAGTAATAAGAAGTCAATATAGAATAACTATGAGAAGTAAATTATAGAACAGGGGTTCCACTTGGTTGTGAGAAATTGAAAGTGAAACTGTTTTCCATGCGTTAACAGGCTGTGATACTACGTCTGCCCTGAAAGGAAAAGGGAAGTTGTCTGCATGGAAAGCTTGGCAAGCCTACAGTGATGTCACTGATGTCCTTATCTGGTTAGCTGATAATCCCTTCCAGCTGATAGATGAAGAATCCGATGACTTTCGTAGTATAGAACAGTTTGTTGTCATTCTCTATGATCAAACAAGTGTGCCAGTAGTATCAACGAAATAAGAAAAGACCATTTCTGTAAGAGAAAAATTTCAATGGAAAGGCTACCACCAACTCAGAATGCACTGCGACAACACGTAAAACGTGCCATTTACCAAATGGCATCTGGACAACAAGCACCCTCACAAAACCAACACTACCTTCTCCAAGTGACTTTGGATGGATTAAAGAATCACAAGCTTGGGCTCCTCGATGGCTAACAGTTCCTGAAGTGTCAGTTGCCTGTCGGAATTAATTTGATGTTCTTCTAAAACAGACTGTACTCGCTGTAAATGTGGACAGGCTAACCTTGACTGCTCTCCTTTGTGCAAATGCAATTGTCAGAAATCAACAAATTGATTTGCACATTTTTGGTATGTGAATTCTGTGACTAACTCACACTGATATTGTGTTTGTATATTTGTGCCTAACCGCTTCTCTACTCTCAGCTCTCAGGCTTATATATCTGGGCTTGTACAAGAAGGTCCATGTGCATTTTTTCCATTTTGGGTTTATTCCCTAAAAGTACTTAGTTTGAGTTATATATGTATAATTTATGGCAAATAAAAAACACATTGGCTTCCTGAATAGCATACTGCTGCGCAATACACCTTAGTCATTCTAGCACCAGAAAATATAACTAAAACTAAGTACTTTTAGGAATAACCCCCAAAATGGAAAAAAGCACATAGGACCTTCTTGTACCAAGCCCCAGATATATATATATATATAGTATATATAATATATATATATATAATATATACATATACATACATATACATATATATGTATACATATACTGTATATATATATGTATATGTAGATCAGGTACATATTCTGACCTATTGAATGAAGAAAAACTTCGCAGCTTTTCACAAGAAATGGTTTGACTGTTAAACTGGGGTAGATTTGATAGACGGTAAATTGTGATATTATGCAATACCTGTGAATATTTCATCTGGGCTCCTAGCCTAATTTGAATGGTTTGATATATCAAACATCCATACCAAGTTTGGTGCTTGTATCCGCTTTGTAACAATCGACTCAAAATATGCCGATAAGCCACCAAACTATGCTGGCGGATCTTGAGCACACTGTGGAAATATGGGGTGGGGACAGATCACAAATATGGGGGAGGGGACAGATCGCAGAGGGTGGGGGAGGCCTAAGAGGAGACAGGAGCAGACAGAATGACCACCGACAGGCCTGCGGTGTGTGCGAGAGAGAGAGGGAGAGGCAGAGAGAGCGACAGACGACGGAGAGACAGAGACAGAGAGAGAAGAGAAGAGAGAGAGAGAGAGAGAGAGAGAGAGAGAGAGAGAGAGAGAGAGAGAAGACAGAGACAGAGACAGAGAGACAGAGAGACAGAGAGACGCGAGAGACCTAAAGACAGACTGACCGACTGATTAACCCAAAGACTCAGCTTCCTCGTGGAGATACCAATGCCTTGGTTTCCACAGTGTGAAGCTGAGCTAGGTGTGAGGCTTTGCTGTAACACTATGTCTAATGGAATCGGGTAGTGCTCGTCACACTCCACATGTTTCGATATCCCTGCCAATCACATCGCGTGCCCTGGTCGAATGGTTTGCATTTGCGGAACAATAGTCTGGGTGGCAGACGATGGTTGTTCTTTGCGGATTATGCGTTTTACCATGTGAGATAATCTGCGGCGATGCTCACCTTAGCAGTCAGGAGGTGCGTCTGATGTTTAAATGTCGAATGTGGTCCTCATTAGTTAGATAGTCATCGGTATGCCATCTTGATGAAATTTAGGATGGCATATCATTGAAGTCATGGGACTCACTTCTAAGGAGGGTCTAATTGTATGACCGTGCACTCTGGCCTTCGGGGTGAGGATTTGCGTGTTTGTTTGATCATGTGCTTCAGCCTTTGGTTGAGGGGCATGTGTAACGCCAAGGGACAGTCTTGCTGGACTGTGTGCTTTGGCCATGGGGTCAATGGTCACGTCCAAGCTGTTTGAATGTTTTGATTTTGTTCCCTTTTTATGTGTAAAGGTGCCTTCACAATGAGGGCAAACAATCCGAGATCCAGTAGGTGGTACCATTTGATGTTAACTGAAGTTGACGATGTAATCTTTGTCTGTGTGACAGATTTGCTGGGCTGAGGCTTCCGATTGGAGGTGATGCTTTGGTGTAGGACTATGTCCAATGTGCTCGTCACACTCCACATGTTTCGTTTTTATATATAGTATATAATATATGTATATAATATTATATATATATATTATATATATATAATCATCTTCTTCTTGCGAATGGCAGCTTCGTGCTGGGTAGATATATATATATTTCTGGAAGCGTAACTATCGCTGATGCAGTGCCCCTCTACCAGTACACACTGGTACTCATTCGCCGACCTCGAAGGATGACAGGCTGAGTCAACCCCTAGTTGTATTAATTCAGCAGCCAACAGGACTTGAACTCAGGACCCGAGGATCCCAAGCCACAACCCCAACCACTAAGCCAACACCAGGCTATCTATATGACATATGTAATAATATACATATATGTATTTACATATTTACATATAATATATATATATATATATATATATATCAGCCTGATGTGGCGCAGTGGTTAGGGCAGCGCTTTGGATCCAAAAGTCCTGAGTTCAAGCCCCGTTGGGCCACTGAATTAATACACACCAGGAGGTTGATCAGCCTGTCATCCTTCCGAGGTCGGCGAATGATACCGTATACTGGCCGTGTATACCCCGGTTAAAATAGTGTACCATATCCCTGTGTGTAAGAGGCGACCAGGGTTGCGTCAGGAAGGGCATCCGGCGTAAAACATGTGCCAATCACTATGCGGATCAATATGGATGATCCGCTGTGGCGACCCCGAACGGAGCAGCCGAAAGAAGAAGAAGAAGAAGAAGAAGAAGATATATATATATTATAACATACATACAGTGGGAGAACAAGTATTTGATACACTGCCGATTTTGCAGGTTTCCCACTTACAAACCACGTAGAGGTCTGTAATTTTATCATAGTACACTTCAACTGTGAAAGACGGAATCTAAAACAAAATCCTGAAAATCACATTGTATGATTTTTAAATAATTAATTTGCATTTTATTGCATGAAATAAGTATTTGATACATCAGAAAACAGAACTTAATATTGGTACAGAAACCTTTGTTTCACCCCGAAGTTTGGATTTGGAGTGGACCTAATTTGCAAATTTTCAAAATGGCCACCAAACATTCTGGCGAAGACAGTATAGGGACATGCTAAATTTCACTAAAAGTTCAGCTTTATCCTGTGTCTGAATCTCAGCAAGGAGCACGATGAAAAAAAT
>CM068958.1:103478069-103508028 GCA_035128595.1 Eptatretus atami | reverse complement strand
AACTTTTTCTGAGGGTCTCAATATATAGAACAGGAAAATACCAAGTTTTGCTGCACAAGAGAGATGTACATGAAAACTCCCGCAGAGCATATACTATTATCAAAGCTTTTCCACTTGCACTACTCAGGTTAAAACCGCAAACAGATGAAGAAGAAGCACCAAACTCTCATTTATCAAGTTACAATGTAGTGTCCTTAACGCTTTTGATTGGTTGAGAGAAAGAAAGGACGGATTACCTGATTGGTGGAACCACAGAGCATCATGAATAATGAGTGGATGGAAATGAACCATCATGAATAATCATTAGGTGGAGATGAATCACCAAAGTACTGATGGAAACATAATGCTAATGAGCTGAGGCTAGTTGGAGGGAGGGGTGGTGTGGTTTTCATGATGACTCAACCTTGACTGGTAGAGTTGTCACAGTCAAGCCATCATAGTCAAATTGATATAAAGTTCGGACAAATTATTTCTGTCTACAAAGAATAGGATTGGTTGACCTGATGAATGTGACCTCCATTGCACGAAGGTGAGCTAAACTGTGTCCTCATTATTCATGATGCTCTATGGTTCCACCAATCAGGTAATCCCGTCCTTTCTTTCTCTCAACCAATCAACGTTGAGCACATGACATTGTTACGTCATAAACGAGAGTTTGGTGCTTCTTCTTCATCTCTCTGTGGTTTTATCCTGATGAGAGCAAATCGAAAAGCTTTGATCATGTCTATTTTATTGAAATGAAAGTGTAAATTTTGTTTTTACAAATATAATGTTTGTACACACAGTTTTGTCAGTTTAATATAATGAGAGAGGGCCTAAGTGGTATATTCTAAAGTTTTCTTTGTTCCAAAGTTTTGTCAAAATATATATTTCTTTTTAATGGAAGGTTGGCCGCTGTTATATTTAAACACTCATTACTCAGAACAACATACGTTGTGAATTGTTTTCATGACATCCTCCAGTCTGAGAGTCCCCTCTTGTTTTACTTGCAGCAAAGGAGATGGAGCATTTTTTGGGGCACTTGCAATGGACATCTCCTACAGAACCAAAAGGGGGAAATGTCTTGCGGAGAAAAAATAATGGCATTAACAAAGTGAAGAACAATAATGAAGAGTTTTAGTGTCACCGGAATCTGTATCAGAAAAACATTGCTGGCATGCCGAAGCTGGCCGGCGCTTTGTGGGGAATGTGGGAGAAGTGATTGTTGGGTTTTTCTTCTCCATTGTGTGGTCCAGAAGCTGAGATCGGGTTGCTCTGCGAACACTGTTTGCGCCTCCAGAGGGCTCTGCGCTCCCTGTAGATCTGCTCAATGTCGCGTCTCGGCGTGTGGCGGACAGCCGTCTCCTCTGGGAGCACCCACTCCTTCGTCAACGTGATCAAACGACAATCCACTAACCCCTGCCTCCTCTCCCTCCCACCAAGTCTTCCTTCTACAATCCCAGGAAAATTCCTCAGGATCAATCCTAACGGTTCCGGGCATGCTTTGAGGGAGCTCGCATGGTCGGGGCAACGTCCGGAATGCGGGACTTGTCCATCACCCGAACTGACGGCTCGTCACTGTGACTTCATGCCTCGAATTCATACTCACAAAGCAACCCTGTGTCATCTCCCTCATCCTCGTGCTTTTGCTTCTCAAGGCGGACGGAAGCACAACAAACCGCACGCGCACTGAGCGACGTGTTGATTTATTTCCCGTCATGCCGTGCACGCCACATCGGCTCTTGTGGAATGTTTGTGGATGTTCTGTTGATGGAGAAATTGATTTTTACAATATCGACTTACAGCAGGAATCAAGTACCAGCTGACGGGATAGCTTTAGATGCGTGTGTACCTGGCTCGTTAAGTTGTTTTGCCTGGGTTCAAATGTTGACCCAGGCATCACCCAGGTGTTTATATATGCATGGTGATGGATGTAGTAAAAGTGTGTGCGCCGTCCATCACAAGGCTATTAAGCAGGACGACCTGTCTACCAGCACAGGTTGTTGGTGGACTTTAAACAAAAAGGCACACAATTATGTTTTGTGAAGAACGTTGGATCAATTTCTATGCTGTCCCGTGTGCTTGCATTCGTTGGTGGATATAAAAGACAAGTTGGGTCGCCTGGTTAGAAAGATCTGGTTAGTTAGACTTCAGTAAACCATCACGAAGATTGATGTTTAAACCTGCAGCAAAAATTAATCCGAGAGTGCAGCACGGAAATGATGGCCCAAATGACCTCAATTCCTTGTTTGACGTCATTTTCTCCCCAGTCTCGTGTTGTTTTATATATATGATTTTTCACAAACACACACCTCACTCTTATATACAGTATGTAGATCCCACAGTGTCTTTTTTTTATTGTTTATTTTTTGTGTACAGAGTCAAGGCTCATGGAAGAGCTAGAACACTGAATGGATCAGGATGAAACAGAACAAAAACTAGAAGGGCACTCGGTGGAGCGCATACCTCCGCCACGTAATGTCTGATCCACAAGAACATATTGGGCCCAATACATTTTTGAAATATCATGCGACACAGTACTCTATCGTTTTTGGCCCTTTCTCTCAATGGTGAAGAATCACTTAAAAAAAATTAAATAAATCTCGTATCGGATTCGGATTCGGATCTTCACCAAAATCGAACCAATTCGTCCTTGCCACACACACACACAACGTGTCCACCAAGTTTCATCCGGATCTGTCCGCAACTTTTTGAGATATCGTGCACACAGACAGACAAACACACAGAAAGGGCTGAAAACATAACCTCCTTCACCTTCAGGGAGACTTGCATTTTGGTCATACCGTGGATATGTATTAGAATATATTTTTAAAATATATTTTTGAATGTATGGGCAAACGGTTAGCATAGTGCAAGGTAGCTGTGGGTAAAGCGAATAAGGTTTAATTTGTAAAAGTAGGGGGTGGGGGGGGGACATAAATCAAATGGAGTGGTGTTAACACTGTGTAGGAATCTAGTGAGGCCTCATCTGGAATATTGTGTTCAGTTTTGGTCATCACATCTCAGGAAGGACATAGCTACCCATCATTGAGCTCGTAGATTGGTTCCAGCGCTAGATAGGCTAAGCTATGAGGAACGGTTTTTGGAGACAAGAGTTCATACATTACATGAGATGATTACGAGCGGATTTGATTGAGATCTTTGAGATAATGAATGATGTAGACATAATAAGTTTGGAGGTATTTTTTCAGCAGAATAGACAGTGAGAGGACCAGGGACCACAGCTGGAAAGTAAAGCAGATACGTAAGAGTTAGGAAGGTATTAATGTAAGGGTCTTTCTAGAGAGTAGTTAATGCATGCAATGGTCTCACTGGAAAGGTGGTGCCAGTAGAAAGAGTAGGTAGCTTTAAATTGCAATTAAATAAGTACTTAGATGCAATGGAGGTGGAGGAGTACATGGGTATTAGCAGGATTTCTAGATAGCTTTTGTGTAGATAGGTGTTCGTCACTGGTGTTGGTGTCACGGAGGCATGATGGGCCAAATGGACTCCTCTTACGCCAAACTGTTATTTCTTGTTGTTGTAATACGAGCTTCCACTAGGTGGCGCAATACGATACACATTTACATAGAGATAATTGGGGTCCTTCCCCAATCCTGAACCCCTGGACTTTCATTTTCTTTTTTGACCCCATAAAACCTTCCCGTGCACCACGCCAGTGCAACCCTCAGTTTTCAACTCGTTCCATCCAGCGGTTCAGGAATACATGTTAGTAAAACAAACACACAAACAGCAGGATATAGTGCATGATAATTCCTCCACTTCTATAACATCTACGGTTTTCTTTTAGAGAATTGTATTTTATGAGCCAGTCAGCCAACATAGCATGAAAACAGGGTTTTACAATCGTGTGTGTGTGCGTGTGTGTGTGTGTCTGTCCAAGGCATAACTTCTTTTTTAATCATTTGAGATTTTGGCATGAACTTTTCAAAAAGAACATTATTTTGAGAATATCGAGAAGCCAAATTAATTGGGTCAAAATATCAAAGGACAGTCACAGTAAGTAGAGAAAGGCCTTATTTGCCCATCCGCCACGCAGCGTAAGACGGCCAGGTTTTCGAATCACTTTCCTCTTTCTTTATTTGTTTACCATTTCAGATGCAGTGTGTCTGTCCAGGCCATAACGTTTATACCATTTGAGATTTTATAAACAAATTTCCAACAAACCCTTATTATGAGAAGATGGAGAAAACGGATTAATAAATTTTACAGATTTACCTCTGCCACAGAATGTGGACGGAGGTTATGTTTTCACCCCTCTCTGTCGCTGTTTGTTTGTCTGTGAGGAGGATATCTCCAAAGGTTGTGAGTGGATTCGGACGGAACTTGACGTACAGTTTAGGTGTGTGACAAGGACGAATTGTTTCAATTTTGGTGAAGATCCAGATCTGGATGCAGTAATTTTTATAGTGTTTTTAAGTGATTCTTCACCATTGAGAGATAGGGCCAAAAATGATACAAAGGAAAATATTTCAAAATGTTTTGGATGGGTTATGACAAAACTAGGTGGATGAGTTGGTTAGGTGACAAGAACAAGCCAATTTGATTTTGGTTAAGGTCCGGATCCAGATCTCGCCTATCAGTGGCATACACAACGTAAACTATTCAGCCTGGCGGAGGTATGTGCTCGACTGAGTGCCGTTCGAGTCATGACTTGTAATACCCACTCCCAATGGGAGTTGCGTGCTATATGATACACATTTACATCGAGAATTTGCATGTCTCCACCCTGAACCCCAGGGACTAGGAATATTTTTATCATCTAAAACCATACTTAGCACACCCCGAGTACAAGCACAAGTTTTCAACTCCTTTCAGTGGTCTAGGATTGCATAGAAGTCAAACAACCACACAAACAAACAGACACTTCTTAAATTATAGATAGAACGAGCTGGAAGCCCATGGTAAATGAGCTGGAAGCCCATGGTAAAATACCTTGATAGAAAAATAAAAGAAAAGGAAGCTTTTTATTCTTGCGCTGGTTGAAAGACCAAAATTGAGGCAGTTTTATAATTTTCCTGTAGGTTTGCATTCATTTGAAGCAAGATTTACTTAATAATTATAAATTTTCAGTGCATATGGGTTAATTTGAAGCAACTTTTAAGGACTTGATTGTCTCTGTAGTGCATTTCCATGTTTTTTTGGGGGGGAGGGGGGGCAGACAGACAGCATTAGCCTATTAAATACTGTATACAGTACTGTATAGAGTATTGTGAAATTCAAAAATCAACATATTTATTAACAGCAAATATATCACGGTATAATTATGTCATAACATCAAATAAAATGAATTGGAAGCGATCAAAGCAGCGGTCTGTTACCTTATACACCACCAGGTTCAATATTTGGTTCGACCGACATTTTAAAAAATTTCCCCATATGGAGAATTTGACCTTTTTAAAGTCTATGAAATTTAAGTCCACAATTAACCTTTTTAAAGTCCATAAAAATAATTTAAGTTGATAGATTAGCTTAAACTTTTCCCATCACTGGGGACGGGTACTTTTGCTTGGTTTGGATCAATTTGAAGGAACTTTTGCGGAATATTGTTTTTTCTCTCCGAGTGTTTCTCTGTTTCAAGGTGGGACAGACAGACAAATATATTAATTATGGCATTAGCTTTTATACATATATATATATATATATATATATATATATATATATATACGATTATAATTTCTAGTTAGGAAATATTTTTGTCTACAAGATGTTGAAATAACGATATATAAATACTGATATGTTGAAATATATTACCAAGCTGGCGTTTTTGGATGGAGTATTGTGAGTATCTCCTTCCCAGGATTTGTTGAACTTTCTTCTCGCATGGACGGCAACCTCTCGACAGAATGTGAGCTGATCCAAAAGCGCCAGACTGATTGACTCAGCTAAGAGACAGAAAGCAGGAGAGACAGACTCAGAGCGCTTCCTCTTTGGGCACAGGTTTTACACCCTGCCCGAAGCTCACTAATCACTGGTCACAAGAATCTCTGTCCCCAGTTCTACAAATCAGATGCTAGGGGTTTTGCCAATGACAAATCACTCATTTTTCCCAACCCTAAGGCACCTGCAAGTCGCTGCCCATTGACACTCACCAACAGATCTTCATGGAATAACACAATTTTAAATAGCTATATTTTGCTCTCTTTTTCGATAAATTCATCCTCTGCCGCCCAATGTTGCACCACCATTTTGTGGTGGGCGATATAAGTAGCTCAGAGCTTGAGCTCTGAGTGAAACCAAGAGTGCAACACAATTAACCTGTTTTAAATAATTTAAATTGAGAGATCAACTTAAACTTTTCCCATCACTGGGGATGGGTACTTTCACTTGCTTCTCCCATCACTGGGGATGGGTACTTTTGTAAGAAAACACATAATACAGAATGAGTTCTAAAGCTACATATGAATATATATGGTCTCCATGCCTTAATCTCACTATTAACACCTCCCCCATAAACGTAACAATATACTTAGTAAACATTTTGTCTTACTAATTATGATTACCCATTTGTTAGGCTAGCAGGATGACGTAGACATATGCACACTCACCTATAAGCTGTCTAGCATGGGTATAAATCATGGCCCAGCTACAAACTGCTATCCTGGTGTTTCACAGACAGAGTGATTCATCAACTTGTGTGGTGTCCTTTGGATGGACGTTAAATGGGGGTCCCTTCTGCCGGTGTTAGTTGGTGGACGTTAAAGACCCCACGGTGTCCTTCGTGAAGAGTAGGCAAGCTATCGCCGGCACCATGAACAAATTACAAATTCCTGCTCCAACCCATTGCATCAGTGACACAGCCGCTCCCCCATCCAATGATGCTACCTCACAGCCTTGTGCTGCATTCGAAAGAAGAACCCATCCGTTGAAAGTTCACACAAAAAATTGCCAATTCTCTGTATGTATGTGGATATGTCTGAACCTTATAGAATCAAAGACTGCTTGGCCATTTTCCCTCAAGTTTTGGATAAGTGCTTGAGAGCAGGTAATGGACAAAATATATCCACCCCATACCCCTCCCTGAGAGCGTGGGGAGACCACTTGCACATGGTTATAACTACTTAAGAGGGGTATTGATACCATATCTAGCTCCGGAGGAGTGGATAATACTAAGTATTTTGTGGTTGGCATTTTTGGATGGAATCTTGTAAGTATCTCCTTCTCAGGACTTGATGAACTCTCCTCTCATTTTATAGTTAAAACTATAAAAGCTCTTTATTAATGGATAACATGGAAAAATAATCTGTGGGGTGATTTTATAGAACACCATTATGACCTAATTGTTCAAACATACACGTATTGTATGTCGATAAAATTCTTCCAAAGTTATTGGAGATTAATGTTATCATTACTCAGCCATGATTACGCAGGTTTGAAAGAACACTCGTGCAACAAACCTCTAAGAATAGACTCAGTGCGCTGAAATACTGATACGTCTTCCTTTGTTGATGTCTAATGACGTCCTCATTTTCAATTACGATTGCTGAGGCAAACAATTGATGTGAAAGCAATTTTGTTTTTTTCTTAAAAGTCAAATATGTTTTCTTAAATTCATAATATTCATTACAAAAATACATCCGAGCATTGGCTCTTCAGTTGAATTTGTTCAATCTGAACTCAGCCGACAAGGCCTATTTCTATAGCTTAATGGAGTACTCCTCTCCTCATATATTCTGATTGCCATTCTTCACAGTCATACCTGTGGAATTTCTCCTCGATCTGTTCAGCTGTTAGGAGGAAGATTTTTGAAGGTTTAAAAAAATATATACGTATATATTATGTCTGCTTGACCAAGTTATCCCCAGATGACCCTCAAAAAATTTCATACTGATTGGATGTAACGTGATTGCAATTATGACATCAAAAAAGAAGGCACCTATGACATCATAAAAAAATCACGCATATTCCCCATGTGGAGTACTTGTCACGTGCCAATTTTCGTTTTTTCCCTTGGTGTTGATTCGGAGATACAGAGGTCCAATGTTTCTCCTTTTATCCAACATGGGTGCCACACCACATGACTTATGACATCATAATTATTATTAAAACATCTTACATGAGTCGTCGCACCTCTGGTGAAAACCTCTGTAAATCTGACAAGCAGTTCCAGAGAAAAGGAATAACAAAATGCAGACATGCACGTACGCACGTACGGGACTGATCGCCTAGCCCCACTTTTCGCTTCACGAGCGCGGGCTAAAAATTTCAATCTCAGATCAGATGAGTGATCTCTCTGAACTGCCTCTCCCTCGATCTTTCTCAATCTCAACGTTCCCTCCTCGTCCTTCCCTCTCAGTGCTTCCCTCCCAGCCCCTCCAGATCACACACATTCTTCCAGGAACAGGAACAACCTCCTTGAGAAACTCTCAAAACCAGGCTCTCTGCTTACCTCCACTTTTTTGTTTCTCTCTTCTTCCGCTTGTGGAACTTCATTCTTCAGTCTGTTGAATCTCACCTTTATCTCTGGGGATTAGAGTTGGCTGGGCACCACTATCTCAGGTCATTCCTCTTACACTCCCGCCCATAACACTTTCTACCATCATGCTCCTCCATGAGCTTCCACGAATCTTATACCTTAGTCTTCCACCGTATTTAACGCGTTACATTAGT
Organism: Eptatretus atami; assembly: GCA_035128595.1. Classification (NCBI taxonomy): domain Eukaryota; kingdom Metazoa; phylum Chordata; class Myxini; order Myxiniformes; family Myxinidae; genus Eptatretus; species Eptatretus atami. The sequence continues at coordinate 103,499,418 of CM068958.1, read as the reverse complement.
TATTCATGCCTGTTGTGTGTATCCTTTATAACATCGTTAAAAACAGTGAGTTTGCTGTTTGGAATGATTTTCTATTTTGTTTGACTGTCAGACAGGCAGACCAAAGTTAAAAAACAAATTATCTCACTCCTCTCTACACATATGCAATCAGGACAAATTCTGAGCCAAAGTACTGCTAAACTACAGGTCGTTTTCTGATCAGTTTAAAAATATAACATTCAATTGAAATTAAGTTGTTCCTCATTCATAAACTGACGTTTGTAGACAGAAGACAGACAGACAGGCAGACAGAACTGAACCATTTCTTAACCCCGCTTTTCACTTTTCTTGCAACCTGAAACATCTCTTCCTTTCTTTTTCTTGAAATGATTTTTTTTTCATCAACCGCTGTCACAACGGGAACCCAACGGGTTCATGGGTCGTCTAGTCTCTTCCTGTCATCCTCCATGGTCTCGCATCAAATCAACACCTGCTGAGGTCTTCGGTTGGTCGAAGTATAAAATGAACAGAGTTCTGCTAACGTGATCCCCCTTGTGTTTATGTTTGCACATGTAATATATATATATATATATATATATATATATATATATATATATATATATATATACATAGATATGCATATACATACACACATACACTAGTGAAGATGCTTAGACATTGTAAGCAATAACGAACCTTTTGTGCTGTCCTTCCCATTTCAACATTCCCAAGAAACTTCCCCATTGTCCTGGGCCACTCACCTGCATTTGATTTTTTTTCATTTAATTTCTTTTTCCTTTTTTTTCATTTATTTATATTTTCATTTACGGATGCTTCCCAAGGGTTCTGTGCTTTTTCCCGGCGTATCAGCTTCGATGTCCGTCGGCGCGCAAAACTGCGTGCTTCCCCATTGTCTCGGGTTGCTGACCTGTATTTATTTTGTTCATCTATTTATATTTTCATTTACGAATGTTGTCTGACGGTTCTGTGATTTTACCCTGTGTATCGGCTTCGATATCCATCGGTGTGCAAAATTTCAGCTTTCTGCATCACCCAGAAGGTCCTGAACACGAATATCAGTCAGTGAGTGAGTCAGTCAAGAGTCAGTGAGTGAGCGGTTGGAATGAACTTTAAATATTAGAACAACCTGCATGGGGCTTTTACTTAGAATTGTAATTGTATGAATTGTATGGTTATAATTGTGCATTGTTGAGTTAAGAGATGGCCTGGGTAAACGTGACATCAATTTACATGCAAATGGCTCGAGTAAGTAACTATAGCACCTGTTGTGCTGATTTGCTGATTCAGGGAGCTACCATTTGTCATTGACATTGTGTTCTGTTTGTGGTTTAATAAGGTGGAATTTTTTTTTTTAACTCTTCTGTGTCTGGTATTTTCCTGTGTGCACATCCATGTGTAAAAGGCTCATCATCACAGAGATCTCGATTAATGATCGTAATTATAAGCGTCTATAACTGTCTATAACCACTCAGCTGTGTTTCATATATACTTTCATATATACTTCATATATAACCACTCATACTTGGCTTTCGAAATGACGTTTGAATGCCAACGGGTCTTTTTTGCATGAGCTGTGTGTGCATGTTCAGTGACCCGTTTATGTTCGTCCGGGCACTTTTAACCTGCCGCTGCGAGCGTGAAATCTGGAAGTTAAATCGTCTTTTTTAACATAATTTTCAGCATTTAAACAAAAGAGTGGCAATTTCAAGGTGGTTATCCATCATTATTGTGTTCCTGGATGCAAATCGGACTCATGGAAAAATATGAAATACGAGAAATATCCATGGATGAGACATCCATGTGTAAAAGACATCCACAATTGACAGGTGGCGGTGGATATAACACACACACACACACACCTATAATTGAGTGCATAATTGTGAGTGTGCAGGAACGCAGTGGCCTGGTGCTTCAGTAGGAAACAAGGATCACTTGGTTTTGTTACACCAACGTGTCTTGTCTACCATTAGTCCAGCTTGTGCATTTTATGGAGAACTTTGAGGCCCGTTTCAGTCGTTGCGAGAAAGGCCACGGCTGCAGCTGTTTCTGAGGCAGCAGAGGCTGTGCAGCAGCTCATGCCAGAACTGCAGAAGCTGCTGACTCAACTTGAGACATAGGTGGCAATACCAGTGCCACCTCTCTTGCCCCTCCCCTAATGGAGGTGAATACTTTGAGACCTGGTGGGACTCCATTCCACCTTCTGAAACCCGCATACGGTGATAACAACACACACACTTCTCCTTCTAGTAAGACTAGAAGCACCTGCTTCCTATGGGAGCGGCCGGGGGGGGGGGGGTTGTGTTATTATCCTTATTCAAATGTGTAATTCAAAATACCTCACTGCACTGGGAAATGTGGTGACAGGAATACTGTACTGTAAAGGGTTGGGACTTGTAATACCCTCTCCCACCTGAAGACGGTGTTCCGCGAAGCACTCAAACCAGACACGGTGTCTCCCTCAGGGAAGTCTGCCTGGTCCATCTCGTTCCCATGTAAATAGTAGCTGGTACAATCTTTTTGTATTTTCACTTCATGAAGATGTCCTTTATCAAAGAGTCGGTATCCATTGTGCTGTTGGTAACGACGCACAGCATTATCTTTCCAATTGTAGACATCATTAAATAATTCACCAAGCCAGCCACGTTCATTGGAGGCACTCCCGCAAGGTTCAGAAGTCCATTCACTGGTAGCGGTCCGTCGGGGGACTTGGTAGAGCTCGTCCACAGTTGGTGCCTTGCACCGTCATCCAGATATTGCAGTACGGAAAGCTGCAACATCTCTGTCCTTTGGGAAACTGAGAAAGTTCTCCAGCTCTTTCGTTGTGTAGAGGCCCAGCTCTTTCTCTCATGTAACTTTCCAAGTATTTTTTAGCTTCATTCAGAAGCTTTGTGAGCCATTTCAGGTGACCTTATCAACATTGCTGCGAAGGGGTTATGTACGTGTGCATCGAGTATTCTGGAGCAAGTTACGTCATTTCGAAAGTCCCGTGTTTAGCCTGGAATCTACCGCAAGGTGTTTCCTCAATCGTCCTTAACCTGGGATAGCTAGTGTACCAACGGACAATGAATTACGAAAAGTACCATGTGATCTCTAACTTCCAAAAATGACAGCAAATTGCGGTTTAAGCGCAAATCAAGACGTGAAGACAGAAACAGGTGAATCAGCATAAACCTCCAATCTGATTTCATGAAGAACAACAAAATATGATTATTGGCCTGGCTTGATTGCCCAGAAAGCCTGGTGTTGGCTTAACGGTTAAGGTGGCTTAAGATCTTAGGGTCCGAAGTTTGAGCCCCTATCACGCCATTGAAATCACACCAGGTGGGTTGACTCAGTCTGTCATCCTTCGGAGGTAGGCAGAGTGAGTACCAGCTTCCTGGAGTAATAAGCCATTGAAGTGTCCTGCGTCGGGTGGCGACCCATCCAGGACTGTACTCCTTTAGCCAAATGAAACTGCCTCGGCAGCCCTATACGCCTCGTGTGTGTGAAGGTATGGTTATTATTTATTACTAGTACGGGCCCGTAGGGGCGGGCCCGTAGGTGCGTGCCCGGAGGTGAGTGCCAGTATGTGCAGCCTCTCTCTCGCCCCTCTCTCGCCCCTCTCTCCCCCCACTCCGCCCCCACTCTCGCCCCCACTCTCATCCCCCTCTCTCGCCCCCCTCTCTCTCCCCCCCTCTCTTCCCCCCTAGTCTCGCCCTTCCTCTCTCCCCCCTCTCTCGCCCCCTCTCTTGCCCCCTCTCTCCCCCCTAGTCTCGCCCTTCCTCTCTCCCCTCCTCTCTCGCCCCTCTCTCTCGCCCCCACTCTCATCCCCCTCTCCCGTCCCCCACTCTCGCAGATATTGGTCGACAGATAAATGGCCGTAACTTGGGAACCGCTTGTCCGATTAATATCAAACCTCGAAAAGTGCATCCGCGGGTCCCCAGCAATATTCTGGCAAGTTTCAATCAGATTGGACCGTCAATCGTGCAAAAAAAAAACCATTATTGTGAGTCATTCGTGATGTCATAGCACCGTGTCTTGTCATTGGTCGACAGATAAATGGCCGTAACTTGGGAAACGCTCGTCCGATTGACATCAAACTCGAATAGGCACATCTGCGGGTCCCCGGCAATATTCCTGGCAAGTTTCAATCAGATCGGACCGATAATCGTGCTAAAAATAAATAAATAAACATTAATTGTGACGGCATTCGTGACGTCATAGCACCGTGTCTTGTCATTGGTCGACAGATAAATGGCCGTAACTTGGGAACGCTCGTCCGATTGACATCAAACCTCGAAAAGGCACATCCGCAGGGCCCCGGCAATATTCCTGGCAAGTTTCAACCAGATCGGACTGGCGGTCATCGAGAAACGGCGGTCACAGACAGACAGACACACACACACACACACACAGAGATTGCTGGAATTATAGATAGATTACTAGTGTGTGCCCGTACGTGCGTGGCCATACGTGCAAAAAAAAAAAAATAATAATAAAACTTTCAAACGCGTGCCAGAAACAACAACCACACAGGCGGTTCCCTCGCTCTCGTGGGCCCGTACGTGCAAAAAAAAATAAAAAAAACTTTCAAACGCGTGCCAGAAACAACAACCACACAGGCCGTTCTTCGCTCTCGCGTGCCCGTACGTGCGTGGCCGTACGTGCAAAAAAAATAAATAAACTTTCAAACCACGTGCCAGAAACAACAACCACACAGACCGTTCCTTCGCTCTCGCTGGCCTGTACGTGCGTGGCCGTACATGCGTGAACGTACGTTAAAAAAAAAAAAACTTTCAAACAACCACACAGGCCGTTCCCTCGCTTTGTAAACGACGACTGGATTGGGGAATTGTGTTTATCTATAAATGCCAATAAGAAATCGAGAAATTATTAGAATACAGTAAGTCATCAGTATCCGGAAGTCCGTACGTTGTAACCCGTAATGGGGAACACGGCTGAGGATCTCTTCCCCATCGGCCATGCCTACGCAGCAACGTGTCCTGTCATTGGTAACTAAATGGCGCCCTTTCCCCAACGGCCACGCCTACGTAGCAACGTGTCCTGTCATTGGTAACTAAATGGCGCCCTTTCCCAATCGTCCACGCCCACGCAGCAACGTGTCCTGTCATTGGTTTGGTAAATAAATGGCCATAATTTGGGAACCACTTGACTGATTAATATCAAACCTTGAAAAGGCACATCCTCAGGTCCCCAGCAATATAACCTGGCAAGTTTCAATTATCGGACCAGTGGTTGTCGAGAAACAGCGGTCACAGACAGACACACAGAGATTGCTGGAATTATAGATAGATGATGGCCCAGAGGTACGTACAGTCGTCTGATTGGTCTAAGCTGTGTTCGAATATCGACCCAGCTATAAACTGTCATCCTGTGTTTGACAGGCAGGGTGTGTGCCGTCCCTTGGATGGACGTTAAACTGGGGATCCCATCTGCCGACATTAGTTTATGGACGTTCTAAGATCTCACGGTGTCCTTTCAACGCAACCAAATTTCAAATTCTTACAACCAACCTTCAGTGGAACGTCAAATCTGGCAAACCAGTTCGTGAAAGACTCGCATCAAAAACATTTCTCGGCCAACCCCACAGGAAGGAAGGAACAATCGGGGGGGGGGGGGGCCCTCAAAGAAGTACAGTAGTGATCGTCGTTGTCACAACAAAATAGGATTAGTGATTTTTGAAATGTGTCAGAAATGAGGGCTGATTATAGTAAATTTGGAGAGGCAATTATTCGATCAAAATAAAATCAGATCTGCTGATTCATCCACATTGGAAAAGAAGAACTCAAAATGATTACTTGCTTTTGACTAGTAATTATGAAAGCCTCCCGGTGCACTCTCAGACTAGATGTAAAAAAAAGCCACCGATGAAGATGGCATTTATTAGATTTGATTTTCCTGGCATTTATACCCCCGCCAACCGTCTTTCCCATGGAACACAAAGCCACTCCGAAAGTGTATCAAAGCCTCGGCCGACTCACTCAAGGGGGGGATTAGTGTGTAGGGAGTATAGTGAACTAAGAGGCTCTTTCCAAATGGTAAGTAGTTAATTACTTTGTCCCCATTGCTTGCTTAGGCCAAGAATCGTGCTCATCCCTGGCATGTAAACGCGAAACTCCCTGCGCATTACCTGCGGATTCCTGAACACTTACGAAGGTTCATTATGTTCCAGGAAACAACGTTATTGGAAACCAATTAATATTCGTGCAACGCCTTTGGACGGTTCATTATGGGACAGAGCGTCGTTTGCGTCTCGAAGTGCTCATCGGATTTTGGGATTCAGCGGCGCTTGATGTGAGAGAGACCAGATCATGTGAATGACAAAATACTAGTTTATATCAAGTACCTGGTTATTGTCTGGATCTGTCAATGATGCTGTAACACACACACCACACACACACACACACACCCCACCCACACACATGCCTAGTTTGACACTGTTTGTGTTGAACCTCAAGCTGTATACCCAGGCTTCAAACGAACGGTCGCGCTTTACCAAAATCAATTTTCCACCCTACTTGGCATGAAATTTGATTTGTTTAATTTGAAGCGGATTGTGTAGTGACGTCACTGTTGGCTTGTGCTCGGTTGTTATGGAGACGAGGAATTGGATCAGAGACACTATATTGCTTTGCGTGTGTACAGAATAAATAAAATAATTACATTCGGGGTTTTTTTTTTTTTATCACAATCGAAACAGCACTTTCAAATCAGTAATATAATAATAATAATAATAATAATAATAATAATAATAATAATAATATGAATTTGCAAAAATGTGGTTCACACAAAGGTAAAGAGAATATTGTTAATAATAATAATAATAATAATAATAATTAATGAATGATAACAAAGTCATGGAAATGGTGACTGGGTTTTTCAGGTTCTCCCAATTGTCCCCGGTTGTCCCCATGGATTTGCCTTTTATCTCGAACGGCAGCATTGGCGTCTCGGGCAGATATGGCACCTGATACCGGGCTCGGGCTGCACTCAGCCTGATATCAGCTCGGACCCAACGATGAGCCTCGAAAATGGATGCCCGTCAAACTTTGGTCCCACACCACCCACATTTTTAAGGCTATTAATACAATGCACCAGGGAGTGATGTTCGCTCTTCGGGTAGAACGACGCCTGTAAATCCGATTTCCCTGCCAAACGCTTTATGTTGATGGGGTAGGGGAGGGAGGGCATTGAACTTTTCTTTTACATTTGTCCCTCCACTTTAGAACTATCCCTCAGCACCTGAATGATAGTGATTATTCCACATTATAATGGGTAATTGGGCTGGCAAGATGGACTACAGGTATGTGCAGTCGCTTCTAAGCTGTCTAGCCTGGGTTTGAATCCTGACCCAGCTATAAACTACCATCCTGGTGTTTCACAGGCAAGGTGGTTCATCATTGTGTATGTATGTGCCATCCCTCGGATGGACGTTAAGCCAGAGGACCTGTCTGCTGGCATTGGTCGTTGATGGACGTCAAAGATTATTTCGTGAAAAGTAGTCGAGTCATCACCGGCACCCTGAAGAAATTCGTAATTCCTGCCCAATCCCTTTCACGAACTAGCACTTAGCATGATCAGTGAGCATGCTGACACCCCCAACATGAGTGGAGGGAGGCCTTCGTCCTGTAGGGCACTGATAACAGGCTAATGATGACGATAATGATAACGCGTATTCAATTCTACCAAACCTTAGGCCAATAAGAAACAAATTATTTTTTGATAATCCTATCTTCAGAGACATATTGGAGAAGGTTCATGTGGTGTTGTAAAGCTGAGAAGGAAAACATATACTCTCGAAAAGTCTAAAGTGAATCACGTAGCAAATGGAGAGGAATCCAGGTTTTTCTGGTGTCCGCGTCTATACTATAAGACTGCTGTTATAAATACATTGTTTGTTTGGTTCCAGGACACAAGATAAATTATTCTTCATTTTTGCATCTATTGGGTGTGTGTGTGTGTGTGTGTGTGTGTGTGTGTGTGTGTGTGTGTGTGTGTGCTATATCACTGCCGACGCTAGAATGTCATAACAGTACATGGTATGAACCCATCAACTCTCAATCAAGGATATTTCTCGTATTTCCTATATTTCTGTGATTTCGATTCGATGATGTTGAAAACATCTAGATGCTGAAAATTGTGTTTTTAAAGACGATTTGAATTACAGATTCCGCGATAGTAACGGCGGGTTAAAAGTTCCCGCTGAGCAGAACCGAGTCAGTGTAAACACACACACAGCGGATGCGCGAAAGGCCTCGTTTAACGTTCATAAGTCATTTTGAAAGTCCCTTATTGTGCAGCAATTTCATAATTATACTCCTTTTAGATTAATCTGTGTTCCTGTCTCAAAGCACTAATCCTTTTCCGATAGTTTACATTTGATTGTATTGAGAAAATGTGAAGCCCGCTTCACCCGACACGGGAGTCAAACCCACAAAATCACACCTACGCGAACGGCGCAGGTATGATGGTTCAAAATGGCCTCTTCCTGTGTTTATGTTCCTTGTGTAGTTGTATGTCCTTGTAAAAGTTGATCCGATTGGTACTCAAGCACCGCTCCGGGTTTTATAGAGAGCACCGTCTGTCGAGATGGGACAATTGTGCCTGAAAGATTGTTTAAAATAATTATATTAAAATGATACAAGACAAAATTAGGATGGATAATTAAATTAAGCAATAATTATTATTATTATTTCTTTTAACTTTGGACCTCATACTGAGACATTCCTAAAAAATAGAATTATTGTCTTTTTGTTATACATATATTTATTTATTTTTTTTAATTTGTTTACGTCCGACAGTATGCCTGTCTGCCTGTTGGTCGATACACCTTGTCTGTGTGCCTGTATAACATGTTTATGTTCAGTTTCTCAATAATAAGCGAGTTCACGTGAAGCAGGATTCGCGTTCCAAACTTCTCCACGCGCACACAAACACAGCGCGCGTTTCCAGTTAAACGAGAGTCCATTGTGCCTGGGGGAGTGCAGGGTGTGGTGATCCTTGGCCGTGGAGTGCAAGGGTTCAGGTGAGAAGAGAGGCCTTGTAATTGGATTCTCCATGTGTAATTGGAGTGGGATCATTCAGAACCGCGAGTGATTACATTGTCCGGGGGACATGTGTTTGGAGCGCACCTGTGGGACGGACGCGTCGCGCGCTACCTTCACGACATCTGCGCTGTTTGCCGTTCGGTTAGTGTTTTATATAATAAGGGACAAACACCATCCCCCCCCCCTGCATATCCTTTGGTCATTCCTTTGGAGAGCCTCAGCACCATATCCATGGTGACAATGAAGAAAATGACTGTGGCAGTTTTTCCTCTTTTTACCCTTTAACAGTATAAAATACAAGAAATATCAGAAGCAGCTCAATGTTTGCTCCCATTATCTCAACGTGTGCACTGAAAAATCATCTTTGGCAGAAAGAATTTTTGTTTTTTTTAAACACAAGGTAAAAATAAAATAAACATTCATCAAGAAAAAGTGGAAATTACAGGAAAGGGCTTTATTTAAATGAGAAGCACCCGCTCCCTATGGGAGCCGCCAGGAGGCCACATGGACAACTTAAGGGTGCCTTCATGAATCCCTCAAAGTTTCAGCTTCCTCGGTCTTTATGATTATTAATACTATAGCAGAGTGTCCACCCGACGGGTAATCTTGTTCGAATTTGGCCGGTGTATCGGCAACAGACAGCTTCTTTGATTGCTCCCAAAAATACAATTACAACTGGTTACGTATATGAAGCGAAAAATGTGTACTGCTTATGTGCATATACAATACATTGTGGGTATGTAGCTCAGATCATTCCAATTGCACTCACTATCCCCCCCCCCCAAAGGAAGAAAATGCCATGATGGGCAAAAAATAATATATTTTTTCAAAACTTGATGGAATCAAATGAAACTTTCACATGGACAACTTAAGGGTGCCTTCATGAATCCCTCAAAGTTTCAGCTTCCTCGGTGAAATCCTCTCGGAGGAGTCCATGGTACATACATACATACATACATACATACATACATACATACATACATACACGTGCTCCATTATATATCGATTCACCCTTTTCTTTGCTCATGAGGGCATCGAGTCAGAAAGAACTTCTGTTGGTTTTGTTTAAAACCGATCAACAGACAAAATAAGCTTAATTTGTATAGAAAATTCATTATTACTATAAATACGTGTAACTGAAGCTTAAACGTACTTCTTTAACGGAGTAGAGCATTCTTACCTTCTTGTGGGGTCGGCCTGGGAAGGTTGCTTTGACCCAAGCCTTTCATGAACCAGCTGACATTATCTTATGTTCGACACAAGGCGGCATGAAGTTGGAATTTATTTGGGGGTGCCGGTAATAATCTACCTACTCTTCGTGAAAGATACCGTGCGATCTTTCATGCCTATTAACTAATGCTAGCATCTAATGTCATCTACCGCCCTTGCCTGCAATGCATGAATGGGACAGTTTATAGTCATGTAGGGAATCAAACCCAGGCTAGACAACTTAAAGATAAGTGTGCTACCTCTGCAGCATCCTGTCGGACTCATAAACTCTTGAAAACCAGACTATTCCATCAGACACTAAAGCCAGACTCCAAAAATAGTTATAGCTGTTGGTAAGAGCCAGGAGCTCCAGAGACTGTACCTTCATTTTGGGGAATAATGTACAACTTAATTACCCCATACGCACCAAGTGAAAAGCAGGGTTAAGCAACTAGTTCACTTTGTCTCTATATCTGTCTGTCTACATATGCCAGTCTATGATCGAGGAACTATTTCATTTTAATTGAATTTTAGATTTTGAACACTGGAGAGTAGGAATCGGAACATGAATCTGAGCATGAACCTGCGCGTTAGCAGTCCTTTGGCTCTGAATTTGGCAAATTGTACGCACTCTTGTCCTGAGTGTGCACGCTCACAGAGGAAGGAGTAAGGTAATTTTTTAGTCTGTCTGCCTGTCTGGCAGTCAAACAAAATTGAAAATCATTCCCAACAGGAAATGTACTGTTTTTAGGGACTTCATAAAGGACACAAACGGGCACGGATAACTAATGTAACACATTAAATAAGGTGGTGTAAAAGACATTGCAACAATGGCGGTAAACTTCTGAAAAAAGTCTTATTTTTTTCTGCAACCTTTAAAACCTTCATTTAATTTCAATTGTACTCTACTCTTGAACACTCTAGACTCTAGAATACAAATCATCTTCTTGGCACTTTCAAAAACCTTCCACTTAGCAGAATTGTACTTGGAAAAATATTTACGCCATCTCGTGCCGTGCGAGCAGAGCAATTGTGAGATTAAGCATTCAGACAAATATGGTGGTGTCTCGCTTATGGTTACCATCGCGCTTGTTATTCAAAGTTCATGAACAAAACTTCTGCAGATCGTGCTCGAAAATGCAAAGCAAGAGTTGAAAAGACCATTTGCATGTCCTTTTCCTCAAGACTGCATGGGGTAAGGTGTTCTATGAACTCTCTAGTTGAACCATGCAATTCAATGGCTGTAGTAGACCTCTGTTATTGTTGCACAGCGATGTTGGGTTTCTGCACCGAACTACGTTTGTGATAACATACGCGGTTTGCTACAACATGGCAATTATTCCTCTTGGAAAAACAGCTGAAGTAACCCTCCACTCAGCCATATTAGCTCAATTCACGAACACCAGGATGACTGAAGCACATCTTGTCTCTTTATATTGAATCACGATGAACAGTCAGGAACTTGTCGTCTTTGAGCGAATGAGGAACTTCGTCGGACACTAACGATCGACGTAAGATAAACAGGTGAACACTTTGATTCTTCCCGATGTTGGGAATGTTGCGAAGAACAACGGAGTCATTGTATATTCCTTATAGGTCAGATCTGAATCTGGACCTTAACCAAAATCTAATCGGCTTGTTCTTGTCACATAACCAACTCATCCACCTAGTTTTGTCACAAGTCATCCACAACTTTTTGAGACATCATGATATACTGTACATAGTTTTTGGCCCCATCTCTCAATGGTGAAGAATCACTAAAAAAATTGAAAAAAATTCTCGTATCCAGATCCGGATTCAGATCTCCACCAAAATCTAATTGATTCGTTCTTCTCACAGACTTTACGTCAAATGATGGTCGACGCCCAGTGTACTGTTGTAAGCATTTAAAAGTTGTGATTTGATTTGGTGATTTTTGTAGGTGCATTAAAGTGTGTTCCATCCATGTCTTACTTGCTGGCCATTTTGGAATGGTACGTAAAGGATGTGCAATTTTGCCTCAATCTTTGCTGCTGGACCGAGGGTACCTTGGGGGAAGAAGCCAGGCTTGTGGTGTCTGTTTACTCAGTTGTTGTGTCTCCTTCCTTAGTTGAGAAGAGAGGAAATAGCATGCTCAAAGAGGCACAACATTGTTGTGCCCCCTCAGAAAACTGCCCCCCCCCTCTCGATCCCATTGTTGTGAGGAGGAACAAAGGATTTTGGATTTTTGTCATATACTGGAGCGTGTGTGGAGTATTTGTGCATGGGGAAGTGGTGCTCTGCCCGCTAGTGCGCCATGCTCTCCAGGAGAGAAAAGTGTGGACCTCTGCCATGCATTGCCTCCAGTTATTCAAGCTGCAACTTAAAGGTAATACGCCAGGAGGAGAGTCGGGTTCATTCAGTCATGGAAGACCTCTGGTGGCTCCCTCCTGCGAAAGCACAGCAAAGGAGCTGTTGTAGTGTTGGCAGGTGGGATAGGTGGGGGGCTCAGGACTCCCCTCAAGTTGGGTAGTATTGACACCCTGCAGGTACCACCCATGATCACACCCCCACCATGTCAGTCTATACGATGTCTTTGTCTCGTAGTTTTGATCAGCTGCTGTGTTGATTGAGGCCCTGTCTTCTCTTTTCAATCAACCCCTAGTATAAAGAGTTGAAGCATGGGGAAGGAAATACTGGCTTAACTGGAAAATGTATGTTGCTTAATCGGCAATTACATTATGTGTGGAGGCAGAGCACATCGCATGGGTAAGATGTCAGTGTGCAGATACCTGCTTGAATCTGCCTGACCTCCGAAGGGCTGATCAGGAATGCTACAGGGCATGCTCCCTGATGTGCTCTGGATGTTTCTCAAGCAGAGACAGAGATCATCCCCACTTCTGTAAAGATAATTATATAGGAGTTCAACAAAGTCTGCAGCAAAGACAAAAAGGTCTGCGAAAAGGTTTCCCTTTGTGCTTTTTAATGCCATCTTCACGTGTTTGATGATTCAGCACTTCACTCTGCCCACGGAGTGAATCTAGGTATCAAAGTCTCAAGGGATTGATATCCTGTACTGGGGTAAAGTAAAGTACCACAGCAGTGTACGTTAGTAATGATCAATATTACGTACATAATATGTGAATCAGCCGTGTCAGAATTGTTTGTAAATTTGTGTGTGGTTTACAATAAACAAGTTTGTGTTTTTTATTCCTGCAATTACTTTGATATGTAAACCGTAAGCATCCGTATTTTTGAGAAGTTCAATGTTAAATCCGTAGTGTTAAATTGGTGAGAGCCACCATGGGGAAGGGCAAAATCCTCAATGTCTACTTCTTCTTGGTGCAACATGGCAAAATGTCCTTATGATCTCGGCAAACATTTCTTGATATCAGAGAAGTTCAGCTGGAATTGGGGTTACCCAATAATCGGAATCACACAATTACTACAAACTAGTTATTGAGCAGTTCACAGTACAACTTGCATTCAAAGGACAATAAAGAAGCGAGGTCTATATTAATGTTGAAGACAACCGTAAATTACCCAGCCATGGCCACAAAATGCAAGACAAAGGATGACATTCGTTTCTCGAGCTAGATAGGTAAGTCTTCATTGTAAAGGTGACTGTTTTCTGGTACGCACACGCATCATGACCGACGGTGTTTATACAGGTTGACACAGATACATAGGAGCCATTTTAATGTTTTGTTATTATTTTTGTATTTTTTGTTTCCCCAAAACAATGGCGTGTTGGACAAATACTTTTTGAGGGCTAACAATTCAACTTCCAGCATTTATTCTCTCACATCTGAGGTTTTTAAATCTCCATCCCTCAAATGGATATGATTTTTGTTTCTTACCTCTTGGTCACCTGCTGGAATTGCCTGGGCAAAGTGAAGCTCACATTAAGCTCATATTTAATTGAAGCGAACCCATCACAATCATATCTTAATTTAAAGAACTAGTGCATGCCCGTAGGTGAATGCCCGTACGTGCGTGGCCGTACGTGCAAACAACAAACAAAAAAAACTTTCAAACCGCGTGCCAGAAACAACAACCACACAGGCCGTTCCTTCGCTCCCACGTGGCCGTACGCGCAAAAAAAATACAACAAAAAAAACTTTCAAACCGCGAGCCAGAAACGACAACCACACAGGCCGTTCCTTCGCTCTCGCGTTCTCGCGACAACCACACTTCCACACACAGAGTTAATTAAAATCAAGTTTACCTCCCTGTCTTTGCTTGCCATGACATTCGCTGCCATGTAACCGGCACGGCCCGTGATGTCATCTCGGCCGGTCGCCGTTCCTTCGCTCTCGTAAACGACACACATACACACCACACACATTGCTGGAATTATAGACAGACGACACACACACACACACACACAACAACAACACACACACACACACACACACACACACACACACACAACATGCTGGAATTATAGGCAATGAGTAAGGAAACCCGTCGTTGTGAATCGTTTTACCACCAAAATGAGATGTATTTCGTTGGCAAGCATGTTGAGTAGAGCTGAATTCCTTAACACTTCCAAAGCCCACACGTTTTGACAATTGGAAACAAAAAAAAGTTGTGCACTTTTTTTGATAAATTATTTTCAGAACAATTTTTCTCTAATAAATAAATAATAATAAAAATTGTCTCCATGTACACACCTTTATCTCGTCAGCACCTCTTCATAAACAACATTGCTGAGGAAACGGCGCTTCTTCTTTGTTTCCTCGTCCAGGCCAAGAATGCGGAGGCTGCTGGATCTGCCAACGTTTTGATAAATTATTAGTTTTAATGGCCAATTATTCAATTGGCGCCAACGTATTTTGCCTTTTTGCAATGTCGTCGCAAGGAAAACACAAAGAGAAGAGAAGAGAGAGAGAAAAAAAAACGTTCGTGCAAAAAAAAAAAAAAAAAAATTACTTCCTGGTTCGGAGCATACCAGCTCACTCTGATGTTACAGATATTTATGCACCGTCTAATATGAAAACGATCATAACTTGGGGCATTGTGTTTATCTATAAATGTGCATAAGAAATCGAGAAATTATTAGAATACACGAAGTCATCATTATCCGGAAGTCCGTCCGTTGTAACCCGTAATGGCGAACGCGGCTGAGGTTCCCTTCCCCATCGGCCACGCCCACGCAGCAACGTGTCCTGTCATTGGTTGGTAAATAAATGGCCATAACTTGGGAAGCACTTGTCCGATTAATATCAAACCTTGAAAGGCACATCCTCAGTGTCACCAGCAATATATCTGGCAAGTTTCAATTAGATCGGACCAGTGGTTGTCAGAAACAGCGGTCACAGACACACACACACACACACACACACACACACACACACACACACACACACACACACACACACTTGCTGGAATTATAGATAGATAATTATATTATCGAAGGAGAGGATATTGCATTTGAGCCCATTTGTTGCCAAAAAATGGCCATTTATTTACCAAACCAATGACAGGACACGGTGCTATGACGTCACAATTCTTTCTTTTTTTTGCACGTACGGGCACGCATGTATGGGCACGCATGTACGGCCACGCACGTACGGCCACGTGAGAGCAAAGGAACGGCTTGTGTGGTTGTTGTTTCTGGCACGCGGTTTGAAAGTTTTTTTTTTGCACGTACGGCCACGCACGTACGGGCACGCACGTACAGGCACGCGTGGCCGTACGTGCGTGGCCGTATGTGCAAAAAAAAAGAAGAATTGTGACGTCAATAGTGATGTCATAGCACCGTGTCCTGTCATTGGTTGATAAATAAATGGCCGTAACTTGGGAACCGCTCGTCCGATTAATATCAAACCTTGAAAAGGCACATCCCGGCCCCAGCAATATTCCTGGCAAGTTTCAATCAGATCGGACCAGTGGTTGTCGAGAAACGGCGGTCGCAGACAGACAGACACACAGACAGACACACATACAGACACACACACAGAGATTGCTGGAATTATAGATAGATATTCAGAATTAACAGCAGTTCTATATGAAGCCTGATGTTGGCTTAACGGTTTTGGTGACTGGCTTACGATCTTAGGGTCGTGAGTTTGAGCTCCTGTTTTTTACACGTTGAATTAACACCAGGCAGGTTGACTCAGCCTGACATCCTTCTGAGGTCAGCAAAATGAGTACCAGTTTACTGGTAACAGGGGCACTACATCAGTGGCACAGCTATGCTTCTCGAAAAATGATGCAACCAGCAGCTGCAGGCTGCATATGAAACAAGTTCTATATGCATTTATTCTATATGCATTATGCTCATTTTAGTTTCGAAACACCTACTTCATGATACATCTATAGAGTGAGGTGGAACAAGATGACCATGTCAGGGAAGGTGGGGCAAGATCACTCCTCCTCCCTCTCCCTTGATTCCCCCTCTTTCCTCCACTACCCGATATGTAATACTTCCTCGGTTTCCTTTATTCAGTTCACTCAACATTTTTAGCCCCCGTTGGCATTGGAGTTCGTGTGAAATGGGGGCTTATTGATGGGGTCTCTTTTCGTGTCTGTGTGTGCATGTGTCTACAACCATATCTCGGACATGTATGGAATTGATTTTATTTGTACTTGGCAGAAAGACAACACATGATGGTATACATATGCATTTCATTATTTTTCTTGTTGTGATCAAAGATGGCCGACTGGTAGACCGGTGGTCATAAAATTACTAAAACAATGGGGGTCATGACATCTTATGTCTTTTTTTTTTTTCCTTGTTCATTTGCAATACACAACTTTTGAAATGACATAAATCACCCCGGAATGCTCAGTGTGCATGTGCAGAAACCCCAGGAAACTTGTCTGTGTGTTTGAGGCATCATAAAGTATATTGTGTAGACAAGACAAGGATTGTTCGCTAAAATGGCTCACAAAACTTCGAAAAGAAGCTGAAAATACTTGGAAACATACCTGTGAGAAAGGGACATGCCTCTGCACAACAAAAGAGTTGGATAAATTTCTTAGTTCATCCAAAAAGACGACATCTTGCAGCTTTCCGTACTGCAAACTGCTGTGGACGTGGGCCGGTGTGAGGCCTGTGGAGGGCTCATTCCAACCAACCTCCCTGATCATCCATGTCGGTGAGAGAAGGCCATAATCTTTAAAATGATGATATTTACTGTTAATATTAATCATGTTTAGAAAGAGGGGAGGGCTGGGAGTTGGAGATGCATAGGCTGTGAGTGCTGTTATTAATATATTTATCTTGCCAAAACGAAGTTTTTGCAAGATATGTTAGTCAGTCTGTATGTTTTTTTTTTTGTTTGGTTGTTTGTTTGTCTGTAATCTGTAACCACAGTTTTCATTGGAAATTTTTGTAACTTCGCATATCAGAGGCCTATGGAGGTCCCTTTCAGCGCGTAAAATTTTGAAGGTCAAGGTCAAAGGTCAAGGTCACTTTTTCGCAAATCAGGGTAATCGACAAAACCCTCATTTTTAGAGTAATTTGATCGATCGTCTTCAAACTTCATGGGAATATAGTTCATGGTTCTGCGCTCAGCTGATTAATTTTTGGTGCGATTGGCCTTGACCTTCATGTGTTTTTGTTGTTGTTTTTTTTTATCTGTAATCACGTATAAATCACTCTGCAGAGCACAGTTTTAATTGAATGTAACTTCGCTTATCAGAGGCCTATAGAATCCCTTTCAGCGCATAAAATTTTGAGGTCAAGGTCAAAGGTCAAGGTCACTTGTCGCAAGTCGACGAAAACCCTTATTTTTTGAGTAATTTGATCGGACGTCTTCAAACTTCATGGGAATATAGTTCATGGTCTGGCACTCAGCTGATTAATTTTGGTGGCGATTGGCCTTGACCTTCATGGTTAACGCCTAAGGTCAAACATATTTGACCCCAAGGTCAAATTTTCAAGTTTTAGGAACCATATCGTGTAGTACCTCAAATTGAACACCTCGATGAGTGCTTTCTAGATATATCAAGCTTGAGACATTATGCGTGATTTGGTGACGTTATGAGGCAAACGCATATTTTTTTCATGGTTACTCTGTAGAACGATTCTATCGAATCTCTCGTAGGCAGATATTCCTCAAGGAGTCGCTCCTGGTGGATAGCAGCTCTGTTCCACTCAGTGTGAACTTAAAGAAGTCACACGTGGTCACCTTTTGGCAAGATACGGATCACCCTACGGGTGACATTGGTTTATTTTCTTTTGGTTCCAGGGCCACAAGAGAAATTATGCGAGTTTTTATGCCTCCGCTGACAAAGTCGCTGGAGGCATAATGTTTTTTGGTTGTCTGTCTGTCAGTACATACGTCCGTCCATGCTAATTTTCGCTGTTTTCTCTGCAACCACTTATCCGATTGACAAAAAAAGTTTCACCATAAGAGCGACTACTCATGAAGAATGCTTTAATGATAATTACGACATCAAAAAAGGTTGGCAGCCATGTTGGAAAAAAGGAAGAACTTTGGACCTCTGTATCTCGGAAACCACTCCATGGAAAAAAATTGAAACTTGGCATATGTGAAGTACTCCTCATGGGAAACAAGTCATTTTTGATGATGTCATCGGTGGCTTCATTATGACGTCATTATTGATACGTTGAATGCTTTATCCTGATCAGGATGAAAATGGTTGAGGGTCATCCAAGGCTAAATTGTATAGGATGGGGGGGGGTGATGACGTCATCAGTCGTCTGGTTCGGCGGCTATTTTTTTTTTACATAAATAACCTTCAATCAATCTTCTTCTCCCAACGGCTGAACAGATCGAGCGAAACTTTACAGGCATGATCGCCTATCCATGATGAACAAAAAGTTCTCCACCTTTGACATCATGTCACATGGTTTGGAAGTTATGATGTTTTTTTGAAGACTAAACCTTTAAAAATCTTCTTCTCCAGAACAGCTTGACAGATCGAGGGGAACTTCACCCACATGTTCCCCAAGCCTTGGGAGTATCAGGTTGTTCACAAATAATTAATAAGTCACATGGTCTGGCAGCCATATTGGATGGAATGAAAATCTTTAAAACAAGCTCAAATGAGCTAAGAATCCTCGTCTCTTATATGATGACGTCATAAAAACGAATATGACGTCATGGTGATGTATCAGGTTTGCGATAAATTATATCTGTGCTAATGCCCGGCTTGATTCCCGCAAACAAAATTCAAACAGCTTGCCGAGTTTCGGAGATAATGGTATAGGCGATTTCCATTAGCGGCGATATTATGACGTCAACTTTTTTTCTCGGAAGAATTTCAAAATCGGAGATGGTTACTGCCTGCGCGTGGGCTTTCTGCATATACATGGCAAGTTTCACGAAGATCCGATGAAAACTCTGGGTTGTGAAACAAAAAATGTCAAAAAATAGGAATAACGTCATAAAAAATGATATGACGTCATAGTGATGTATCATATGTGCGGTAATTCATCTCTGCTAATGCCCGTTCGATTCCCGCAAACAGAATTCAAAAAGCTTGCCTAGTTCGGAGATAATTTTTTAGGCGATTTCCATTAGCGAGATATTTTGACGTCACAACTTTTTTTCTCGGAGGAATTTTCAAAATCGGAGATGGTTACTGTCTGCGCAGGGTATTTTTACATATGTATGCCAAGTTTCAGGAAGTTTCAAAATCGGAGATGGTTACTGCCTGCGTGTGGCCTTTCTGCATATACATGGCAAGTTTCACGAAGATCCGATGAAAACTCTGGGTTGTGAAACAAAAAATGTCAAAAAATAGGAATGACGTCATAAAAATTGATATGACGTCATAGTGATGTATCATATGTGCGGTAATTCATCTCTGCTAATGCCCCGTTCGATTCCCGCAAACAGATTCAAAAAGCTTGCCTAGTTTCGGAGATAATTTTTAGGCGATTTCCATTAGCGGAGATATTTTGACGTCAACTTTTTTTCTCGGAGGATTTTCAAATCGAGATGGTTACTGTCTGCGCAGGGATTTTTACATATGTATGCCAAGTTTCAGGAAGTTTCAAAATCGGAGATGTTACTGCCTGCGCAGGGTATTTTTACATAGTATGCCAAGTTTCAGGAAGTTTCAAAATCGGAGATGGTTACTGCCTGCGCGTGGCCTTTCTGCATATACATGGCAAGTTTCACGAAGATCCGATGAAAATCTGGTTGTGAAACAAAAAATGTCAAAAAATAGAATGACGTCATAAAAATTGAATATGACGTCATAGTGATGTATCATATGTGCGGTAATTCATCTCTGCTAATGCCCCGTTCGATTCCCGCAAACAGATTTCAAAAAGCTTGCCTAGTTTCGGAGATAATTTTTAGGCGATTTCCATTAGCGGAGATATTTTGACGTCATAACTTTTTTTCTCGGAGGAATTTTCAAAATCAGAGATGGTTACTGTCTGCGCAGGGTATTTTTACATATATATGCCAAGTTTCAGGAAGTTTCGATGAAAACTGTAGGCTGTGAAACAAAAAAGTCCCACAAGAAGAAGATGAAGAACAACAACGTGAGTAAGACTTGGAGATCCTCCACGAGGATCTAAAAATTATTTCTCTTGAATCGCATCAATGGTCTGGCAGCCAGAATTAATTAATTAATATTTTGAATCTGGGTTCAGGGATGTAAATCAAACTTGGTACAAGTACGTATAATAATGTGGGCAGAGGCATATCTGTTGATGTCACGACGCAAAAAGTGCCTGCGTTTTATTAACCTGTTGGGAAAAGGACACGCATCCCTTCACATGTGTGGGTGTATGTGTGTGATATCCACTGCCATCGCTTGCTTGTAATAACAGGAAATGGTATGAATGCAAAAACTCTCATCTATGGATATTTCTCATATTTCCTGTATTTCCATGAGTCCGATTTGCATTCAGGAACAGAGCCATTAGGGTGAACCGTTTTGAATGCCACTCTTTCGTCTAAATGCTGAAAATTATGTTTTAAAGACAATTTGAATACAGATTTTGCGCTAGCTATGGCAGGTTAAAAGCGCCCGGCGATCAGGACCGAATCAGTGTAAACATATACACAGCGCATTTGCAAAAGGCCTCGTTCAGCATTCATACATCATTTTGAAAGTCTCGTATTGTCTGCTATACCACCAGTCAAAGAGCCCTCTGGTGCAGAAGTTCAGGTTACTGAATCGAGAACCAGGAATGAGGT